>VZZY01009111.1:0-136922 GCA_013400335.1 Eurystomus gularis | reverse complement strand
CGCGGCCGTGCCCGCTGAGGGGGCAGCCGGGCTCCGTCCGGGGGCGGGCGCGGGGGCTCTGCGGCCCCTCCAGCATCTCCCGCTGCGGCGGGAAGCAGCCTCCCAAGAGGATGGTTTTCTTGTGTGTGCGCGCGTTAGTACGACATCTTGAAATCTCTTTTGTTCGAATTGTTGCATCTCGATGCTGGCGTCGGTGCTCCTTCCTCCTCCGCCGCCCCTTTGCCTTCCCGGCAGATGCTCCTGTCCAGCACTGGGATACGCGGTTCTCCGTAGGGCGAGCACGCTTAAGCCTGTTGGAAATGCATAATTTCGTCAATTAATGAATGCTCGTTTGCGAACAGAGACAACTGGTGTGTTTGCCAAGCCGGAGTGGAAGGTGACAAAAGAGTGTTGCAAGTGGGCTCCTGCAGGGGGGACGGCAGCGGGTTTTATTGCTTCCCTTCTAGGGTGATTCATCACCTAGAGAACGCGCACCCCAAGGCCCCTCACGCGGTGACTACTTGGTGTTTTCAATGTTTTCAGTTCAGATGTCTTCTGAAGAAGCACTGCCTTCAGTCCCCTAAAATCCGTCTTAATGTCCCCCCTCTGTTTGCCAGAGGCTTGCCAGGCACCACCTAGACTGGTGGCCAGGCTTCAGACACCAAAGGGTTTTTTTCCCGGTGTAGGTGTTCCCCGTGAAGCACGGGAGGGGTGGGAGTGCCGTACCAGGGGAAGATGCGGCATCTGCTCCTGCTGCTTTTTCCAGTGGAGACACCTGGACCCGCACAATCCTATTGTATTCAGGGTTAGAATTCGGGGCAGACCCTCTAAGCCTCCTAAGGGGAGGAGGAAAGAAGGAAGGGCATGACCAAAGGTTTTTGCACTTGCTGTCTCTTCTCCTTGTCTCACAGAACTTCATAGGAGGGAGAAGCTTTGCTTTGTGGTCTTCCGACCTACTGGATCGTATGCGGTGAATATTTTCTTTTTGTCTGGTTGTTTTAGTTTCACTGGAGAGCGCCAGCTCTG
Organism: Eurystomus gularis; assembly: GCA_013400335.1. NCBI lineage: Eukaryota > Metazoa > Chordata > Aves > Coraciiformes > Coraciidae > Eurystomus > Eurystomus gularis. Next base: position 135,917 of record VZZY01009111.1, on the reverse strand, counting down.
GTCTGTGGACAGAATAAACCCGACGTGCTGCGAAATTTATGGTGGCTCTGTCTGTTCCTCTATGCTTCATGTATGAAACAGCTGATTGTGTAATTCAGGGAAATGGTACGTAGCTGCCAAAAAGCAATCATGCAGCAGTTTTCTCTGTTGATAGGAACCTCTGGGTATATCACACGCAGTTAAAAGAAAATGAACGTTAAAAGGTAAAACTGGTTAAATTACTGTTTCAGTTACTGCATGAAGCAATAATCAGGTGGTTTTTGTTTTTTTTTTTCCCTTTCCCCACGCTTTCCATGCTGCTTTATGTTTGAAATGCAACACCCACTGAAGCAACCTGGTGATAAAAGATTGATTTATTTCAGCAAGTGGCATGCCTTCAGGGCATACCCTTTCCCTGAGATTATTGAGTGTGCACTCTCCATCATTTCAGAACCATCTCTAGCTCTTAAGTATTTGTGTGTTTTGACCTTTCAACATTAAGTCTCTGGAATAAATTGTATTTTCCAAATGAAGCTTTTTGTGTTTGTGCTGTGTTCCACCGGTAGCTTTGCCCCATGTGGTGAACCATGAAGTCCTTCAGCAGAACCTCCTGTGTACAGGACAACTTCCATCTGGATGAACGCTGCTAAATTCTTCCCTTGTGCAGGCATCCACATGCCCCGATGGGATACAATGAGGGACAGAAGCTGGTTGCAAGGCGGAAACAGGCCTTCCCATGAAAATTTGTGAGACTTCTGTGCAGCTACATCTTCAGACATTCAGCTACCGTTGAGCTACTAATTATTTGGAAACTTGCCATTAAAAGCTGATTTTGCACCAATTCTGAAAACAAGAATTTCAGCTTTATTTTTTTCTCTTTCTGCAAGAAGAGGACGCTACACTTGAACGTACATGTTTATGATCAAATCCCGGGTCTTGATATAGGTCTGTAGGTGTAAAGGTAGTGTCCTTGGGTGCACTGCCAATTTAATGGCTAAAATCTGATTTCTTCAAGTTAGAAAACTGGAGCTATTCAAATCCAATGAAGAGTTACCAACCAATATGCAAGGCCCTACCTTCTTTCCTACAAGGATAGTGAAGGCAGCCCATTTTGAAGTACTGTGCAGATGCATTGAGACCACTTCATAACTAAAGGAAGAAAACTTAGGAGGGGCTTGAGTTGCTTCTTCTGTGTCAATCAGGAATGACAAGACTGAGGTAACAACTAGAGAAACCAAGAAATTCCCCAAAACATTAGAGACTTGAAAATAGAAACCATTTTTGGCCTAATAGAGGTTTTATGCATTAGTAGGAAATGCTTTCAAGATTTGAAGAAATGCAGAAGGAAGGGGGGAAACACCTCACACAGAATGGAAAGGACTTTCAAGTCTTCTTTACAACATGATGTATCTCCCAGCAGTCTTAAAAGTGTGATGCCAGCTAAGCTTCTTACTTCAAGATGGAGGAATGTGGTTAGTGTAAAAATGTAGCTATTGGTTACTTGATATGAAAATTCAGAAGTTTAAAATAGAAAATGATTGATAGCAACATCATTCCTCAAACATGAAAGACTCCTGACTTGCCAGAATCTGACAATAAAATCCTTTGACTTTCTTCAGCACACCAATAAATGTAAAAGGATACTGATTTGTAACACATGTGGAATGGTCGGGCTTTGCCTGGGAGCAAGATGTGTAGTAATTCCCTCTTAAGTACGCGTAATGGAATTTAACTCTGGGGAAACAGTTTTATTAATAAAAACCTTCTGTCTTAGGATATAAATCAGAAGCTGATCTCTTTTGATGTGTTTGGTATTGTGTTCTGCAGAATAGAAATTAAGTAGGCTGTATTGTTGATCTGACCTGTGGGGTGCAGGCTGCCAAGTACCACACCAGTACTGTAGTTTTGGGAAAGCCACATGCTCTTTAGTCATGTGTAGCATAGTTTAGATTTCAGCCTCGTAAGTAGCGCCACATATGATTACGATCTGCTGATCCAGGGATTTTTTTTTTTTTTACCCTGTAAGAATTTCAATGCCTTTTCAAAAGATGTAATTTTATGTACGCTGCTCCAGCAGTTGTTCAGGGCAGCACACGCTTGCTGCTTAATGTAAGCCCTAGGACTGATGGCAGGAGCTTCATTTTGATTAGAGACTTAATGTCCTTGCAAAGGTTCCTACACTGAATGTGTGATAAAGTTGGGCCTTAACCTACTTGTAAGGGTATGTTGATGGATGTTTGCTAACGATGTCATGACGGTGATTCTAGAACCGATGCATTGGCATGAAGAGGTTGTGAGTGCCACGCTGAAGCATAACTTTTACTCCAGGCAAAAGCCTAGTAACTATAACGGCAAACCTTCCCACAGGATTAATTTTAATGGCAGAAATGTGTGCCATCATGACTTTACATGACAAATGGAAGCCACTTCTAAACAAGCAGTAAAATCAGGGTGCTGCTGGTTATCTCCTGTTTCAGTAGTCCTTAGATATTCGATAGGATGTGGAGCATAACCCCTGTGGAAGGACAGAGCCTGGGTTTAGTTTGTGAATTTATTTTCTGCTATTACTGTTTTCCTCATGTGATTAATTGGTAAAGGAGGGGCTCATATTCAAATTACAGCTTGACATTATTAACTGTTTTAGGATGAAGTAAAAGATGGTCACATAGCAGGATGCCGTAGATGTGCATCTGCTAGACAAATTTAAGATAATTGCTGAACCATGGAGAAGAAATGAAGCAAAATTAGACAAAACAAAGAATGGTTCAGCAGTAAGAGAACTGGTACACGTTTCTTTCGTCTAACTACCTTAGAAAAGCACACACAAAACAAGTGCAAATAAGGATGTAGAAAGCAGGGAAAACCCGGTTGCAAACATGTAACCAACATGGGAGGGTAAAACCATGAGAAACCCTTTGGTACATCTGTTTGTCCAAGATAGACTGGAGCCTGAGGATTGCTACACCAGTTTCCTGTAATCATCCTTCCTCAAAGCAGTAAAGTGCTTCATTCAGGGAGAAAGAAAATAAAAACAAAACCAGGCTAGAGGTGGTATAAAAGTAGGAGTCTGGAAAAGGCTAGGGTGAAACCTGTCACTACTGGAAGCGGTGCGCGTTTGGTTTCGGCACTCCCCATTCATACACAAAGTTTCCTGTTGCTTGTATTTGGCCAGCACTGGTAAGTGCATGATTGACTTCTGCTACTAAGTGTGCTGAGGTGGTGGGAGGAAGCAAACTGAGTGAGCTCGGAGGTGGTGAAAACAGCTCTTCTGGGTTTCTTCCCGTCACCACAAAAGCAAATGGGGAAGGTGGTCTAGTTGCTCTAACCAACAGATTTCTGAACCAGATGGACTGAGAGAGTGGGGCTTGTTCTCCTCCAGCAGCATTGCTCAGCCCTCTCTGCCCGCTTTGCACCAGTGAATGTACAGCCTGCGCTGGGAATAGCTGGTCTTGCTGAAGAGTGGGTGAAAGCTGCCTGCTGACTTTTGCTTTCCTTTTCAGATCTACAAGCCCTGAGAAGCAAGGGAGACAGCAGCTCCCCAGAGTATAGAAGTGAAAATCTGGCCAGATTTTCCAGGCCTTTCCATTCCATACTTTGCTTGAGATGGAGTAGAGTGTATTACTGGTTTGTCACTTTGTTTCACTAGGAGCAGGGAGGCCTCTGTAGTGTACCTGAGTGCTCAGGATAGCCCCGTAGCCTATAATTCAAGTGCCTAAATTAACAGACCAAAGCAAGTGTGGAAATGTGGAAACTCTTTCCTTGTTTGCAGTCCATTCATGCCCTGCATAACTCCAAAATTCACAGTGAAGGGCATCCTGGTGCCTCTGGAAAGCTGTATGTAGACTGTGAGAGCTCAAGGCGAGTGACAGGTTTGTCCATGCAGACAATTTTTTTGATGGATCTGGTATCACTTGCAGGGAAGAATTTTGGTAAGAGGGTTTTATCCATTCTCCGTTCCTGTATGCTGTTGCCTTTTCTATTTTCCTACCATTGCAGATCTTTACCTTGAAGAAAACCATCTTACAGTGCAGAGGTACCAAAAGAACCCCTTTTAAGCCACTTGTGGCCATCTGACCTTCCACCAGTATTGTACATTTTAATGATTTCGTCACTGCTAATTTCCCTAAGTGATATTTAGAGGAACATTAATCTTTCTGCATAGTGGCCCATGCTTTACATCCAGTTGCCCTGAACCGATGACATTGCCTTAATGAGTAATACCTTTAGAACCAAGCTAAGGAAAAGCTGCTGTGTGCACTTTTATATGATAGCTCACTTGAGTATACTCTTTTCTTGTGCATGTAATATTGAACAAAAGCTTCAACAGAGCTCAAGAAAACTAGTGTTACAGGAGTTTTTTATAAGCACTAGAATAATTATTGGGTCACTGTATCTTCAGCTGTTACCCTCTTCTGTGGATGAGTCAGTGACTGACAGTTTCATGAACAAGTTATTGATGGTGATGGTGGGAGCAGCGTGGCACTCCTCATGGTGTCTCTGTCCAGACTGCACAATACACTGTATAGGCAATCCACTATGGCACAATGTCTTGAAAGTAGCCTTCAGTGCTGAGGTAGCTTCTGCTACCAAGGGTTCAGACTATACTGCAAATCACCTACTGGTATTTTTGTAAACAACCCTTGAAACAATGCTGTCACCAAGGCATTATGGAGAAAAGCCAACATATCAGTCAACAAATGACAAATACAATGGGTCCCCCTTGCTCGAAGCAGGGTAAATATTGTGTCTTTAAATACTTGCCATCTCTGTTCTAACTTGGAGTTAATTCATGGAGGATAGTGTTGAGGGAAACAAACTGGCTTTGCATGCTTTCCCACAGCTATTGACCATGTGAGGCAAGAGACTGAACATCCAAGTCCCTCACCAGCTGCAACATAGAGGTGATAGGGAGTGAAGGAAGTTCTGCACCAACAGATTTTTGGTTCAGAAAAAAAGTCTGCCCAGGAGTTTGCTGTGAAACAGGGGCACTAAATTTACAATCTGAGAATGGAAATACTTAGCTCAGCAGCTTTTTCTTCCTTTCTACTTGAAATGAAAGTTCTTTGGCATTTTGCTCCTGGTTAAATAAGCCATTCGATACACTTCTGGATATAAAGATTGTATTATAATGTATTGGGATATACCTTATTATCTCTGCACATATTTGTAAATGCATCACGGTAGAAAAAAAAAAATCCAGTGTCTTCAAGCTAGGACTTACTCATTTTTCAGCTAACTCTGACTGTATCCTTTCTTGCAACTGGTTATGTTGCTGTTGCCCTTGGTTATCCTCTCTAGAAGACTATTTGCAGCTGTGAACTAACTCAAATTCATTCAGAGAACACCTTGTTAATCACACATTAACGTGTAGCATTTGCATTAGCAGGTATTCAGAACACAGTAAGATCTATGTCATAAGCTTAAGCGTGTACTGTTGTTCCTGTGTAATACAAAGCAGGGATGTGAGAACAGAATCACTTACTGCAAAACTTTAATTCCAAACTCTGATTAATGTTACTAGACCCCAACTGTTTGCACGGATATGGCTCTCAAATCTGGAAGTTCACTAAAGGGAGATCCTCTCAACTTGAGAACTTGATCTTAAAGTTTTATGCAAGTTGTGCAACACTATGGACATCTTGGAGCTCTGCCAGCCAAAAGCATTCAACACTTTTGCCTTCTTATCACTTGAAGAAATATTAATGTGATTTCTCCTTCTGCTGACTGATAGGGAATATAATTTTTTCCTTTTTACATGGTGTTTGAATTTTAAGCAAAACTGGCACTTGACTAAATGAAACAAAGAAAAACCCAACCCAAACCTGTATGTGGTAACTTGCATTGTCAGTCTTGTTTTCAAGAAGAACTAGATTTGTTTGATTCCTGTAGGACATTAAACAAATTGCTGCAGGAACATAATTAAACTACATTAGTGAGCTGCAAAACCTTCCAAAACACACTTTTAGGGGAAACATTTGCTATTATAATAGACAAAGCTTGTCTGTCAAGCTGTGGCTTTGCTGGGCTGCATATTGCATAAAGGCCATGAGCTGTCACAGTCATACTAGCCTGCGTGGCTTTCATAGAGAAACCCTTCTTTGGATCCACTTCTAATTGCTTGAGATTTTAATTGTGTCCAAGTAAAGCTCAACATCTATAAATGATGGAGACAACAACATGATTGCTGTGCAAATTCATTATGAATGCCATCAAGATGAGTGCCCTGTTCAGGCCAAATGATTTCATGATGGCAAATATATATGCTTTTATTCTGAAGTATGAGTTTGTGGCTACAGATAGAGCGAGGACACAAAACAGTCTTCGGTTGCTGTGGAGGGTCTCCAAGTAGGAGGGCCAGAGAACTGAAGTGGATTGATTTAGATCATCTCCTCATCTCATTGAGTTCCCAAAGAAGACAAAAAAAATAAAAGGAAATTCTTTTCATTAGAATTACAACTAGTCATCTCAGTTAACTAACTCCTTTTAGAGAGAAAACTTAGAGCAATGAGAGAACCAAAACAACAGATAAGAGGTTTATTCACAGCCCGATCTCTGCCCATGAGCCCTTGCAAGTTGCAAATACTGATGTTGGTTTAAAGTACACAGTGGTTTTCTGCATTGCAGCAAATTTCCACAGTCCTCCCTGGTCCCGAACTTCCGTTCTAATGCCTTTGGGGTCTGACTGTGGGTCTGCTACATGCTCCTGGCAGCATTTTTCCAGTTTTGTTCATGAGCTGCAGGTTGCCGGTTTGAATCTCTCACCCGTCTCACCCTGCCACCTCCTGAAACCTTTTCCTTTCTGAGCAGCCTCAGAGACTCCTCCAGGGAAGGAGCTCCTTTGGCTGCTTGGTCTTAAAACAAACAAATGAAATGAGGTTTTCCTCTGGAGCCTTCTGTGCTGTCTTGCAAACATAGTGGCTTTGGTGGGACTGCATCCATGGAGCACACATGGTCCGAAGTGCCAGTCATCGGCTGCTGTGCTAACCATGTTCATTGACTCTCTGCACTGGAAAGGAGACCAAATAGCTAACTTAATTATTACAAATGCCCTGGTTTATCTTAATTAATCTAGCCATATGATTCTGGTTCCCTGATCTAATTAGCTAGGGAGATAGTTAAATATAACTTCATGTATCTAGGCACATTTAGCTGTTCGTGCTTAAATCTGCTCACAGTTCCTAAGAGACTGTATTTCAAAGTTAGGGAGTCACAGCCGGGAATACCTCCCAGCTGCTCTTCATCTGAAATAAAAAAAACAGAGTTCATCCTAATTAACATGGTGGAAATTTTTTTTATATTAACAATACACCTCATAACTTACAATCGTGTTAAAGCCTTTCATGGAAACAAGGAGGCATCTTCCTCTGTTCTGCCACTAAGGACTAGCAAGTAAGTGTGATGGGATTTCTGCTGTTTGAGTAGATAAACATAGCTTTAGATTATATGTGGAAAATATTTGCCCTTTGCTCTGTTACAGATGGAAGATGGTCAGTAACCTGAGTTGAAATTATTTGAATAATTTGAAATGAATAAATGAGAGTAAAAATTCCTTTTCTGTGGATGCATTTCTAATAGACTGTATGCGGTAGCCATAAAAAATCAGAATTACCATAAAGAAGATTTTGTTGACCAGAAAGCAGCAACAAGAATAACTTCCTAGTTATGCTAAGTATTTGCTACTAAAATAGAATAAATTGCCTTTGTCCTAAAATGACATCAAAGAATTTCCTTTCATGTGCTATGCATTGAACATTTAAAGATACTACTTACATGGGTCATATGCCACATAAAAGAGAGATACTGTTCAAGTGGATGCACATGTAACCAATGCGAGTGATCAATCAGGACGTATGAAAGGGAAAAATGAACCCATTGGTTTTGTGCAGCGTAAAGAAGAGAATGATTATTTAAGATATCACTTAAATGCAACTCATTATGCCTTGGGGCAAGAAGAGGGACTTTCTAGACTTCTTCTTTCAGCCCTATGGTTTGTGGCACCAGGCACATGAGGGACCTTTGGAGTGAGCTTGTTCTTGAGTGTAGAGAAATTAGTTTGGTTGAAAAAAAATTGTTCTCAAGCATACTAATTTATTGGCAGCATGTCTAAGCTCTGTTCAAATAGAGATCAAAAGATAAACCCTCTGCTAATATGCATTATGGACATGGTATATGCTATAAAGAAGTATACAAATAAGGCTTTTCTAGAGCTGGCAGAAGGAAATTTAATTTATCAATGCTGAACAGCAGAGCTTGTTGACCAGAGATTTCTCATAGTGCTTTTGACAGAGTTCCTCAGATGTGCTGTAACTTTGAGGCCATTCTTCAAATTGGAGTTGATGTACAAGAATAGGGAGTAAAGCTTATGAAAATGAGGCTTTTCAGTTTCTAAAGTTTATTTTGAGACAGTGATGTGTGGTCGTGTGGGTAGGTTTGAAAATTTTACTCTGTAAACCCAGGATAAAATTTTGTGACTTCATCTAAGGACAGCTGTGTAATACTGATTGGTATGACTAGGGTGTCTTTTGTTACTTGTCTATAAGGCTGCAGAGGTGTTTGTTGGGTTGTTCCACAGATGAGTGGAGAATCTAACTGCATAACAAAGGCTATACCCACTTTTTCACCACATGGTTGCTCAAACTTAATGACATAATAACAATAGCTTTGAAGGTTAAGCCTGATAGAAATTAGGCTCATTTCTAAAGAAATCCTTGGTGTGTATTCATAAATGCTCTTGAATAGACTTCATGTTTAGCTGGACAAATACCTTTGTGCAATCGCAATCTATCTTTTATGTGCAGGTGGCCAGCTGCCATTGAAGTTCCTGGTTCAGTACCAGGGACTATCCATGCTGTGGCTGCTTTGGACTGTTTGAAATCAATCAACCTCTTTGTACCTGAGGGCAACCTGAGATTTATGTAGTTTCCGTGTATGCTTACTGGAAAATAGTGTTGTGCTCTTCAAAAGTGCTTGCAGGATTTGTACGTATGTTTCAGTTTAATGAACCAGACTCTTGGCTAGCTGCCCATATCTTCCTGTGATTAGAGATGAAGAAAAGCTCACTTTCGTTTAGCTGCTAATTGTTACATAATTCAGCAACCTATGGATTTTGAGCTGTGCATAACAGTGTATTGGCATTCCCTGAAGTGAACCTCTCAATGAGGGAGGCATATCTGGGGATCAAAGCTGGAGTTGTGGGCTTGATTCTAGTTTTATTTCCCAGTTGTTGATTAGTGAGTATTTGCTTTGGACCTAATTGAGTTGTACTAATAAAGGCAGAGCTGTGAGCTGCTAGAATTCCATGGTAATTGGGATGGTTGGGTGGGCAGCACTGACTGGGTCGGATGCTCTTATGAGGTACAACAGTGCTTGTGTTTGCAATTGTAATGCATAAGCATTTGCCAAAACATTAAATTCCAGTGTTCTATCATCTGTCTGCTGTTCTTCCTGTCTTCTTCCTGAATTCCTTTAAGAAAGTAATGGTAGGTTAATTTGGGTAGTATTGATGTTACAGGCGAGTGTCCTACTGCCTGAGGAGAAAGAAGGATTATCTTTTTACTCTGTAGAAGGTAAGTGTGTGCAGAAGTGCAGTTTTCATGTTGAGTAGGTAGGTCAGAAAAAAAAAGTGCCTTAGTTTAGGATTATTTTGGTCAGAGACAAAATCTTTAGGTCTTATTAATAAGATCACATAAACAGGCACAGAGGGCTGCAGAATAGTCTGTAGAGCAGAGAATTTTTTTCCAGTACATGGACCGGTACATGAGAAACAACAGACCATGAAATTATGGCAGCGAGGGAAGGGAGCGTGCCCTAAATATACTAGACTAAGGCAGTACATACTACTATGCAATAATGTCTACTGGGGTAGGTAGGGAGTGTATACTAGTGCATACCTGGGCAGTGCTCTCTTACTTCTCTGCAGTAGATCTCTGTTCGGGAGCTACTGAACGAGGATGGTGGGTTAGGCTGATCGTGGGGACACTGCTTGTCCTGGCTTTGAATCAACACCCTACATTGGAGCTGGCTTCGGCTGTGTTTTGGTAGTGAATCTGGTTTTGGTAAACACTGATCACAAGTGATCCAGCCAAGCCTGTTTCATCAGCTGCCTTACGGAGATTTGCAGTACAAGCAATAGGTAAGCAAGAACACATGCTAAAAATGGCCATACTGGAACTTCATTCAAGGGTTGATACGTCCTAGAAAATAGTTTTCTATCTTCAAGTATGCGCATGCTGATATTTAAGCTCCAGGGCCAGGCTGATTTGTCGTAGAGAAGTATCCGATGTGGGAAAACCAGCTATGGCTGGCATGATTAGTGTGCTTCTTCAAAACCCTTTTCTACTTAAGAGACAGGCCAATGAAAATAAACATGAACTTTAAAATCAAGTTTATATTTCAGGATTAGACTGTGCTTTCGAGACTACTCTCTGCAACAGCAGGATAGCAAAAACATTTCCTTTTTCTACCATAAGGTAACTAGCCATTTAATAAAGAGCACAGTTCACAGAGTTTCAAGGTTTAATACCTAAAGCATGTAATAGCCTGCAAACCGTATGGACTAATGAGTGTTAATTAAAGAAAGGCATATATCACGTGCCTATTGGTAAAGCACCCTGAGGATGTGCAGCAATAAGAAAACTTGTTGCAAAAACTATAGTGTGAATTATTTGGAATTTGAATATATTTTAATGGATTTTGTAGCTTCTTGTATAGTATCACATCCTTTGCATTTTTTTCACCAAATGGGAAGTGAGATACTGATAGGGGGAAAGTTTAAATAAAATCCTGTCAGCAGTTTCAAGTCAAGTGAAGAGTACTTTTGACTTAATAATTTTTATTTTCTTTTACTTCTTTAAAAAGATTGCCATAAAAAGGTTTGAGGTTTGGCCATGACAATGGGGCTGGCTGGGAATCTTTTGGTTTTTTCTGGAAAATGTTTGAGTTGGTGTAGCTCAAATTCTGTAGGAATAATCATACGGGTTTCTATTTCTAGCTGAAGAAAAGGACAGACTTGTCTCCTTTGAGCTAGCTAATCATTTAATGCATAAGAAACCCATATGGACAACCAAGATTCAAATTTTTGCTCTTGCTGATTCCAGCTGGGGTATCAGACTTGTCTCCTATAAAGTGGGTGACATTCAGCAGACTATTGTCCAGTTTTGGTTGGGTTGGTCTCAGCCCCTACTGATGGAGCTGGCTACTCCATGCTGTGTAAACTACCAATTGGCAACAGAACATCTGTGGTCAGACCACTCACTGAGTTGTTGAAAGCTGATGTTCAGATCTGAACTGGACAGAGAAGAGTTGAAGCATGCTCTTTTTCAGATAAAGTGACTCTTTAAGGGGTTTAAACCTGTAGCTAATTTTTTGCGTGTCTCTGTCTGTGAAAGCTCTTAAACAAATGCTATAAATACCAGTCTTTTGGGGGACTGGACTGGTTTTTACCTTGCAGCTCTCATATACAGCCAGTGTCTTTATTTGGATTCATAAATTAAATATCTATCTTCTGCCATTTTGCGGCTTTTTATTTGCAGGAGTTTCCGGGAAGATTATCAAGTCCCCAGCTGCCAGTTAAGTGCCTGACATGAATCTTAACCATGGAGCTGGTCCTGTTACTTTATGTTAAAGGCAACTTACATGGCATGAACATTTTAAATTAATGTTAAAATGCATGAGAACTAATCCCATCTATGGTATTAGATGCTTCCACCTCAAGGGTGCGGGTAGGACAGCTAGACTGAATCGGCAGCTCTGAATCAGGGTGGGCTGGCTGCATGCTCTCCCGTTTGCTTTGGTTTTTTTCTGGCTGGGCTCTGTTTGTCCCAGCTCAGTGAACTGAATCGCCTCGCCCAGGGCTCAGCTACCAGCCGGACCAGCTGCAAGGAAAGAGGGGATGGACAGTGGGCCCATCCCTCTTGAAACAGCAAGCTATTTAATTTGGCTTGGCTGTATCACCTAACTACACCTTCATTTCAAGGTTTTAATGATTTTAATGTTACTCCTTTAATCATGGTTTTAATCTAAACCTACATGTTTAAGACTCTCCATCTTATGACTAGAACATTATTACCTATCACTTTCCTGAATTTAAAAAGGAATTGCACAAACTTTTGCAGATGAAACCCAATTGTGAAATATTCCAATAAAATGATTTTTGGTTTAAAATCTAGTAAAGTGAATTACCTCAGTGCCAAAGGACTAAATCTTCCCAAAGAGCACTCTATGTCTGAACTGACAAGGGAGCTCCAGTGTGGGGAATCAGAAGTGAGTTAACCCAGGCTGTGACCTCTAATGACTGTCTCCATCTCTTACATCCATATCTATTTTGCATAAATGAAGAATGACTCAAATCTTCAGCTTCCTTTTTTTTTCGTCTTTTTAACTTGCTTTGATTCCTGTAAGGGCAAGCAATAACCCTTATGGTTTATGATGATATCCTTTTGTTTACACCTGAATGGAGACTCGTGTAAAGCTCGGGTGTGTGCAGAGTAGTATGATGAGTAAAGGGATGCCTCGGAGCATCTGATATTTCTCTGTCTTGGGCAGGAGCCAGACCTCTCAAGCGATATTGGGATCCTGGCACTGCAAGAGAGCTACAGGAGGCTCACTAAATTCCTACTTTAATGTCATCCTATGATTCTAATATTAAAAATAGAGAGTAGGTTGTTATGGTAGAACTTTTAGACTGGACTGGAAACTTGGGTTCCTACTTTCAAGTATTTCTTAATGCTCATTTTATGCTCACTGGGGGAAGTTGGGGGGGATTTCCATCACTTAATCAAGAGGACTACATTTTAATTCCTAATACATATTTATAATATCTTCAAAGGAGTTCTTATTTTTTTCCCATTAGTTTAACAGTAACTCATCGTTTGCTTCAAAAGATACAGGATATTTTAGCTCAACTGTTTAATCTGTAATTACTATGATTCCCTCTACAAAACAGGTTGTTGAGACTACAGGTTATACTCCTTGACAGAATTAGATCAGCAAAGCAGCAATCAATATGTGTTGCACATACCAAATTGCTACACTGGTGCTGGTTTAAGAAATCCTTTATATTGTAAACAGGAACTTTGCCCTTCTTATGAAATGTCTTACCCTGTGGATAGCTGCTCAGCATAATTTATCAATATGTGCAGTTTTCTCACTTAGTGTGTTTATAAGATGACTATAAACCTGAGCTTTCTTTTGTACAAGTTTTTTTGTATTTATGTGTACTGTGTCAGCCATTTGGCTGCAGGAAATGGTACCACTTGCTTGTAAGAGGGCAAATTAGGACTGTTAGCCAAACATGAGACAGTTTGTCAGGACAGTGAGGTAAGTGCACTATTCTTATGTATTTTATGAGGTGAGCCCAGCTATCCTATTGTCTGTTCATACAGTAACTCACCGGGTACTTCCTGCCTACCAAAACTGCCCGAGACTCCCCTCCATGTCCTGAGGCAATACAGTAAAATGAAAGGACTATTGATGGGATTTTTGAGAAACCAAGTAAATTTCTTTTCTGGTCTTGTCTGGAAGAGAACAGTTCAACCAGTACTAACCCATCAGATCTACAGGTCTGTAGTTTTCTGCTTGTTTATATTGCAGCCATAAAAATGGGAATATGTCTGTAATGGTAGCTTTAGAAGTGCAGGAGTTAACTCTGTTCCCAGCAGCACCATAGCCATGTTCATAAGGACACTCTGTGGGAGCTAATTTTATCCTTCTGAGAATGTTTAGCCACCTCTTGTAGGATTTCACGAGCATTTTACCCTACTGCTTCCACTAATGTGGGCACCAATGTGTTGTACTGCTCTGTGCCCCATAGTTCTGCCTTCCAACTGAATGTTTCTGTATGAAATTCAGTGTTGAATTCCCTGGAGTAGTAAGTATCCTGTTCCTTTCAATTGAGTTAAATTAAATAAAAATAATATTTTTAAAATCAGTGTTAAATATGCCAGTTTTATCTTTCATTATAAAGCTTTTTGTGTGTGTAGCTCTTCAGAAATGCTTGTAAAATCTAACAATCTCTTAACTTCAACCTTAAATAACAGAATAATTTCAAAATGGCAACGTGTGAGATAACAGTAATGATGAGGATCCCACTACCTTATATTTGCACACTTCTACAAATTAATAGGACTATAGAGACTGAAGCCGTCATAATAATGTTAATGGGTCCAGTGTAATTTCTTCAGCACAGATACTCAGCATAAATTCTGTTTATAGCAAACTAGTGTTCCCTCTGATACAGGGAACAGGACACTAACCCTTGTTTTCTAGTAGTTTTGCCCCTGTGAAACAAACTCCTTGAACAAAGGAATTTAAGCTCCTAAAAAATGTGAGGTAACTTAGATGACAAGTATATGGCTAAGCATGTCATCCCTGATATAAATGCTAAAAGCCATCAGGGAGAACAGGCTGAAAGAAAGCACTTTGTGATTTGGAGTGAAGTTGTGATCTCATGAAGCTTTCTGGCCCAACAACCCCTGGGTGATGCCACGTGCCTTCTTGATGGTGAAGCTACCCAGCGTGGAGGACATGAGAGGCTATGCCTGAGGGTTTACCTGCTATCCCTGCCAGGCCAAGCTGCACATCTGTGCAGCTGGTTTGAAAGCTGCTTCTTTCTTCTTTTGCCTGTGAATTTTATGGCATGTCTACATTGCTGGTGCTGCTGTGATGGCTCTGTGACGCACCACTAGTTTTGAGTTAGCTCAAGGCTTGTGCTAGAGCTGCATGGCAACATGAAGCTCAGCAACCTGCAGAAAGATGTAAGCAGCGGTGTGAATACACAAACACTTAGCCCACATTGCACTTGGGGGTAGCCACATGACTACCAGCACCTGATGTAGCTGGTGTTAAAGCTAGGCAGCATGCATCTGCGCTGCAGATGGTCTTGTATGAACCTATGCCCAATGAGGTGTTGGAGCACTCCAGCTTCTCGCCTAATGCAGGTCTGAAAATCCATTTGTTGAAAAGACTAGTGTCTATAAAGGCTGCTGCCACTGAGAGGAGGAAAGGTGACTCCTTGAGAAGAACTTCTTGAGGCAAGGAAGAAACCATATTCATTCTGAGCAGAACCTCAAGTGCTAATAATACCTAATCACTGCAGAAATCTAATCTGAATATTAACAGCCCCCTGTGCTCTTTTGCAAGGACAAACATTTCTTTCTAAATCTCAACAAAGCAAGCTTTAATGTGGGTCAGATGGAAATCCTGGTTATTAAAAACCTGCTAAAGACAACTAGATTTTTAATTTCAATGGAAGAGGCTTCTCTGTGACCCTTGAAGGCATGCCAGTGGTCTCTTCCAGCACATGCCTCAGTAAACAACAAATGAATCACTGAGGTGCTCTAACAAGGATTGATGTGTCCACCCAATTAGAGGGATATAAAGAGTGCTGCCTTGAAATTCTGAGTTCATTTGGGTTGCTCTGCTATTTCCTCAATCTAGTGCGGAAGCATTGCTTCAGGGGTATTGTTGGCCCCAACAACTAGCTTGTGTGTATTGTCCTAGCTAACAAGTACAAATTTTGTCCAAATATTTCTCCTATGAAGTACTCAGCCAGTGAAGTAAAAAAATAAATCTGACTATCAAAGTCAAATCAGTCACTAGTGTCTGTTTAAGCTAAGATCAAGATCTGCTCCCAACTTGGCACTGCTGCAAGCACGATTGATAAGGCTCTTTAAGTGCCTGTTTTCAGAGGCTTACATTTTCTCAATTTTACATGGGATTAATTTTCTCACGCCTCAAATATGTGCAGTTTTAGAAGGTGCGAAGGTGTAATGCGTGACTGGTCAGATGGAGCAATGCATGGAAAATGCATTAAGTTTATTGAGACTGTTTCCTCTTTCTCTTGGAACAATGTTTCTGTTTTCCATTTTAAGTGTACATGTAACTTGCACTGCTTCAGTAAGAATTTCCTCATGTCATCCTAAAAGAAAACTAAAAATTAGACCATTTTCTCCCTATACAGAATATTTTTCTCCACAGACAAATAGTCCAATTGTTTGCACAGAACAACACATGAAGTATCCAAAAGAAGGACATCATGCAAACCAACAATAAAGCAAAGATTAGAGTATGTTTTGTTTTTCACCCAGCTGCTGCCTCAACAATAGTGAAGCACTTGAAGATTTTAGAGGGCGTCTTGCAGGTACTATTGAAGGACTGACTGACAAAGAGTGGCGGCCATTTGAGATTCCCTGTCCATGCTTCCAGAAAAACTTTATCATGTTACTATGTCTTAGATACTGACACCTGAAATTTCATTTCCTAGACCACAAATGAAATGCCAACTTCCTTAGTAAATTGCCTAGACCAAGCAATAAATCATTACAAAACAGCTGATTGAGATATTCGGCTGTTACAGAGAATGCTTTAATTCCTCCCTTCTTGTTGCTTCTTTTTATCCCTTTGGTGTGACCGGGGTCTTAGTAGGGGATTGTAACTTAGCTGTTGTTAGTAGATATTTGCGTTCAACTGCAATTATATGCTTGGGTTATATGTTTTTTTGAAGCCTTAGTTCATTGTATGTGAAGGTCCTTCCAACAAAGGTCTAGTAGTGCTCAGAAACACATCATTATTATGTAAAAGATTTTGCTCTGTTCTGTAAGTTTTATAAAAATTGAAAACATAGTGTTGCGATTCTCACCCAATAGCTTAAGCAACAAACTTAAGTGCTGAAATTAAAAGCTTTAACATCTACCATTGTTGGAGAAAGCCAAGCTCCTCAGTGTTCCTAATGATCCACTGAAGATAATCAGCTGACCATATTTGGACATGATTATCATACCGCAGATACGACAGAGACGAAATCTGAGGATCTCTTTGAAGCAAAGTAAAGATGAGAAGTGTGAGTTAGGAACAGGTCCTGAATGGTACTGCCTTTCCTCTTTGTATGGCCGGAATCCTAATATACCTTGTATTCGGTGAAGCCGTGCATGATATTTCAAAAAGTTGTAGGTATTGAAGATTGATTTAAGCCGAGTTTACTGGAGCCAGTAACTTCAAACTCAGGTTTGTGCTTTCTTTTAAGCCAGGGAACTTTCCTAGCTTGGCTTTTGCCAGTTCTGATTTTTTATACCCAACAAAGCTTTATTTTATTGATATATTGACTGTGTTGGGGATGATTTGATATCTTTTTTCCACTGTTTATATAATCGAGTCACTGACCCACTGTGGAAATTCAGTAGCAGGAGGCTGTTACACAGAGTGTATGTGCCTTATGTCACTGGCCTTCGTGTCCATAAACTTAAAAGCTGCTGCCTCGCCGTGACTCTGCTTGCCAAATCTGCCTGCTTGCCAAGTCCTTGAGGACATAAAAGAATTGATGTTTTTTCTTAAAGTTGAGGCCTTTTTTTGGTGAGGCTTTCCCATTAGAGTGGAAAAAAAGAGAAAAAGCAGCACAGTAAAAATATTCTGGAATGACTTCAAAAACTATCCCACTACAGTAATGAGTGAGACCTCGATATTTAAAATAACCATAGTAGAGTTAAGTACTACAGTTAATGGAAAAACAGATGAACCCTGTGCTTGTGTTTAATCCATTGCGGAGTGGATTTTTGCAGCACTGGAAACTGTTTCACCTCTGTTCCTCTTGGGCAACTGCTTCAGGGCTGGACCAACATAATGGACAATTCTTAATTAGCTCAGATAATGGGAAAAGAAATAACACAGATGAGGAAGGCTTGGTAGAGAGAAGTCTGATTGTACAAAACTCCTTTTTTTTAACTACTGTTCAGTGCCAGACCTAATCTAGTAGCCTCCAAGCCCCCCTGAATCATGACCCAACCTTTGGGAGGCAGCATGCAGGTGCAGAGGCTTAGTCTTTCTCACTATGGAGATTGGAACAAAGACCGAAATCGGTTTGTATGAATTAAGAATTGCCTTGCCGCTTCTTTCCCCTTTTATCTTCTGAACGCCTCCACCCCCCCAACTCCAAACCAAAACAAGGTAGCAGAGATCGTTTCCAGCTGGAGGTTCTCAGGCCAGCAGGCCCACCCGTGCCCAACAGGGTGATTTCCCCCTGTCTGGCACTTCTGTGTTCCTGCTCTGGGTATGTTGCCCTTGCAGTTTGACATGATTGTCCCGTCCCTTATCACAGCAACAGCCTCTTTCAAAGATGTTGATTTAATGCACAGAGCCTTCTCTAGTTAATTATTGGCACAGACATCTCTGCCATTAGGAATCCCTGTTGTGCCGTTTCCTCATCCGTCTCTGGAATTCTGTCATTGGATCTCAGAGCTATTTTTGCAGTCAGTTCTCACCCCGGTTCTACTTCTTATGCTCCCACATGGTGTGAGATAGTCCCAGACCCCTGCCTGACAATAAGTTCTTCCAAAGAGTACTCAGCTCTTCTCCTTCATCCCCTCTCCCTATGTTCAGTCCTGCCTGGGCGCAGCTTAGGTGTGAGCCTGCCTGGTGCTGCCAGGGCTCATGGGAAATATGCTTCTAATAGACACAGCAAAGCTTGCCAAAACCTTGTGCTGGGGCACAGGATAGTTTGTTCTGGCACGCTATCTGCCCCACAGGCTGCCAGCTAGCAGTGATTCTGCTGTGCACTTGTAGTATCTCCAAAACTACTGGTCATTCCTTACCTTGGGCTTATTTTAAATTCTCGCTTACATGTTCTAAATTTTATTGCCTCAGTTTTTTCATTGAGGGCTGTAGGAATGAACGGAGCCCAGTAGGCATGCACTAAGTGCCATAACAAGCGCAGCACATCCCTGAGCAAGGATTAAGTGTATTAGACCAGTCATCTCTTGGCAGCATCTAGATCTGTTATGAACCTTTCCCACCGTCATTTCTTAGGACATTTTTCACTCTTAAATGAACACTTTCAGCTATCAGTTTTGCATCTTGCCTTTGGAATACATTCTTAGAAATGACTGACTTTACCCATATCAGGAACTCCCAATTCTTATTCCTTCCCATTCCTGGATCACCTCACAGTTGCCACTGTCAATGTCAAGTAATAATGAGTTTTTATGCAGCCGCTTCAGACCACTCACCGTAAAGAGCTTCTATTTGAATCCATTTGATTCTTTAAGGACTTCCTATTCTAATCTGTTGGTGCACGCAAACAAAAGAATAAAAAAAAAGGAGCTGTCTGAACAAAGTTCTTTTTTGTCATGATGGCACGGCTAATTAATCCAAAATAACACTGATTAAGTATTGTCCACATCCCTGTTGTACTTTTTTTAAATTTTATTTTTCTTTGTCGAAGACACAATAAAGCTGAATAACTTAAAATTGCAAAGTTATTTTAAAGTATATCACATCTATTGAGATGAGTACCTCTGGGATGATCTTCCACACTGCCTCTCTCATTTGCAGACTCCTTACCAGAATACTGGTTAAGACTAATTCTCTTGCTGAGTGCTAGTTTTACTGAATGGATGGAGACCACCTGCTGCTGTTTATACTTGAATCTTCATTACCATCTCTGTAAGCTTCATTTTTGACACAGTGATCAGGGGATGACAGTTGCTTGCTTGACAAGCTCTGGAAATATGTGTCAAATAATGCTGTGGCACTGATGTCCTCGCATGTAAAACGCCTTCTTTCCCCTGGTGTAGGGGGACTAAAATAAGTTACTACATTTCTTACAATAAATGCAGGATGGGGTTACAATAAATGCAGTCATAGGGTTGACTCTGTCTGTGTGGTGTTACTTTCTCTTTCAGATTGTTGTGCTGAGTCTCCGCTGCTGCGATTGCATTACTGGAAGAAAGCACTGCCTCTGCTGAATGCACCAGAATGTGTAATTCAGATGGGTGGGGGGCCTTCTTGAAGTTATGCCAGGGATCGGGATGTAAAATTTAAGGAGTAAATTAAATGAAGAACAGAGGAAATGCAATACTGCATCTGGCATTTTTATTGTGTACAGTGGAATAAACACCATAAATGTTTTTAATAATAAAAGTGGTGCCTCTGCAATAGAGTGGCAGTTTATTTTAAGTTCTCTTGCATTTGGAGAATTTCATTTTCTAATTATATTTTGTATTTCACAAAATCAGTATTTTTGAAGTGCTGTGTTTTGAAGATACTCACAGTTTATGGTTTATTCCATACTGTTTGTCTTCAGACTGCTTTTCTGGGATTGGAATCCAATTCAGCAAGGTGATTTCCATCTCTCCTTTGGGAAGAAGTAGCAATGGCACTCCTTCCTCTTAGCATGCCTGGGGCAATCCCACACCAAATTCTTTTCCACCACTGTACTACGCTCTCCAGGGTTCGTCACTAATATTGAAATGATTGTATTCATTCGGCATTCCTGTCTTTATCCCTTTGCAATGGCCAGCATGCAGGAAGGAAGTTTATGTTTCTCTGGAATTGTGGCTTGTTTTCTGTCTTAAGGGAACTCTTAATTTCAAAGCCTTTTCAAATCAGCAAAGCAAGCTAAATACAAATGAGGTAGGGCCAATTTCTTACAATGATTAGTTGTTAACTTCACAGAATGGACACAGCTTGAAGAAGAGACAGTCTTGTCCCCCAGGTCACTAATTCTTGTGGAATCTGATGTTAAAATTGAGCTATGAACCAGTTTGTGTTTAGGAAGCAACAGAGTACATGCATGCCCTCTGAATCCTCTTTTCTCCTTGCTTAGGCTTGCACTGGACATGTTTCCCACTACCCTGGTATGCAGGTGGAATTTCATATGTTGAAATATAAAATTTTGATGATCTCTTACTGTTTTTACTTTTGGCCTCAGAACTGTTACTTGCAGGGTGATGGCAAGCATTTCTGCTCAGCCTTTACGAAGCCTTTCCTGGTTCTGTCCGAAATTCCAATGGTGCCTGTGTGGCTGCTTGTATGGAGCAGCCTATGCTTTTCTGCTGCTGTTAAATAATTCAGAGCCTACAGTCATCCCAAATGTATAGATATCGAGGGCTCTAGCAGTGCAACCTGATAGCTAGCCTTAGATGTTTAAATGAGTTCTGCTGCAGTACTTCAAAAGTATTAGAGCACCAAGCTGAATGATGACGAGGTGATCTACCAGACTCTTACTTTGTTAAATCGCCTGGAGCTAATGCAGTTTTTTTCGATAAAAATGAGATTATTTGTAAATTTGGTTTAAAAGACTTAATGCGCATTAAATATCAGCCTGTTTGGGTAACCTGTGAAGTGATTTAAATTAGGAAATGCCAGATTAAAAACTCCTAAGGTCTTTGCTGTGCATTTTCCTGTCTCCCTCTACATAGCATGAACCCTGTCAGCTCTACTTTTCTTCCACTTTTCATCTAGCTTGTATCTATATTCAGCTTTGTATTTGAAAACTTGTGAACTTACAGTAGTTTCACTTCCTGCACGATTTCTGTCATCCCATGCTGGTGTGTGGTAGGCTCGCTTGCTCTGCCGACAGCTTGTTGTGAAACTTTCCTCTTTCAGAAGCTGTACCCTGGGGAGTGAGAAATACATGTTGTAATGCCGTGAGGGGGGAAAAAAACCAGCCTAATCTCTGAAATGGTCATTTCTCAGAACCTGAGTGGTCATCTTCTGCTCTGAAAAAGGTGAAACCTGGCCTGTGTTTGTATTCTTTTTTCACTTGTTTTTTAATGGAAAAGTGTTGACTAATGACACTGAAAGGGTAACTTTGCATATGTGCCACCTGTGCTGAACCTTTCCCAGACAGGAAAAAAAAGTATCCCGACATTAACCAAATGTCTCTGCAAGCCTTAGCAATTCTGACCTGACAGAAAAATGGGGTCTGGAAAAACCATTCTCTTCAGTATTTACTTGAGCCTTCCTTCTGTCCACACAAACCAAAATTAGCAATGTCGGTGTAGACGTTATGCCACACATGGATTTATGAGCTTGCATAAACATCTCATTATTAAAACTTTAAATATTTACACTGAGATTCTACTGCCTTCTGGACTCTTGTGGGATTATTTCTGAGCACTAAGGTTGTGTTTTTTTAATTGAGAATATTCTAGGGTTGACTTTTAAACATAAAACTGCTTCAGTGCTTTTCTAATCAGTAGTTACAGATTAATTTACACTATATCAGGACCTAAGTGTTGCTTAATCCTTTTACAGTTCTAGCAAAGACTGACCATTTGAGTAACATTATGTAACCTAGAAAAAAAAACCAAACTAGTTTTAAATGGGATATTGAAGCAAGATTAAGTAGAGCTCAGGGTGCTGACTTTTGCTGGTATCTCCACATTTGGATTCTGCAGTGATAGGACATATTTCTGTGTAGGGCCCTTAGGCAGTCAAGACTTGTGCTGACTGTTCCTCTTAAGGACCCAATATAACTCCCCCAAAGTGAGACTCTGATTTTTTTTTTTTGTGAGACTTGAATTGTGGCGTTAAAGTAGAAATTCTCATAGTAGGTTAAACTTTAAACTCTTTTCTGTTTAGCTGTATATATATGTAACAAAACATGCCCTTGGCTTGCCAAACATTATCCTGTTGGCAATCACATGGCAAACAACATGCTGAAGATTAAAAGACTCTGTGCTTTAAGCAACGCTTTCCATGTCTGATGCAATGTTTCCCTTTAATTATGTAGGGAACAGGCACTGTTAAGTGGAGGCAAAAAATTACCATGAAAACGTACAGATTTTCTGAGTAGAAGCATTTCTTCAAAACAGTAGTGAGGTAGAAATGGTGGTGGTGGGAGCTAAGAAACAAGGGTATACCTGGGAGTACCTGATGGAAGGACTGGCTCCCAGGTGGGGCCTGGAGCCGCTGCAGACTGCCAAACATCACTCATCGAGTAATGCACTGACAGCTCTCTTCCTAGCAGAAGAGCAATGGCCCTCAGTCAGTGTGGAGAGGGCCATCTTGGGATGAGGCGATTTGTTGCAGGGAAGCATATTATAGCTCCAGTTGTCTACAGTGATCTTTTAATTTTAATATTTTTAGCATAATTTTAATTCATTCAAAGAATAAGCGAACCCTGTTTTTTTCCTCTCTTAGAAGTTTGGACGGAGGTTAAAGAAGGATTAAGTAATGGCTTTGGAATTTTACAGGGAACATGGATGTTGGCTCTCTGTTGCTGTAGCTACATCATTCATCTCAACATACAGTAGCTATGGGAACAGAGCTATTGGACCTTGCGAAAGGAATGCAAACATTTAACTGCTGGTTTGCTATTTATCAGAGTCCTTTTCTCAGAAGTCTTAACATAATTTCCATTCTGGTCTTAGCTCATTCAAGCCTAAAACTCTAACCATGGCATCTCCTTCCTACAGAGTCAGTCTCAAGGCAAACAGGTCTCTTTTCTCTGTATTCTTACAAGCCTTTGTAAGAAATTTTACTTTGTTGACATAGTTTTCTTGGGGTTTCTTCCTCCTTGACTGAGCAAGGACACTGAGTAAAATAGAGCTGTACATAACAGAGGAAACCAAATGGGCATGGAGTAGCCTTCTAGCATCACAAATAGCTTCATTGCTTAGGGGACACTTGCAGTTAGGCAGCTTAGTCGCAGAATCCCATGGGTGTTGCAAGCACAAATGCTCTGTTTATCCCAGATCTTAG
The DNA here is from genome assembly GCA_013400335.1 of Eurystomus gularis. Classification (NCBI taxonomy): domain Eukaryota; kingdom Metazoa; phylum Chordata; class Aves; order Coraciiformes; family Coraciidae; genus Eurystomus; species Eurystomus gularis. Next base: position 112,463 of record VZZY01009111.1, on the reverse strand, counting down.
GGAATGTGGTGGTGGGCAATTTAAAAATGCTTGATAGAATAGCTTGTGAAAATAAATAGCAACACTAAACTTAGTGTGTTTCAGAAAATGTAGCAATCATCTGCAAGCCTTTGTAGGCAAGGAGTGCTTATACTCAGTAAAGCCTATATATGTATACAAATTCTTGAAAATAATGTAATTGAAATATAGATACAAATGAAAATTGTGATTGTTTCATGTTCCTTTCTACACAGCATCCTGACATATGCTGCAAAATTCCTGTCCTTTCCTGGCTGAAGAATTGACAAAATTAGGTGTATGTATATTAGGCTACTTTACTTGAGCACTATTAAACATTGATGGCCTTGGGGAGCAACAGAAGTACCATAAATATTGCTCTTTCAGAAAGCTACAGGAAAAGAAACAGGGCAGTTGAAATAAGATACTTATGTTGATGAAATTAATGTTCACGGTATGACTCTGTCAAGACTTGTCCTAATACATTATAAGCAATTTTCCAAAAAGAACTGGTGTATTCAAGATAAGGGCATCCACAGTGTCCTGGTTTCTGAGAGCAGAATACAGTTGAGTTTGAATCTCAAGAATTTGATCCAGGCTTACAATTTTTGGCTTCAAATCAAACCAGTAACATCCTACTTTCTACAAGATGGACTAAAATAAATAATCTGTGAAGCCTGATTCTGTTTCTTCCATCTATTCTACTGCAAGCAAGATTTCTTATTAAAATCACCATGGATACATGATCCTTATAATCCTGTGAGTCTTTCTCTGATTGCTTAGCTGAAGAAAGTTAACTAATGCTTTGCCTAAGAGCAATGAGCTGCTGCCCTTCTCCCAAAATCCCCAATCAAAGCAGCTCACTTTTTGGACCTGGTTCCACCATGGCAGATGCAGTCAACAGCGCTTCATGTCCATCCCAGTGGGATCTGGGGTGTGTGCTCTGTCCTGAGTGCCATTTTGCAGTAGCAGAAATATAAAACATGGTGCAAGAAGTTGCTTAGACATCTTTGGAAAGACTAGAGTAGCAGTTCAGAAGTAATTGTCCTGACACAGAGCTCTTTTGCAGAGGCCTGTGCATACTTTAGAAAAAAAAAATTAAAAAATGCTATGGACCAGTTGGTTGTTACTTGTAAACTGGTAAAATCAGATTTGTATCAGCGTGTTCCTGCTGTGAAAATATGAATGTGTGGTCTCTGATTTTCTACCCAGTTGCTTATAGACATGAATTTGAGTCTGTTAAACTCAGTGATGTACAGTACTCTGGGCAACTCAGTCATCGTTGAGAGCATCTCCTGGGCTGTCCACAGCTGGTGGCAGGACAGGCACTGATCAGATCCTGATTTAAGTAACTGGAGTAATATTTTGTATATCACCATACCGCCGTCAGGACCTTCTACTGGTACGGGCTTTCAGTAAAAGGTAGCACAAATGACTTACACTATAGGTGTCCTTTCTGCAGCAGCACAGATACCGTGTCATTATGTGCCTCTCAGTGGAAGAGGCTGCATTAAAAATGACTTCTGTTACTGTTTAATGTACTGCAGCAAATGCTGCGTAGATCTGTAAATCAAGACATTTGTTCTTCATTTTTAGCAATGCCCTTTCCCTGAACTCATTTAATGAGATGGAGTTGTAAGATGCTTGTATGTTATCCAGCTGGACTGGATGTGCAATTCTTGAACTCGGACTCTTACTACATTCTAATTTTAAAGAGTCCTGTGTCAATAGATAGTGGCAGTTATACTCTTAAGGCACCCTTGTTTCACATAATACTGCTCTAATGTTGTAAGCAGTGTAATAGACAGAAAAGTGCCTGAGACTGGGAGAATTTGAGAATTTCTTTGTTACTGAAGTCCTTGACAATTGTGTTTCATAAAAGTAAGGGTAGAAGGGTAGGGTATGAACCAAAATGTGACATACAGCAGAAGGTGATGGTGAAGAACAGAAGACTGTGCAATTTATTATCCCTGTTTGTCACAGAAAACATGCTGTGAAATCAATTCCGGCATATAAATGCAGTTTATGTAGTTATAGCAATATAAACAGTTTAAAAGGAGTTACACGTGTGGATTGCTGCCTCTAATGGCAGATATCTGTTAAAATAAAAAAAAAATGTTGCTGAGTAACTGAACTATTTTCTCTCTTCTCTAGATTAAACTCAAAGTGAGAACTTTTTCAGCCCATTTAAGAATTTTTATGCCCCTTTTCTTCTGAATGTTGTGGCAAATGTAATTTGCTTAGATTCCTAGGCCTTGCGCATTCAGCTCTGCCACTGCCTCCGTGACACCAGGCACTTGAGGCAAGCCAGGCTTGTGGCCAAACAGATGCTGAGCTCCAATGCTGGAGTTACTACTACTCATCTGAGAGAGCTTTTGTTGTTTACTGTTTTCCTGATTTGTTTTGGTGTGTTGCTAATGCTGCACCTTTCTTATCTAGTCTGGGACAACATCTTACACCTGTGTACAACGGCTAGTGTAATGGGACATTATCTGACTTAGAGCTGTCGGTGGGGAGTACTTCTTGTTTGCAGGGACCCCATGGAAAAGAAGGTGAAGGCTGGTCTTGTGGCAGCGTATTCTTGCTCTTTTTGTCCTTGAGAATGATAGTTTTCCTATATATCCTTTAATCTAGTTTTCAATTCTCACTTATTTTCCTCTCCTCCCTGTCCTCATAGTGTAAAAGTGAATCTCCTCCTCTGTGTGGTTTCATCTAGAAACCCCAGCTTCTTTTGTGGGGTCTTTTGCTTCATGCCATTGCAAAGGAAGCAGAAAGATGATGCTAACTGGTGTCAGGAAAAGGAGAACAGAGCACTTCCCATGTTGAACATGGATAGGACAGCTTGGAGTCGAGGTGCTCTGTCATAGTAATAGAGACCTAAGCAGCAATATGGACCATAGTGGCCCAGTATATAAGTTGCTTTGGTTTTTTGGTTAAAGCAGAGGATGTCTGCCTTCTCTATGTGATGCTCCACACTAGCCTGTATGCTAGGATAATTTACTGCATATTCCTTCAGTGAGGAACATGGTAAAAAACAGAGGAAAGACAGTGGAGGGGAAGTGATCTGCCATGTTCCAGTAACCACTGTAGAAGCAGCTAAGAGACATCCTTTCTTCAGAAACATTCCGAAGGAAAAGGGTCGCCCTTTTGTCCTTTCCCCTTCTCTTGCATACTCTGTTGGACATAAAAGCAGTTTCACTCTTTAACATTTACACAGATTGACCTCAGAAATAATCAGCAGCATCCTAAAATGACTGCTAATCTTGGGGGCTGCAAAGATGTCTGCCATTTGCCAGATGCTTACACAACATTTGAATAATCAGAAAAGCATAAGGACCAATTTAGTAATCTTTTCCTGGCTTTGCTTATTACACATTTGCTGTTAGACAATGCTTAGTATGGACAATGGCAGTGAATAACTTAATTTTCTGAATTACAATAACTTCTCACACTTCAGTAGCTCATATTCTGGCTAGCGGTCTTAGTTTAAATCTGTGTTTTAACTTTCCTCGGTTCCTTCAACTCTCAGATTCTATTTAGGAGCTTTTCTTGGCAACTGTGCTTCTAATGCCCAGATTGGTTCCCTAATGCCTTAATAGTTATTTACAGCTGAAATGCAGGATCCTGTAGCTTCTCAGGGGGAAAAAAAAAAAAGGTAGGATTGCTTACTTTTTTTTTTTTCTTTTTGCATTTGAAATAAAACTGAAACTTTACATCTTGGGAGGATTTAGGTGGATAGGAATAATAACCTCCACGAAACTATTGTACTACATCTATGCTAGGAACTGATGGGCAAGTGAGTGCTTATTAGCGCTACAGAAACCTCCCAGTAGTATCATGCTCCAAGAACAAAAGTACAGCTTTGAGGTGTTCATACAATAATGACATGGAAGCGTCTTCTTTTAGATATTGATGTTATTGATTGTTTAGCCTACAGTGCCTATAAATCTGCGTAGTGCCCTTGAATGCTGGTGGTCTCTTAAGTCTTAGCAAGATCAGCAATGGAACATGGAGACTTTCAGAACTGAAAGATTGCTGATCTTTCCAGGTGGAGTGTTAAATGGAAAATAAACAGCTCTGTAATGGATTCCCATTTTCTGTGGATAAACATTGATTGAAAATGAGCACAGATTGACAGGCTCAGTGAAGTCCCCACATCTGAATGGGAATGCAGAGTGACATTTACTCATTTTCCTTTTTGTTTTTCTTTTTTCTGTACCTTTCCAATACCAGATAAGGAGGTCTAACAACACCCTTTTCTCAGCTCTTATTACCTCTTTACAGACTCCAGACTTTGTTTCCTGGTAAATTTAATTGTAGTCATGGTCTAATGTCTCTCTTTTTAACATGAGAATGTGTATGTGCACAGTTGCTCTCCTGTTGCTCACTTCTGTCTATTTAGTAACAGAACCATCAACTGCTTGATGATGTCACATGAGGGAGGACAGAGCTTTGTATTTTCTTGGACATTAATCCAAGGAAGAGTTAAAGAGTGCTAATGGAAAGCCAGGCTTTTAATTTCATCCTGCTGTAGTCAACTATTTAATCAATTGTTGCATGTTTTTGCAGCTGAGCATTAGGACTTCTCTTCCACCTGCTGAATGGCATGCACTGAATCTTCACAAGCCCAGTGGTGGATTGTGCTTCACAGCATCATGCTGAGGTGCTAGTCAAGGGAAGGCTGTAAATCTCAGCAATGTGCAGTTGGGAAATGGTATTGCCCCTTGCAAATGTAAAGAATATGCTTACAACAACCTTCTAAACAATGCTTTAAAGTCATTAAAACAGTCTGAGGAGGGTCATGTTCAGCTGAGAAGAGAGTTAGTTGCTCTCAGTCTGTGTAGGTAGGTGGCCATGTACAACTGTAACACTTCTTTTCTCTGGCTATTAGCTTGCAGATACTCATACCTGTCCAGGTTTACCCTTCATACTAATGTTTTCTAGCTGCTGCTTGCTCATATGAGCATATTTCTGGTAACTGAGGATTGCAGTTAAGTAACTGTAGATGTTGTACAGTTGGGCTGCATGTGAAACACTTGATTTTTGAAAAAAATTGATGAATGTGATGTTCAACAAAGCCAACTGGCTTCAGGACCTATGGGTCAATATTCTTTGATTCTACCTTCATTTGTAGGTCTAGCAAACAGTGCTGCAGTCTTTCTGTTTCTCTTTTTCTTTTTCTTTTTTTTTTTTTTTAATTGAAAGAGAATTGTACTGGCAAGTGCTAGAGATGTGATCAAAGATCCCAGCTAAATTTCACCCTCCTAAATAGAACACTTAGTATTTTAATACTAATTGGAAAGTACTGAATTACAGACAGTCATTGTAGACTAGCTTTTGTTTAACGTTTCTAAGCATTACTTTGTAGTCCTTTGAGTGAAACTGCAAAATTATTCTTGATGATGGCATTTTGTAAAGACTGGGTTCTTACTTTGCGTTATCATCTACAGTTATCTTTGAGGAAATGATCATAAAGAAAAACTCTCAAGAGCACTAAACTGAATTATGAAAATGTAACTAATGAAAATAAAATTTGGAACAGAAACATAAGTGAGGAAACTCCCATCTCTTCAGTAATACTGAAACTGCATATTGATTTGTATCTGAATTACTTGGTATAACAGATAATATCACCACAGTACTACAAGCAAGTTTTAGAACTGCTTTTATTTTAATTTAGCCTGATAGCAAATAGTTATTTGCCAGTTGCTAAAAATAGGAATAAAATAGGAAAAAAGATGGTAAAAAATATCCAGGCAAAACAGTTGAAATGACCTAACAGGCAGCCAGTTTGAAATTCCCATGCTTTAGTTTGTGGATTAATTCTGTGCTATGAATAACATCATTAAAATCAAACGATTGTTATAGCGCTCCAGCTGGAAAACCACTCAGAGCACCAAAAATATCAGTTAAGTGCAAATGAGCAAAGGAATTTATGTCAAAACACTCCAGCAGCTCAGTAGATGGAGAGCTAATAGCATAGATCAGCTTGCACTGATGCAGCGTAGCTAGCTTGTAGACAACAAACTTGTTCTCAACCTTTTCATTTAAAAGTTAGTTTAATTTTTAGGACAACTTTGGATTCTCCATGTAGGTTTGAAACAGAAAAATTGTTGGGAGTGCCTCCTTTCTCTACCTGTAATGATTTTGACAGACCTCCATCTCTACACTCCTGACATACCAGTTACTAGAAACTCAGATCTCTTCTTTTCCATCCACAATTCTTCTGTTTTCCCTGCGCCCTTGTGGCATAGTCCTTTATCAGGTTTATTTCAAATGATACTAGATGTCTTCACTCTTGAATATGTGAGGTTATCTTTTCAGAACAAAGCATGCTAAGGAGAAACACTGACACAAACTTTAAAATAAAGTTAAACAACCCTTGTATTTCTTGAATTTATCTGCATACCAGGCTAACAGGTATGAATGACTGAAATAAATTTACATTAATTCTTTTAAATGAATATTTCACATACCTTCCTCTCCTTGAAACCTTCAGTGTTCCCAGCCTGAAGCATTTAAAATGAATGATGTAAGAAACCATGAGACAAAAAAATGCCTTCTGGGCTTAGGATTGTTTGAAGACTTTTTTCGATAAAATAAGGATTAAAAATGAAATATTAGATCATTTTTATAATAAATAGTAGAACTGATGCTTTAAAAAATTATGAGTTGACAGCTTAAAATTGTAAGAGTTCATAGAAACTGAGTTAATTTGAGTGTCATTTTGTTATAATACCGCATTATTTAGTTACTTTAACCTCACTTATTTCTCAGGCTGGGATCTTTAGGGTGTTTGGCACACACAACATTTTTCCTGACTGGCCTCTGCAAAAATATAATAATGAAAGTAGTTTTATTTTAGTTTAAAAGAAAATCTTTGTTCATCTTTGTTTCTTCCTCTGTAACAGTTATTTGAACATTTTACCTGTAAATTATGCTGCTTTTTTAAAAGTAATCCAAAAACTTTTTGTTGCTTTTATGATAAGTTTATTTTCCAATCAGCGACTACAAAATAGATTTTGAATCTGCTTAACAGACGTCTGATAGGAGATTTTTTTCCAAAGCCTCATGTTTACCTAATTGCCACAATGTAATAACCTGAATGGAAGCGGAAGTCCCTGCATCAACATGTGTATGCCCTTCACCAACTCATGATGAAAAAAACAAAAACATCAAAATGTATATTAAAAAAAAGTCAATGGGTACATCAAAGTCAGCGGGTACAAAATTAGAGGTTCACAAATGCAGTCTGTGACTTGGAGCCTGCTTTAAAGTTCTTTGTAGCTGCTTGCCCCTTGGTGCAAGTGCTGAGACCTATGTGGCCATTCTTCTTTGTCCGTGTTATTTACCTGGCCAAATTTGCGCTGTTGATCTTGATTTACTTACCATATCTTCTGAGACTCTAAAATGCAGACTAGTGCTTGCCCCTAGGGTGAAAATGTAGGGTGAAAATGCTCCTGCTGAGGGGAATTTACCTCAACTTGTCATCCTTCAAATCCCTAATTCGTGCCATTCCTTGCCTGATCCTTTCAGATCCTGCTCTGCCTAGCGTCATCTCCAGCAGTGCTGTGTTGTTACTAGTTGATATTTAATCGCAACTTAAAGGAAGACACTTCTAATTTTCATGACTTCTATGACTGTCATAATGTAGTTGCTGCAGCTCAGATCTGTAGGTAGGAAAGGCAGCTCCTGCAGTATGTAACAAATGTAACTCAGAATTTTCAAACTTGTGTAATCTTTAAAAAGGTCTCAGAAAGTTAGGGAACGAGTTTAGAGCTTCCTCTTGCATCTGTTCACATTTGAATAATTACTCCTAAAAGGGATGCCCTTTCAACAAAGACATGCATCTAATTAATGAATAGAATAAACGTAGCACTGACCATGATGCATCAGTCAAACACCTGAACACCTAATGAAAGCAGGCCAAAAGGGACTTATTGTCATTTTTCAAGCATTCACAATGTTCTTTTTAAGCAAAATTACTTTGTTTTCCTAAATCTGTCTTTTATAAAGCTCTAAGATGGCTGCCAAGCAGTAGCTTCATCTTTATCCAGCTGGATACACCTGAGCTTTCTTAGACTGCAAAAAAATCCCTTCTCAAGTGAACCGAAACTGAGCAAAATGTGTATATTTGGAACCATAAATCAAAATGTCCATGTACAGATGTTCTCAGCCTAGAGGCATAAATGTGAAGGAGCTTGGCTCCAGAAGGAGCTTTCAGCAGTACATGAAAATGTTCAGAGATGTTTTACAGCTCTATCTTACAACATGAGCACAGTACTTTAAAATCTACATGAGTGACTTGCTCATTATGCTATTCTAATATGTGTGATACAACGCTAAGCTTCAGAGACCGTAATTCAGTGCAGTGCCAAAATGCAGGAAAAACAGCCTTCTCTAAGAAGGGGTGAAGAAGACATATGGAATGAGCTTGCTTTTTAAAACAAGGAAAAATAGCTCCAACTCTCTCTAGCAACTATTGGCATCAGGCAAAGTCTTTCTGAGGATGAAAAGTGATTTCTATCCCATTTTGGGAGCTGGGCTGCAAATGAAGTGGCCTTCCACACAACAGCAACTGAAGAGACTGATTAGGTTTTGGGCTTTTGCCTCCTCTGACTCTAGACCGCTGTGGACCCCTGGAAACAGGGAGAGAGATTCTCATGATTTTGTACTGTGATGCATTTTTATTGCAGTAACATATGCCTACATTTGAGCTGTGGAAGGGAAGATCTCATTTGTCATTTTTACTATGGTACGCTTCATACTATGACAGCTCCCAGCTTTTAAACCAAAAGATATTGTCTTACTGCTCCAGGATGGCAATTTCACCTTGAGAAGGTGACTCCTGCTCCAAATTAGTGTGTTGTGATTTTAGGGATATGGGGTTCATTCTTTGGACTTGCAGAAAGTTGCAGAGCTGGGACAGGCTTCACGTGTGAAGCTAAGTGTGAATGGCATTACAGTTGTGATGGTAGTTTTGCATTATTTATCTAAATTGTCCTGAATTAAGAGACTAATCCCTTCTGTGTTTAATTTCTGTGTTTGAATGATGTGGCTTGTGTCAGATTCTGTCAGGAGAAGTGTGTGACATGAGAGAAGTTTGCAGTTACTGGCAATTAGCATAAAAGAACCCCTCTTTTTAGCGCCATATATTCACACAGCAGAAACTTTGAAAAGAAACCTTGTTTTAATCATTCCTTTGCAAAAGCTAATAAATTCTTTAATAGAAGACTTGCCCTTTTATAGTGAAGAATTGCTGAGCTGAAAGTGGGCAGTGAAATTGGCCATTTATGGAAAAAAGTATGTTGTTCTGTTTTACATATATATCATAGAATAAGCTTAACAGTGGTATTGCTTATCAGTTACCTGTAATTAAAAATAGAAGAAATACAAGGGAGTAAGAGATTGTGGTAGGTATGAGACTTAAATGAAGGTTTGGGGTTGCAAATACTCTTAAAATAGTGACGTGTTTCTTGAGACGTATTTCTTGATACTGGCTCACTTAACATTTTCTGAAATAGCATGAGACCTTTGAAAGTAATATTTCCAAATATGGATATGAGACTTCTATGCACTTGAATCATTTTTAGACCTGGCCCCCTGGTTTGGGATGTGTGAATTCAGTGCTCAACTTGTGTGTGGGGGGGGTTTACCCAGAAAACTGCAGTGTGCAGAACTGTGTACATGATTTCGGCGGAGTGGAATGCCTCTTGGCTTGTGATGGCCAATATCTTGAAGTTTATGAAGTGCAGCTCCCTCTCCTCACCCTCCAAGCAAATGAATCGCTAAACCCCGGGAGCCAGAGCTGAGGTGGCAGGGCAAAGGCACTTGGTTCACATTCCTTGACGAGATCTCGTAGGGTAATGCCGAGGCCCTGCCCCACCACCTAACCTGCTAGTGCAGGAAGGGAAAAAAAATAAATGGAAGTGCTGCTCTGTCTGTCCATTGCTACCTCATCAGCCAGAACTGATTACAAAAAAACCTCTGGAAAAGACGGTTATTGTTGGGAGTCTTGGCAGCTGTGTGCTGTTAACAGCATTAAAGTGAACTGATATCGTCTTACTCATTCTAAAACGTGGACATCCTGGGTCATGGATGGATTTCATGTAGGTGGACAGCAAAATGGGCCCCCAGTGCTGCTTTGAAACATGGGCTACTATGAAATATATTAGTGCTGAATGAGCTAAAAGAACCTTTCTAGTGGTATTTTTCTTTTTATTTTTGGCTCGGTTTTGAAAAATGAAAACAAGTTTTCCATATTTCTCAAGCCTACATTGCTTTGCTAAACTTCTCTCATTTGAATCCGGAAATGGCTCAATTGTACTTTATATTGGTGCCTTTGATTAGAATAAATAATTTTTCAAATATCCATGGGCTGAAAGCTCTTTAAAATGAAGGAGCAACTCTAAGTGTTCTCGATAAATAGCTTTTTATACAGCATGTGGGCCCTGGAAAGTAAGCTCTTTTCGATTATATGGTCTCAGTTGACCAAAATTGCAGATTGGCATGCATACAGCCTGGATGGAAGGGTAGTCTACATCAAGAGTAATATAATCTAAGGCAATTGATATGCCTTCTGAACTGCAGAAATTGAATTGTGGCCATATTAGGTATTAATTACATTTATTGAGACAAAATGCAAGTCAGTGCTCAGGTGAGGGGGAGGGAAAGGGACTAGATCCAACTCCACAGCTATCTCTGCAAAGTTATTTTTATTTTGCTTTCGTTTAGTGAGTTTAAATTTCATAGTTCTGAGATGGACAGATTTCCTACTGATACTTGAAAGGAAAAGAAAAACAAGCTATTTTATTGAAAGGATCACCTTTCCTGATTTCTAGTTTTCATTTCATTTCTGCTGCATTGTTTGTTCTTCTCCTTTTTTGGGTAGCTGATAGCTCAGAATAGTTCTGGCTGAGTAATTATTAAATCAGATTTCTGCCTTGCCTGGTTTGAACATAAATCTCTTAGTACAGTTCATGGATTGCACTAGCTGCTCACTTTACATCTTGCCAAATGGAGTTGTTAGCCTCCAGTCTTATGTAACCTTCTCTCTAGCAGGGCTGATCAGCCATCCCAATATAACCCGAACCAAAACCAAGTAAAAGAGAAGAGAAAGTACAGTAAGTGAAGATGTCAGAAAGAAACCTGGGCAATCAATCTAGATCCAGCAGGAGTCTGGAATCCAAGGTGACAGATCCAGCAGGTTAACACATGACATGGTATGGCTTATTGCCTGGCATAGCACTTACTTTGGAATTATTAGAAACACTTTACATTTTCAAAGTGGATTTCTCAAAGCAAACCATGTTGGGACACAAGACAAAACTCTCTAGTGGGGCTTGTTTTTATTCTGCAGCCCTCTCTACCAGCTCACATCACTGGAACTGAATAGTAAACTGTCGCTTTCTATGGCACTCTCTGAAAATGCGTTAGCTATTTACCCAAATGTGACACTGAAGGAGTGCAATAGGCTCCACATGACAGCATTCATGGATGCACAGCTATGGTTCTTTATCTGGGTCAAGAAATACAACTCTCATTTCTTAAGTTTAGGAGAATATTGCCAGTCTTATAAAAGATTGCCTAAGACGTCTTGGTATTTTAAACAGTCGATAGAGGAGTCTAAACAAGTAGTGATGAAAAAGATGGAGAGAGATATTTCTCACGCAAATAGAAATCAGCTGCTTAGGGCTTTTTGCTTGTGAGTTGTTGTTGTGTACTGGTTCCACATTACTTTGATAATCCTCCCCCAGTGACTAAAGTGAAACTGGTAAGCCTGGCAGTTTGAATGTAATGCTTTGTTTAAAAAATGGAGGAGGGGAAGTGAAAAAAGTCAAAATCCAGTATAAACATGCGTTGTAAATAAGATCAAAAAAGAAAGTCTGAAACATGAGATCTTCTTTTGTGTTAAATGTGTGCTGTTTTAAAAAGTACACATACTATGCTAGTGTGAGAACCAGGAAGTGAGAATGACTAAAGTGACAAACTTCATATAACAGACCAAGCTACAGCCTGGTAGGAAATGTATATGGCACAAATAAATGTCCCGGAGCATGAATGTAAAACATTTTCCAAGACGCTGTGCATTCAGGCTTGCATTTCTCATTTCTTTTGAGCATGTCTTTACTACAAGACACTATTACAACAGAGCTGTGAGAATCTGAGAGCTGATCAGTCAGTGCTGACACTGATACTGTGGTCATGAGGAAGAGTTTTTTCTTAAAAACATGAAAAATATTTTTAATTCAGCCCAAAGTCTTTCAGAGTTTAATTCTAGGTAGTTTTGATGTTACACAAAACATGGCTTGACTTGTATACACTGACTTTGTACAGAATTTTTCATTTAAAATGAAACTTGGTACACAAGGCCATAAGTTAAAAGTTGTTATTACAAGGAGAAATGCAGCAGCTCTTCAGGAAGCCAGTGTAAAATAACCTGTAAGTGCTGCGGAATTGGTGGGTAGGTTTTGTGTTGGTTGGTTGCAGGAGGTTAAACTCCACCAAAGGAATGATGTGTAATACTGTCCTAAAGACGTAAGTGTGCTCAGCTTTTTAATGCAGTGTTAAACTTGCAGATATTTTCAGAGTAACGTTCCAGTTACTCATTTAACTCACATTACCCACTGTGTATCAACCAGAGGATTAAATTGGTTTAATCCCGTGATTTTTGCATATGCCTCCATTTCTGAGGAATGCTGTTGCGGCGTTCAGGGCTGAGGTTATTGGCAAGGTGGGCACATCACCAGTAACTGAAGCAGCCGTATGTTCTGTGATGGAGATTTGGGAGAAGAGAACTGTGGGTGTTTTTTTTAAAATCAACCAACCTCTTCTAATGCCTAAACCTGAAGCTGTGGTTGCATCAAGTGGATGTGCAATCGTTTTCTTTTGAGGAAAAACAGACAAAAGCAATCGCTTCAGCTTAATATAGAGCTGAAAGAGATAAAAGCAGATAAAGAATATGTTAACTAGTTTCTAAATCTTAAACTGCTGTAATAGGTAATGGAATAAGGGAGTTGACAATAAATACATCATTTAAATTGCTACTCATTTGTTTAGCTGAGTAAACTAGACACTGTGTATTTTGGAAGGACATGCTTGCAGTGTTCTCGTGAATAGCACGACACACACCGCAGCGGGGAGTGCTGTGTTAGGTGGCTGGTGGCTGGCCTTGCTGTCCTCCTCCTTTCTGTGGGGCAAGTGTGGAGTCATGTGCTGCAGTCAGCAGTGGTGTGCTGCAGTCCCTGTGGCTTGTAGTTAAAAAAGAAAAACAAAATTGAGAATCAGATTTTATTAATAATTATAAATGTGTGTTTATTGCCTGTAGGGAGGGTGTCATGCAAGCAGAAGGAAAATGCATAGTGTAAGGATTGCCATTGTCTTTCACAGGTCTGAACTATCTGTTAAGAGTCCTGTACCTGGCTATAGGATCCTGTACCTATGTACTATGGGATGTTTTCTTATAGCTGGGGCATACACCCAATGCTTTTTCCAGTGAGCAGCACCACGAGCAGCCTAGAGATGGGAAGGAAAAATGCTGAAGAATTTAGCAGTCGCTTGGAGCATCCATTTTCAAAGTAAACCTGATAGTTCCAAGATTTCGAAGTTAATATGTCCATTTCTTATAGCATATTGTAATTTATATTCTAAGGACTGTCTCAAGTTTGATTCAAACTAGTTTGACCAGTTAAATGGGCATTAAAGTAATATATTTTTATGTGTGGATTATTAAACAGATATAGTATAAATGTAGATCACCATAAATAATTGTCTCCAGTGACAGTTCCCTAGTTAAATACCCTAAGGCCTTTTTGAAAAAGTGAATGTGTCTCTCCATGTCTTTGTTAAGGAAACAACAAGTTTACTACTTATGCAAACAGTGCCCAAGAATCTCTGCTATTGAAGAAAACATAAATGAGGATTGTACAGTAATTTTTTTTTCTGGTATAGAAAACATGAATTTGAAATCTCTTCATGTGCCTCATATTGTATGTTCTTTGTTTAGGGTGAGGCTAGAGAAATAGAAGCTATAGGTGTTAAGCTTGAAAAAGTTCCCTGTTCTAGTGTGCAGTCCCTCCAGGAATGAGGTCTTCCCACACCTGCTCTTCACCAGGATTGTCGTGTGGAGGAGGCAAATGTTTTCGTTACTTACCAGCATCCGAGTGTTACATTTTTGGAGTGTCTCTTTTGGAGGCACCCAAAACAGTTCATGGGTCTGCAAGCCAAGTGTGGTATTAAGATCCATGATAGAGATAGTGCTGGTGGGACAAAATTCAAGCAAAATGTGAGTTAGAAATCATCCTACTATCTAGGCTTTTATCAACTTTCATGTTTTTGTATCTAGACATGGTGGTGGTGTCTTAAGTATTTGAGACAGGGAAAAAGTGACTGGCCATAATTGGAATAATATGTGTGGAATCTCACCTCTCCCTCAGCCCTGAGTTCCTGGGACCTGAACAGTTTGAAAGATGTGGGTAATCACCACCTCTGAAATTTAAATCGTTTCCTATTTAGGAACTTAATTCTAGGATACAGTTTAGAAAGCTTTGACTAGTGTAAAATGTTTATTAAAATGCTTCCTGCGGAGTCACGCACAAACCCCAGAGCAATGTGACTTAGGAAGAATAAGGGGGAGGCATGTGCTTATATTTTTGGCTTAGTCTTTCAGGTTATTTTGAAGCCTGCAAACTGTTTCTACAAGAGGTGTTCTTGTAAAATTAATTTCTGTCTCTGCAAAACAGGTGTTTACTGCAGTTTTCCCTTCCAACCATGTGCCTAACAATAGTGTGATTAAGATCTCAGTCTAGGGCAGGCTGACTTTTGGCTGTATGTGTGTACCTGCGTGAGCATGTCTGCAAGCTGCTTTTATTATTCAACAAAAAGAACATATGCAGTTAATCTGAATCTAGGAGAAATGCTTCGAACATGAGCTGGGGCTCAAGTCTGTAGGAAGGCTGGTAGGCTGAATGGGGCAGATGAGGGAAATGAGAACTGATGGCAGCGTTTTTAATTTAAGCAATCAGAGCATTGCAAGAATTGAAAGCAAGGCTGAGCAACACATGCACTGCATTGTAAAAATAACCCATTTTATGCTTCTTCTGTGTTGCTCAGTTTCTAATACAGCTTGTGTTTCTGTTACAAACAATGCAAAGCAGCCTGCAGAAGCTGCCAGGGATGAAACTGGAGACACTAGCAGTTGCATCTATGCTGCTGGGCAATGTAGTGTTGCGTTGGATCCCTGAAAAAAGCCACTTGTGGCATGACATTGTGGTTCTGATTTGAAACCAGCAATAGGAAATTATCAAATAATGCTAACACCAAAATGTAGAAAATCATCTAAGGAGAATAGGGGTGATGTTATTTCTATCTATATTAGCTGGTCTAATAAAAGATGTTATCTCTGCCTACACAGCAGAGCCCTGGGGTGAGTGGGGAGTTTGCATACTGCAGGGCATTTCTTCCATGCTGCTCGTTGATTTGGGAAGGCAAGACTGGCCCATGTTCTGCTGATATTTTCTTCAAGATGGCTTTGTAGCTGGAGAAGCTGAGGGTGTATCAGCTTAAAAAAATGAGATGTATTACATTCGGGAGCACGTACGCTCCTACAGAGCAGCTCTGCAGCACACAGGTCAGTACTTCACTAACATGGCTTTAATCTAGGGTGACACACACAGAGACTGCATAAGGCAGTACCTTGATGTTTTTGTTTCCACAGTCTCCTACTGCTAAAGCAGTGCTGCTGTCTGACCGGACTCAAACTGGGTAGTGGATCTTCAGTCCATGTGTGTCTCAAGGTTCTTCAGCTGTACAGTCCTCCAAGTCAGGAGGACGCAAGTCCAGAGTGTTCGATAGTTACTTTCAATTGTGACCCACAAGCTCTTCATCACTCTTTGATAAAAAAATGGATAAATGTTATTTTTATTCAGGAATTCTACCTAGCTAGCTAGCTTTTTTCCACACAGGGTGCAAAGATGAATTACACATGCGAAATACTTGTAGTTTCAGATTGATGCTAAATGAATTGACAATTCTGGCAAAATCTTTGCGTTTAATGACACTGCAGGTCTTATTCCTGCTGTGTTATTGGAAAAATAGGTTCCTAATTGACAAACTAATACGTACCTCAGAGCTCAAGTATTTCACATGAATCTTAGCAATTTCAGGTACAATTTTTTCATTTGTTCTCAAAATAATTGCCATGTGATTACTAACTTTTCTGATAACTTGCTGTGTTTTTAGTAGTATTGGTTACACTTCTCAAATGAAGCGGTTACTCATGTACAAGTTCTTAAATAGCCAGGCACAACTTGATATCAGCCTGCAGTGTGCTTAAATTATTATAACCCTTATAATTGGAGTCTGTTATTAATGATCATGATTTAGGCATATCAATGACAAGTGGTCCATATGAAACAAAGCACGTCATCCTTCCCATTTTTGTGTGGTGTATGTGTCCCCAGGAACTGTAGATTATAAAAACCAAAGCTCCAGTTTTTAAATTTTTAAAAGACATTTTCATCAAATGTATGCTACTTCTCATCAGAAGAAAACAGAACTAAAATGTGGCTGAGAATTAAACCCTTAGACTTGGCAATATTACTTCTCAGAATGTCTTTATTGGCTGCATATTAAAAGAAAACAGGACAGTACCAAAATTGGAATTGACTTCTTTTAAAAATAAAGGTTAGAAAATGAAGTGAGCACAATTATTGTGCTTTAAGCATTCACTATTCTTTTACTCTATACTCCTTTAGCATTGAAGTTCATGAGGCTTTGGGGCAAGGAAAGAAGGCACAGTAGTTGCAGAACTGTGCATATGCTGAGGGAAGGAGAAAAAATTATCTGTGGTCCATGAAGAAAACAGCACAAGTGCCAAGCCGAAATGTTCCTAGTTTATTATTGTGTGTCTCACAGCAATAAGCACACCAAATTGTGCAGTGTTAAAGACTCAGCTTGAAGAACCAGAGCATGTGGAGATCACAGGCCATGTTGAGAAGAGAAGAGAAGAGAAGAGAAGAGAGAAGAGAAGAGAAGAGAAGAGAAGAGAAGAGAAGAGAAGAGAAGAGAAGAGAAGAGAAGAGAAGAGAAGAGAAGAGAAGAGAAGAGAAGAGAAGAGAAGAGAAGAGAAAAGAGAAGAGAAGGTCACTACTACTGAGGTGCAAAGAGGCTTGAACCTGAGTGAGACCTAGTGTTTCTGTTCTGTGAATTCCAAGTAACATCTGAGGAAAAGGAATATGTGTGAGGATAATTGAGAAAGAACAGAAAAGCGTGGCTCTACTGCTAAAAGACAAGAGTAGTGAGTCTAATTCTATCTGGAAGTATGATACAGATACCTTCCAACAGTAACCTGGTAAACTGATTGACCTGAGCTGGTGAGACAGGAGTGTCTGTTAGAGTGTTGTGTGTGTGTAATGGGAAGCATGAAATTGTACTGTGTATTTTGGGAAGCAGCAAGTTCTTTTCCTTCTTCTTTAATAAAACTTCCAGAAAATTTTTCAAAATTTATCTGGAAATCCCTTGTTTCCTTAAGTTCCTATATATCCCCCTTTATAAAAACTTGCCTTTTTTTTTTTTCTAACTGAGGTGTAGGGTGAATCAGTAAGGTACAGAGATTTACTGGCTTCTTCAAGATCTTTTTATTTATTTTGAGCAGCTGTGGAGTGGGGCAGTTTCTTTTGAAATTCCTGTGATTTGGAGTGTTGAAACCCTGCCTTGGGAGGGATGTGCATTTTACAGCTCTTGTCTGCAGGCAGTGTGAGATAACTCATGCCTGGAAACAGGCTTGTGCAAGGGCTACTTTGGCCTAACCCACTGCAAATGCTTACATTGTGCTGAAGGCAGTGGAATGTCAGAAGATACCTATTATGTTCCTGAACTGGTTTTTCTGGAGGCAGAATGAGCTCCCCACTCTTTGCATGAAGTTGAGCAGGATTTTTGGAATTTTAGCTTTAGCAATCAGACCATGGTAATATACAGGTGGTATCTTGGGTTTGTCCTCTCCTAATGCGCCGTTCTTTCATCTGAGAATGTGGGTGATAGCAAGTCCATTCTTGTAATAGCCAAACTCTTTCATGGAATGTGAAAGTGTATGCTAAATGAAATGTTTAGTAATTTATAAACACATAAGAAATCTAATTGGGCAGATAAATCTTTACTGACAGAAGAGAGAGAGAAAGAGACTAATTTGAGGGAATTTTTCAACACAGAAGCAAAATTTGAAATAAAAATCTTGGAAATTTATTTTCCCAAACTGTACAAATGTATGCTGCCTGTGTTCCAGGGACTCATCTCTGTCAGATCAGCTCAGTCTTCACATGTAAAATCTGAAGTGTTCTATAAGTTCTTCCTGCTGTATTATGGTCTTAGGGACATTAACTCTTTTTTTTGACACTATTATCCATGGAAATCCTGATTATCATGAATATTCAATTTTCAAAGTGCTTAACGTGCTCTAGGTGACCTGTAGACATGGTATTTTGTAATACAAATATAGTCAGAAGATTTCTTCTATGCAATGAAAAAGATACCAGTGCAAGCTCTCCAGTTCTTTTCCTGCTTTCTGCAGAAGAATGGAAACTTCAGGATGAACACAATGAACAGCAGCTTTTAGAAACTGAAGAAATCCTTGCTCTTGTTGTAGAATTCCTCCACAGTGGTCTCTGGATCTGTTTCTTCTTCCAAGAGAAGAGCAATGAATACTGAGCACACTGGGAACCAGATGAAGTCTGTTATCACTTTGAAGTGTTAACCTTGCTCTTTTGGAGCACTGGTCTGTCAACTGGTTCTTCAAAGTTCCCTGAAAATAACTGATATATGGCAACTTGTTATAGAAAATCTGCTTCTAGACTGTCTCTCTCTAGACCATT
The DNA here is from genome assembly GCA_013400335.1 of Eurystomus gularis. Classification (NCBI taxonomy): domain Eukaryota; kingdom Metazoa; phylum Chordata; class Aves; order Coraciiformes; family Coraciidae; genus Eurystomus; species Eurystomus gularis. The sequence goes on along the minus strand of VZZY01009111.1, from coordinate 93,600 downwards.
TTCTGACCAGTAGCGAAGAGGCACAGCCATAAAATATTGTGCTCAGCACCAAAATTTTCAAGGATCTTCCTTTTGGATATACTTGGTACAAAGTGCTTTGCATTCACCTGGCAGCTGCTAGAGCTGGTTCAAAACCACTGTGTGCCAGTGGTAGTGCAAATAACTGAAGCTGTACTGCATTTTAGCCATTTAGTATGGCAAACAGGTGTTGGCAGTTTCTTTTTTTCTGGGTCTGTCATTCCCAAAGTAGGTGCAATGGTTATGGGGCTTAGAGGCAGGGGAAGTGGCAGAGGCTGAGCAATAGAGCCAGGGCCATCAGTCTCACTGGGACAGGCAGAGTATCTCCTTTTTGTTAGAAGTTAGTCTTTTGGTGGGGGGATCAAAGAGATCTGTACTCTTGGAGTTGTTAATACATAGGTAGTAATAGGGAGTGGATTTGGCACTCTATGAATACATACCTCAGTGACTTGATGCACTTTCTGTCTGTTTCACTTGTGAGACATTTCACTGAGATTGACTTTCATGTGGCATCAGGCAGGATTATCCCTACAAGAATGTCCAGCAGTCACAGAGCTGTTTAAGTGGCTTGATCTACATGCTACTTTTCTTCCAGATAGCTGGTTGTCATTTTAAAATACTTTTTAAGGTCTGCTTTGTGTTTGTTGCACCCTGAGACTCTTTGCACTGGGTGGTTCAGAGCTGTGCTTCAGGCACAGTTAAGGTGGGGCAGGGACGAAGTCAGCATCTGTTTGAGGCAGTGGAGCACCCAGGGGCACGTGTTTCTGGACAATGTGACAAGGGAGCCCAGTTACCAGGAGGCTGGGGAGAGGAGGAGTAATATTTGTCATTCAGATATAAGGGGAAAGGACCATCATAGCATTGCCACCTGCAGGGTTGGGCGATGACCCTGGTGATTGCTGTGCTTTTGCATGATAGCCTGGCATAGCTGTTATGATGATGATCTAGGCTGCTTTTAAACAGGGAGATGTGAGGTTCAGTGTCACAAAGAGCAAATCTATTCCGTTATAAAGTAGCTGAAACCGTGCTGGAAGGTGGCAGTCCATTTGGAATTGTAAATATTTGCTAATAGACCGTAATAATCGTCTCTGAACCTCTTCCCCATCTTCTTCTCCAGTATCTTGAGCCAGCTGGCTGTGACACAAATTGAGACACAGCTATTTCACAGAATACCTCCAAGCAAAGACAATGCATGTTTCTTTTTGTAGTTTGGGATCACATTTCTCATACGCATGCTGCCCTGCATATTAAAGGTCTTTTGGCATATGTGTTCTATAGCCACCTTTATCTGAGCTTAAAAGCTTTTTGTGGAAGAAAATATACATTGTGATGAGTTACTACTATACATGAAATAGCAAAGTCTGGAAAAATACAGAAGACGCAGCAACTGAAATGAGGCTCACAGTACCTGGGCTTTGCCGAGAAACAAATACAGGCTTAATTAGGGATTGCAAATTGGGATACACACAGGACTTCAGTATAAATCTCTGATCCCGCTGATTTGCAAGAGCCCTTTCAAAGTATTTGGTTGTAACTGTGCATAAACAGTAAACTGGAGTGATATTTATGGAGTATCTAGAAGCCTGTAAATTTGTCAAATAACAAACTAATGTCCATAGCCTGCCCTAAATATCTAAAACTCTGGTATCTCTGCCATGAAGGTAGAGATTAGATTGCTCAACTGTAGCTCTGTGGAAGGTAATCCTTTTATTGCTGTTTCCCATAAAATTTCAGACAACAAAGTAGTTTTTCAGTAACACTACATTACCGTTTTGCTGGACTGTGTTCTAACCCTTCAACAGTATTTGCAAGTTGTTATTCTTTTGGAGAGCTGAAATCAGAAAGGTTTCTGCTGACCATAATACCTCATTTTTGCCCAAGATATGTGGAAAGTCTACTGTTGCGCCATGCCTGGGCCTTGTATCTCTGTTAGCAGAAAATCTACTGAGAGGCAGTTAGTTCTTAGTGGTATTTAAGATTACTTAATGTTCATCCTTCTGTGAGCACTTCAATGAAATTTTACTGGTTTGTGTGAAAAATGTAGGGCCTGTAAGTCTATCTACCTTTGCAAAACAGAAAATTAGAATGATTAATTTCCCCTAGAGAAGCTTGTAAATTAAACATTTGTTTAACAATACTATGGAAAAATCACTTTCTCCTGTTTTCAAATAGTGTGAAACTAGGAATTGCTTTTCTTAACCTTTCATTGAATATGAATGATATATCTATTTTAATACCAGAAGTGTAATTTTTTAGCCAGTCATAGAGGGTTTTGTGCTTATTAATGACCCAATGTATCTCTAAGTGTCTTCTGTTTTAATAGATGAAGTTTGCTTTATTGTGGAAGATTTTGTATATTCTTAGTTAAGCCTCCCACACGAAGGGTGTATAAATACTGACATGGTTACACACGTGCTCAACTTCTTTTAAACAACTGAACGGTCTACTGGATTGCTTGTCATGCTTGGAAACCATGAGCAGAGGCTACGAAGCATGCACCCCTCATTTTTCCCCTTCCCGCCACATGCTACATGTAAGCGTGTAGTCAGAAGTGCCTGTATTTGCCTCTGTTGTCTCACCGAGTGGTCTCAGGCTTGCTGTGTTCCGGGCTCTGTGTTTCCCATCCTGCTGCGGAGGCCTGGGAGGTGCGGGAATGCTGAGCTCCTGGTGGGCGCTGCAGGGTGGGAAGGGACTGGCTGAGGCTCTGTGCATGGGGACATGGCTGCTCAGGAGCTGCTCCTGCTTCTGGGGCTGCTGGAGGGTAGTGTTCACACCCCTCTGGGTGGGGGAAACACGTGCTCCTGGCCTCCGGGTGCTGTCAGCCCTGCACGTAGGCTGTAGCTACAGTGGGAGCTGGCTGTGTGGGTAACAGGTGTTGAGATTGGAATGAGTAGATGCAGTCTTCTGTCCTGTGGAACACATCAGCCTTCTCACTGACTCTAGGCTTCCTTTGATTTTTCCATACCTTAATGAAAAGCTTGTTCACAGCCTTTGCTAGTGTGATAGTAGACTTTGTGTTAACCAAGGGTGGATGCCAAGATTGATAGTCATGTTCAGTTTGCGCCCAGCCTGAATATAAATGCAGCTTTTTTCTGCTTCTACCCTTTATATCCATTTCTATGATTCTATGATTCTCGGGAAACGTATGTGAGAGAGATCGTGACGTATGTTAGATCTCAGTCATCTTGTTACTCCTTCCCCTCCCTTCCCCTGCACATTAACCAGGGTTAGAGGGGTTCAGAGAAGGACTGTTTATAGCGAGATGTGACAGAAGGGGGGTTGCTGACTGAAGTGCTGCAGGGCTGAGCGGGCTGTAACCTCAGAGGCACGGGTGCTCAGCAGTGTCGGTATGTTCAGCTGATAACGTCTGACCAAACCTGATGTAGTTTCCTTTACAGGAGCCAGCATCAATTTTTATGTTGCATCTCAATTAATTTGATCTTGATTCTCTCAGTGATAAATGCTTTGGGCTTTGGGTAACCACCTCCTTCTCTTTTGTGTTACAGAGCTCCAACATGGGAGGCAAACTGAGCAAGAAGAAGAAGGGGTACAGTGTCAATGATGAAAAAGCTAAAGACAAAGACAAGAAGGCTGAAGGAGCAGCAACTGAGGAAGAGGAGACTCCAAAGGAGGCTGAGGATGCCCAGCAAACCACAGAAACCACAGAAGTGAAGGAGAACAACAAGGAGGAGAAGGGCGAAAAGGATACTCAGGTCGCTGCTAATAAGACAGAAGAAAAGGAAGGGGAGAAGGAGAAAACAGTGGCCCAGGAAGAAACCCAGAAAGCAGAACCAGAGAAGTCAGAGTCTGTTGTCGATGCAAAAGTAGAGCCACAGAAGAACAACGAACAGGCACCCAAGCAAGAGGAGCCAACTGCAGCCTCTGCTCCTGCTGCCAGTAGCGAAGCGCCCAAAACTTCTGAGCCTAGCAATGATGCAAAAGCTTCCCAGCCTTCAGAAGCCACAGCTCCCAGTAAAGCAGATGACAAGAGCAAAGAGGAAGGGGAAGCCAAAAAGACTGAGGCTCCCGCAACACCTGCAGCCCAAGAAACTAAAAGTGAAGTGGCCCCAGCTTCAGACTCAAAACCTAGCAGCAGCGACGCTGCACCTTCTTCCAAGGAGACCGCGGCAACAGCAGCACCTAGTTCCACTGCTAAGGCCTCGGACCCTGCAGCCCCACCAGAGGAAGCGAAACCTTCTGAAGTTCCAGCGACTAATTCGGATCAAACCATAGCAGTGCAAGATTAAATTGGACAGCCTGTTGAAACAACCACTTAAAACAACCTGTGTCTTTTTTTTATTTTTTCAGCTATACTAACTCGTTTCAGATCTGAAATAACAAATACGTATTGCCCAGAAAAAAAAGGAGAAAAAAAAAAGAAAGAAAAAATGAAAAGGATGTCCCATCAAGTTGGGAGGGAGGGAGGGGGGAGAATCCAAATAGTATTTTTGTGGGGAAATATCTAATATACTTTCTGCCAACTTGACACAAGTCCTGGATTTAAAAAAAAGTAAAATAAATGGATGTCTGAAAGTGCAGCACATCTTTTGTATCTGAACTGCTGTAAATGCACTCCACCAATGTATCAAAATCTTCTTTTTGTTCTGTAATGGGGTTTGGGAGTGATGCGTTTGATTCTGCCCACTAGGTTTGTGCCAAGGCAATCAGATCTTTATGAAAGCAGTATTTTCTGTGTTTTTTTTATTTACAGCCTTTCTTATTTTGATATTTTTTTTATGCAGTGGATGAATGCCAACTTTCAGACAAAACCCACTTAGCTGTCCACATATTTCTCAATGCCAATCCTCCAATTCTTCCTCTCCAAATATTTTTTGGGAGTAAAAAGCATTCTCATCCTACTTAGCCTACCTAGATTTCTCATGACGAGTTAATGCATGTCCGTGGTTGGGTGCACCTGTAGTTCTGTTTATTGGTCAGTGGAAATGAAAAAGTCTGCGTTCATTGCAGTTCCAGTTTCTCTTCCATTCTGTGTCACAGACACCAACACACACTCATTGGAAAACAAATGAAAAAACAAAATGTACAATGGATGCATTGAAATTATATGTAATTGTATAAATGGTGCAACAGTAATAAAAGTTAAATAATTTAAAAAATATAAAAGTGTAAAGACTCATTAAATCTTCACTTTTACCTCTTGAGAATTATGTGAGGAGATTCTCACACTTAGAGAAGAAGTGTTACATCTGGGGCTCTTTACTCTTCTATTTATATAGTAGAGGCAAAGAAAGAACTGTCAACTTCATGACCTTAGAACCATGTTGCCATGAACTCCTGCTTCAACAGCCACAAGCACTCACAGTTGAGGTTGGAAGAAGTGGCAAATGAACAGCCTGTCTCATAGATGTTTTAACCCCAGCAAAGTTGAAATGGCTTTTGCTTGCCATAATGTGTGAAAAAAATGCTCTCTTGCTATTTTAAAGAGCCAGAAGCATGCCTCCTGGGGTTCAACTGGGAGTAAGGCAGTGGATTTGAGAAACTGATCTTTTAAAATGAGGCAGTTAAATTTAATCCTATCTATTAAGATATTCCAGTGCTGATCCACTTTGTTCTTTTCTCCATTTCTATCATGCAGAAATTGAACCACAGCTGCCACAAAAGGCCAATTCCGTGTATTTCAAATATGGGTAACCTTGTGTAGCTGAGCAGAATTTAGCCTAGCATAAACAACATTTTTGAATAGTTTTGCCTGTTTGACCCATTTTTATTCAGCAGAACTGCTGAGTAATTGCAGTTTCTGCTGAGTGGTGCCCATGCTGGATCCAGACAACAATTTCAGTGCGGAGACCAGGATTCATGAAACTGTTTAAAGAAGCATATTTGGTCTGCCCATTAGTAAGCTCTTAGGCTGAGCAAAAGTTCTGAGGGAAGTGGGCACTGGGAAATAGAAACACAACTTGTACACATACCAAAGGGATGGGTAGACTCGGATTTAGTAAATAAGGGAAATGGCGTTTTAAAATAATCTAAACTATTTCACATACTCTCTCTTCATGCAGTGAGAATGATTCACTCTATAGGCTTCCATAATTCTTATCCTTTATTTTACTCAGAAATTCAAGGTTCCTATACTGTGCTGGGGATATTGATGTGTGGTTGTGCACCCATGGAAAGCTTACTGGAACAGGCAAGAGCAGTTCTCTTGGGTTGAGATCAGGTCATTCACTTATTTGAATCTTGCACCACCATCAAGCTTTTGCATTGTTAATGTGAAGGATTTGATTTAATGCATAGCATGTCAAAATAAAGTGGATTCTTTTGCACAGAGAAAGGTCAGCTAGGTACTCTGGCTTATAAGGCAGGCAGGCTTTCTTAGACTAAGTAGCTGAAGCACTGCAAGGGGCCGGGGAGATAACACATTTGCAGTGGTTTACCAAGCTTTGTGCATATATAGCTGTCACATTCTACAGCATATTTGTGTGGCCAAGTCTGTGGCTTTCCTGCCAATCTGTAAGAGCCCTCTATCATTGTTTCCCAGTGTAGATGCATCCTGGAAAGGGAAGATTTCTGTCCACAACTCCCTCATGAATTTTCATGAGATGAGTCCAGAACCTAGAGGAGGAGTGCAGGGTTCCTGCAGTACTTCATGGTGACATAGTGTGGAATCGACTTGAAGCTGATGTGACTAAGTCTGTGCTCTGTCTTTGGGCTGGAAGTGGCTGGCAATGGACAATAGGTATGTAACTTGTTTACTGGGGTGTAGGTATGTGAATGTACCTACTAACAATATCACACCTTGGCTGGTATCACACCCATTCACCTTCAATATAATGTTCAAAATAGCACTTCATCTCTATTACTAAAGTAGTTTACCGATCAACACATGCCTTGTTTTCCCCTGAGCTTTCTTCACTTGACGTATTTCAAGCTTGTGAGGTCTTGAATGCAGACTTACTTGAATTCTTGGAGGCAGTTAAAAATACCCCTGTGCTCCACAGCTGTATCCAAACCCAGCAGCTTCGGCAGCAACTGACAGCAAACTCTTTACATTCTGCAGTTCTCGCAACCTGCTTGCTTAGTTTCTTCCCCAGTGTCACTGGTGCAAGGGACTGTTATTTCCCACATAGCTGGAGATCACTAGCACATTGGCAAAGAAATATGCACTTGGGTTGGGAAGCTGAGAGGCAGTGAAGCCAAAGATCAATGCACTTACTTAAGTGCTCAGTATTCTCAAAAAATAAAAAGGAAAGTTGCCATATAATATTTTTAAATTGTTTTATTAATAGAGGGGACTGCAAAATTAGCTTTGTCATAGTGGTTAAAATGCTTAGTAAGTAACTGGTAGTGCCAAGGCATTCCAGTGCAGGCCGTTGCTCGACAGCACTGCTGTTCTATACCTACGCATGCAAGCAAAGAAATCACCTCTGTTCAAAGATCAATGAACTAAGCATATATAGTTAATAAAAATGTGAAACATGCTGCTTGCCTCAAGTGGCATAATAAGAGGTTAGAGCCTTGGGCCCTGCTTTTCTTCGCCTCAGCCCAGTGTCTCATCTCCAAGAGCCTCTTTTTCTGAGTTATAATCACTCTTTAATAACAGTAAAAATATGCTTAGGGTAGAGGGCTCACAGGCATGTTAATGCTTTGAGTGTAAGCGTATTGCAGATAACCTCAAAGGACCAGGTCCTTTTGTGAAAGTGTGCCAAAGGAATAGCGAAATTCAACCCTGGGGAAGAACCTTTGCAATTGTTTAGAGCCCCTACAGAGAGATGTTTGCAAGGTCTCCTTTGTTTTGCCTTGGAGACTGTCAAGAATCTGTTGCTCTCCCGTTGACAATGGGAAGGTCAGTGCCATTGGCTTTGCTCACACTTTGATAGCAAGGAGAAATGCAGCTGCTATTAATTGTACAGCAACTTAACCTTTCCTTTTTTTTTTTTCTCCCTGTACTTAAAATGTACCTGCTGGTATTTTTATAATGACATTTTGAGATGGAAAAAATAAGTGCTGTTATGTTAAAATATTCATAATGTAATAGGTTCCTAGGAGCAATGCTTACCACTTCCCCTGTAGCTGGTTTCTGTACATTTACTTATGTGTCTATACGAGGTAGACATTTACATGAAAAAACAATAGAATAAAACGTTATAGGATGTGTTGATGTCTTATGTGACAGCACACCTAGGCATGTGACTCTGCACAGTCAGTGACTCCCAAATTTCTGCTGGCGCTTCCTTGGTCCCAGCAGTTAGCAGAGGTCTATCAATTCTCTGTCTCACCTAACGGTTGTCTTCTCCAGATCAGCTGGAACTCCAGCTCGGTTCTAGTGTACTGAACTGAGCTTGTAGCAGTGGGTGAATCAAGCCCTCAGTCTTTCTTCAGGAGCTTCTTATCACTAGGTTGCGTAGCTGTGAATTTATCCTGATTTAGCCAAACTGGGGAGTGTGTCAAAGAAATACCTCAGATTTGTCGCAAGTGCTGCAGAAGGCATTTTCTCACAGTAAATTTCTTCAGTACATCTACTGCTGCACTTTCATTCTTGTCTCCTTGCACTGAATTCATAGTCTTTAAGGCTCTTTTTAAAGATTTTTAGAATGCTAATCACTTTGTTTGCTCTTTTTTTTTTGGGTGGGGGTGTCACTTTTTTTTACCACACTCTCCACATTTATCCTGAATCTGATTTGGTTGACTTTCTGCCTTTTATTCCTTTTTTTTTTTTTTTACATGCTGTTTTATATTTAACCTCCCCACCATTTCATGCAGTATGAATGCCTATCAGCCATTAAGCAGCCAGATTTGGAAATTATGGCCCTCCAGACATGGGAAAAACACAGCACAAGGAACAGCAGCATGTGTGTTCTTTCCTTCACTGTTCTGAAAACAAGTAGTCTCCAGGACTGGCAGAGCTTCGCTTGCTGTTTTATCATGAGGGGCTCAAGATCTGGCCACAGACTCAGGTAAGCAGGAGGAGGTATTTTTAGGGTTATTTTTGTTGGGAGGAGAGAGGGAGGAGTGGAAGTTTCAAAATACAGCCACAGGAATTGGGACACAGGGCATATGACACAACTGCTTTGTTTCCTGGAGACAACACTATTGTATGTTAACTGGCCACCACAAAGTTGCCAAGTCTCTCCAACTTGTTAGGGTACTTGTCTCTCTTTTAGCATGTTTGCTTTCGTAGGCAATAGATATTAATTCCAGCTCTTACTGTCATGGCTATTTAAATATATTGCCTCCATCTTTAGATTGTCTTCCCTCCACAATGTAAGCATTACCTGTCTGAGAGTCTCCTGTTGCATTGGGAGGCTGACTGAGCTTCTTGATGGTTTGGCTTGATCAAGATGACTTTTTTGAAATTGTTCAGTCAAGTGAGGTGCAGATGTGATTGAGTTACAACTTTGTTTCCCTTAATGAACAAAAGTTCAAAGACTTTACATGATATTTCTGCTGAGGGTAAGATGAAATCTTCCTGCAAGCCCTAGAAGTCTGTTATTTGGAACATCATCAGGTTACTGGAAAAATGAATAACTTGCTAAATATCACCAGTAGTTTTAGATTAACACTTGGTAAAGTTTGACATTCAGTCTCACTTGAGAATTAAACGAACTGTACTGGGCTCAATACAAGAACAGAATAGAGCTGTTCGCATTAGGAGGTGGAAAAGTAATAGAATAAATTTTTCTTTTTCCTCTATTCAGTTCCATCCAGTTCAGAAAACCAGTGTGAAACAGGAGCCTGTCCCTAGATGGTCTTTTCACTTTGGGAATGAGGCAAAGCTCATAGTAACTAGACTGTAAGACATATTAGCAAAAAAAAAAAAAAAAGGCCTTTTAAATTTCACAGTTAGTACTTTAAACCTTAAACCTGAATAGTAGGTGTTTTAATCACAGGCTACACAGACCCCTGAGAAGCTGGGCCACTAGCGATAGCCAGTGGGGCAGGAAGCCAGCTGCTGGGTTTCTGTTCTATCTATTCCAGTGGCTCTCCTTTTTAGCACTCCTTTTCCCCTATCCCTGTTTTATTGGCTTTCTATCAGTTTTAGGTTTATTTTGTGTTAAAGAGAATAGTGTACTGAAATGACAGACCATACTGGTGCTTCATTTGTAGCATTCCTCTGGTTTTTATTTTTTGTTTGTAGAGTTCTGGCATTGCCTGCAGGATTCTGGACTGGGTCTGTAAAAACTTTAATGTTTACCAAGTAGAATTGATCTGGTGGAAAGGAGAAGCTGAAAATATAATTATACCATTGGAAATTGGTGCAAGCCTGAAAGAGCAAACACTTTATTCTGCAGTGGTCCTGGATTCTGGAATGGCTCATTGTAAGCTAAAAGACCCTATGGAGATTTCAAAAGATATCACGTCAGTACGCTGAGTACATTGTTGGTTTAAGCTTTGCTGCTCTGTCCAATTATCTGAACTTTGTCAGCTGCACTTCATTTTTTTTTTTTTAATTTTTAAATAAAAGACAGCACTCCCAAGCTAGCATTTTTTTGTTTGAAAAGGTGAACCACAGTAGCTCATAATGAGTATGATGCAAAGGAAAATTTCAATCCCGTTAAAACTTGCATGACCTTTCCCAGTAGAAGAAGCTCTAACACTACTTAGGAATCTTGTCAAACATTCTATTTAAAAGAAGAAGTTTCCTGATAGCCAGTTTTTCAAGGACATATTCTGTCCTTGAAACAGCATAACTGTTGATGATAAGCTAAATGGACAATCTAGTAGTCTGGCTGCACATCGCAGGCTAAGGAAAGAAAACCTGGAACATGGGAGGCCAGCTCATCAGCTAGCAAAATTATTGATTCAGGTTGACTGAACTGTATGAAAATAGTTTTATTTGCAGTTATTCCATATAGACCTGAAAAAAAAAAATAAATACTAGCAATAGTGTCACATTACAGTCGGTAGCACTGAATGATTGGATATGACAGAATTAAGCTGCTAACCTTAGTGATAACCTAATAACAGACCAGTTTGGGTTTGAATTGAAGCAGTGTATGAATAATAATTAGGAACTTAATGTAAGTTCTGAAATAGTAAATTTAAAGGATTTATTCAAGACCTTAGGTAGTCAATTTTTATGAGTGTTTCACAGTGTTTCTGTGAGACAAGAGGGACAACAGAAGGATTGTAAAATCCTTCATGTAAAAAATGAAAAAATCCTTTCATGTTAAACTGAAACAGAGAAGAAAAATTAACCATAGCAGAGAGGAGTGGTGTATACTTTCTAATAGGTGTCAAATTTAAACTGGTGCATCACGCTGCTTTTAAATATCTTGGTCCTGAATTTTGCTTTGCACCATATTTTCATGTTCTAGCTTAGCTGTATCACATGTTGGATGAGACCTTTGGATGAGATTTGAACAGAGCCTCTGTTTTCACTGCCACTGTTTTTATAGCCATACCTGACATAATTTTATACAAATTTTTCTTGTTTAATCTGCTGGGACCAATCTGGCTTCATTAGTGGGGATCTGAATGGTGATGACCCAACCTCTCAGATGAGCTTTTACCATCCAGACTGAGCTCTCTACTATTGTGTTGCATCTGTGCTCATTACTTCTGGCTTTGATGTGCCCATACCAATGGAAGGGACTGGGATAAGCTGCCAGTGGGTTTTAGTGTATGTTGGGCGCCCTGTATCTCACTGACCCCCTCTCTTCCCTGTGCCCAAACAGTGAGGGCTGCTGATACATTCTAGCACGCTGAGCTGCAAAGTGCTTCTCTGGGTCACAGCTGAAAGGCTGAAAACTTGAAAAAAGCAGTACAGTTCCTTGGTCAAGATAAGCAGAGCATGGAAAAGAAGAACTTGAAAGTATGATAGTTGTCATAAAAGTGATATTTAATTTCATGGTAGAATTAAGGTGGCAAAGACATAACTTGCATCCCGAGAAGAGCAGCACCTTACAAATGGGATCACATACAGTATGGTAGAGGAGAAAGATGGATATGAAAATGTAGCTACCACAAGAACAAATATTGATTTTAGGCAAAAGCAAAACTTGCGATGGTTGGAGGGACATCTAGTTTGGCAGAAAGACATGTCCATTGTTGCAGTCATTTTTAGAGGCAGGAGCATATTTGAAACCTATTTAGAGATCTTTTTGTGTGATACTTAAATTTGCGAGACTTAATTTAGTTTACAAATACAAGAAAATACATTTTGGTATACTCAATGAAATTTTGCAACAGCATAAGCAAAACCTTTCTACAGCAGGATGTAGGAGTGCAAAAAGAAATGAACTGTAGGGTTGGTGAAGTACAGGTTTTTAGACAGTGCCCTGAATATATACAATGTTTCTAATAAAAATTAGAGGCTGAGATGGAAGCTGTGGCCACAGTTCTACACAGTGATAAGAGCTCATTTTCGCTGAATGAAAAACCTTGTTTTAATACTGGTATGAGATACTGTCAGATCCAATGATACTATTAATCAGACCCAAGTGCAACCAATTCTAGTCATAATGCTTCAGCATAGATATGATTTTTTGTAGAAGCAACTTTTATGTGAATGGCTGTTTCCATTCATTTTATAACCTTACTGTCCAGCTTGAAAATTCTGGAGTTAGGTTGATAGTACTGAAAGTAACAATCAATCTATCTGTTGCAAGTCAATGACGGGGTAGGTGTGGCTAGAGAAGACTAAAAAGATGTTAAAAGGTCAGAGAAGCATTTGGGAAGGAGTCAGTCATGGGGGGGTGTTACAAGAAGATTGCAGTTAGTGTGCAAGGCCAGGATAATGATTTTCAGAGCATCACTCCAAACGAGTATGAAGATAAGACACAAGCTGAGAGTCTGGACTAGATAGAATGAGTTGCAGGTTAGAGATGTTATGCAAAAACAAAGTGCAGGAGCTTTGCCTGCACGTGAAGTCACAGAGAAAGTCACACACTGCTATGCTTTTCCTTTTCACACTAGTTCTCCCACATTGATATTTACTTCCTCCTGCAGGCTTAACCTTTCCCTCAGGGATCTCTTTCTTGTCCCCAAGATATGCTTTAGTCAGCAGGCAAGATTTTCCTAAAGGGGCCAAAGCACTTGCTTAAAAGGAACATGACACATACTACATGTCTTCCAGAGAGCTCCTGTGCTTCTGGAGAGGCTTCATGTACAGGCTTGCCCTTCAAAGCATCTTGTACGAAACAAAGACGTACGAGCTCAGCTGGTATCTGAAACCATTGCATGGCCTTACCCTGTTACCACATAGATGTTCTCCACTGTTTTGTCACTATGCAGACACAGGTGAATATGTAGTGTTTTAGCACTTGCCTGAAGCAACAGTGGTCCAGTTAACCCAGAGATACCATTTTATGAGGAACTTCCCCAGCTGCCTTGTGTGCTACCAGGCCTGAACTCACCACGCAGGCAATGAGAACTGCCCACCTTTAGCTCACCACGGCTGCCTGCAGTGGGCTGCAGGTGGACTGCCTCTCCCTGCCCTCCAGCTGCTCCTCCTTCTGCCTGGTGTGGGTCTGTGTTGGTCTCCTGCTGAAGAGACTTGGCTTTGAGGACAACAAGTCACCTGGGGAGGCCATGGAATCGCCTTGGGGGAGCTCAAGGATGGGGAGGAGAACTATTTGTCAGGAACAAGGTGGATATGGTGGCATTTCCCTTAGGGCAGGGTAATAGGAATCTTTAAAAGACTTTGAAAGTCAAAGTTTTCTATGGTTCTGTGATAACCAGATTGTCCCAGTAAGAGCTGTTTTCCTTCACCTGAATATGAGCTAGACTATACCTACCTTAATGGAATAATAATTCACTCTACATTGCCTTCAACAGGACTAAGGGCAATACAAGGTACCGTTCAGTCTTAAATAAAGCCCATAGTGCTTTTCTTCAATAGCAGCAGTGTTACTCTGGGATACTGAGTATCACCTTTGAAAATTGATTTCTGAAGTGCTGTCTGAGGCCCCAAAACGAAATGTTTCTCAATTTTACTTTACTTTTTATCCCCTCTCTTACACAATTTCATTCCATCTATTCTTTTGTCCACCAGACCATCAACAGGCAAAACTGTTTACTTTTTCCTGTGTGCATCAATCAAACCACAAATGAGAAACAGTAGCATGCATTTTGGTCACAATTTTCCCTTGGATATATTTTTGCAGCACTTCAGTTCATGTCTCAGCCTGCTAGAGGCAAGGACCATAGTGCTATTTCAACTAGGCAAAATTATCAGTTGCTATAAATTGACTTGGGGATATGCAGATGCCCAGCAGTGGGGAGAATTTTCTAATCTTTGTGTGCTACATTTGAAAGTGAAATTCACAATAGATCTCTGATGAAAAGTGCTAGTAACCCTGCAAACTCTTAGAGTGCTGCCTGCGCAAAACTGGATGAGGCTTTCTTTTAAGAAGTATTTCTGCTGATTTGGCAGTATTGGACCTACAAATTGTAGTGATGAACTGGATAAAAATGACCTGGAAAATCCCTGTCTCATGTACAGTGCTGACTGCTGAGCAATCATTGCTGTTCTGTGCTTTTTCCTTTGTGCTGGCCTGTGCATAGATATACTAGCACCGAGTTAATTCAGAGCTGGCATAGGCATGGGGGAAACCACAACATTTTAAACTCCCTTTTTTTATCCTGAAGAGAAAATTATTTTCTAAGCCTTTCATTTTTGTTGTGGGGAGAGAGCAATGAGATTAGAAACTGAAGCTACGTCAGACTTTCTCAAGTCCCTGTGCCTCTTCACACAGCCACGTTTGGGCACTAGAAGTTACTCAGAAGTGACTCAGCCACATGTATAAAAACCCTTGAAACTCAGGAACTAACAACTTTGAGGATTCTTTCAAACTCTTTCCAGTTGAAAACTCCATGGGTTTGTCTTCCTCTGTACTCTGTCTTGACTCCAGATATCTATTAATACCTAAACCTCAGGGCAAAATATCTGCAAAACCTGCCGGTTTTTATATCAAAAGTCTTGGAAACCACCACAGTTTCCATGCTCCCCCCACCCCTCCTGTCTAAGTTTGGCCAAATTCATCCAAATTTCAGTGAACTTAAGGACCAGACTGCATGTGCAGCTTCCTGTAGTTTTAGCCAGAATAACTATGCTATTAAAATAATAATTAAAGCTATTTAAATGAAGGAAAAAATAAAATGAAAATTTGTTCAACTGGAGCAACAGCATGTAGAATAAAAACTAGAACAGCTGAGTAATCAGCCATGCCCTTCCACAAAATCTGAACTGTGAATTCATGGGTGGTTCCCAAAGATTCAGCTCACCTAGTTATCTGATAGCGATGGGTGCCTTACTCTGTTACTGTGTAGATTTTCTCCACTGTTTTATCACTACGCAGATACAAGTGGGTGTGTAGTGTTTTAGTACTTGCCTGTCTCTATTTATAATACTCCCACAAAGTCCCTAATCTTTATTGAACAGCTTTATCTTTTTCAAATAAGAAACATGAGTTTCTTAGAGTGTACAATTGGATCTGTCATAAGAAGTTACTGTATAACTAAGGAGAGAGCCGTGTTCCTTGAGCCATTGTAGCAAACTTAAACACCATAATAAAAAGAGGGCTCCTCCTTTTTCTCTTTCTGATGTGGTTAACAAAAATCTAAGAGAAATGAAATAGCAGTGTGATTTAATTTTCTTTTTTTTGTCTGGAAAGTTACAATATTTTCGGTTCTTGTAATTATCTTTTAGGGAAATATTCCAAACCTCTCCTATGTGTAAAGTATTTGGCATTACAATGATTGCAACTGCTCATAATACTCATTATCTGCACTAATTGTGTAGAAGTGATGCAGTTTTACATCATTAAATTAATGGAACTATGTAATACGTGCTTTGGCAAATTTCACTCATGGACTACAAGGTATGTTTGTTTGATTACCTGATTTGACTATGGAAGATAAATGGCAGTATACATACCTCCGATACACATAGCTGTTACAGTGGGCCTTGGCATTTTGTATTGTGGACCCAACTGGAATCCAGTGCTGCCATGTTAGTAACACAACTCCTGTTGTGGCTGATAACCCAGGCAATCACAGAAATCACTACTGTGTCATGAGTTTATGTTTAATGAGATATTTTTCCACCTTGGGACAAAGACAAAACAGTTTTTCAAAACTTGTTACCCTGGATTTGCTTAGTTTTAAAACAATTGCCTAAGAGGATAATCAGAGCAGCTCCCAAGAGATGCTGGACGGCTTGAGGGCAGGGTGTGGAAGTTAGGAAGAAAAATTATTTTAATTTTTTTATTAATCTCTTATTATGCACCATTTGGCAGTTTCTTTACTAAAATATATTCCTTTGAGGATATCACTTTTATTTTTAAGTTTTTGGAGCCTGAAAGTTTCTGTAGATGTTCTTCAATGCATGATCTACTTTTAATGAAGGGAAAAATAACATATGTTAAAAAAAATGCCTTCAGTCTAAAAAGGCTTCAGATTAGTCTGAAGCAGTTGTGACTAGCTTTGTCTTCAAGTGCATAAGCAGTAATGCAGCAGGCAAAGAAGTAATGTGCATTACAGAGTGACAGTCTAGTTCACTTTGGTTTTCGAAAGCCAAACTGAAAAAATATCACAGTCTTGTCCTGTGCAAGGTATCTGTGCTGTTCATTATTAACTGCTACTCTGAAATTAGGCATGTGCTAGTTACCCATGTAACCCACTCTTCCCCCCACCTTCCCTCTCTGTGAGAGTCTGGGGGAGTTCTTGATTTGCAGCCAAGGATCATCAACCTAGTCAGTACTGCTGCTGGCCAGGCAGCATCATCTGAGGGAAAAAATCTAACGTGGTTGCTCCGGCATGACCATCAGTATAGCTGCTGATAAAACAGGGAGAGAAAGGATGCTGGTGAGATGCAAAGCTTAAAAGCTTATGTTCATGTGTTTGTATTAATACCAACTCTATTAAATTATCTGAAAGTATAAGGATTTATTAAACCTGTGTGTACAATGCTGTTCCAACTGGGTATTTTGGTAAGCTGCCTTTATGTAGGTATCTGTACAACATAAGCTAATGCTGCGTTAAGAAAGAAAATGTTTGGGATTATCTTGGAAGGATGAGGAGGTATCGTGTGAATTACAGTGAAATAAATTACTGTCTATTGGCTTAATTAGTCCACAGGGTGCCTAAGTTGCCAGAGAAGCACCAGGAAAACAGTCACTGAGAGGATTTAAAAGCACTAGCTAAACTTAAGAGATCAGGAAAGCATGAAAGGTGGAGGCTTTCTCTGTTCATTTTCTCTCTCCCCTTGTACACTCAGCAGTTTTTGGCACTTCATTGTTTGTAATATTTCTTTGATTCTCTGCTGATAGACACCATTGGTATATTTTAATTATAGAGTTTATGCTCTGCACCTTCTCTTCACTCTGTAGCTCTCCTGACCAGCAATTATTTTAAAGAATCTATTAAGTGTAGTCTAAATAAAAAAATCTACATTTTCCCTCTTACTTACCAGGCTCCCACTTTCCTCTCCTTCTCCAGGTACCACCACAGTAGTGATATGAGAGAGAGATGTCTCTGGGTTTTTCCTTGTTTGTTTTTAAATCTTTCTCCTTTTTTTTTTTTTCTTCTTCCAAATTTTGATGCAGAGAACATGACCACTTTCCCTCTTCACCTTTGGGGAACAAAGATCACAATTAATCTGGTATGTTTCTCATGGAGTAAAAGAAGTCACTGAACTTACATGCTCCAATAACCTCTCTACTTTGCCTGTGTTTGTCCTAGCAAGTACTGCTTCATATGTAAAAAAAGAAAATATATCCTAATCCTGTTTTCAATGAAGTTGAAGGAAATTGTTCTTTGACTGGTAATGACTGAAGAAGAAGGTCCTTACAAAACAAGGATCAGGTTGTGCAGCACACTGAAGGAATTAATTACATCACCACTCATTTTAGAGTGGGAAAGGACAAGTTCAAAGTAGTAACAGCAGGTGATTTTTCAAATCACCGTTTCTTCTGATTTTCTCTTAGACTTGGAAGAGCCACTGCTGTGAACAAACAGGCAGGCAGAGAAGATGGAGGAAGAAAAAGTGCTTGAAGGAGATGACTGACAATGATTTTCATTTTTCTCTGCCCAGGACAAACAGACTTTGGATCCTTGTTATGGTGAAAGACTGATCTAAAGGAGGTACTGTGACCACCCAAGCACAGAAATAGGGACTTAAATTCCCATGAAGAAAGTTCAGTCCCCTCATCTCTCACAGGAAGCTATAAATATAGCCTTCCTTTTTCATTGCTACCTTTCTCTCTTTCTCACTTTCTTCTTTTATTTTCTTTCTGCTACTACGCTTTACGTAACATTCTAGGTGTGAAAAACATTTCATAACTCAACTGTCACTTGAAATAAACACAGTCCTTCATATCTGCATTTGTAAACATGTGTTGAAGGCTTCTCATACACCTTCCTGTGTGAAGGTGATGGGTTAAGAACAGGATGCACTCCAGGAAGCTAAAGTATTTCAGGGGAACCAGTGTTTGGATGTCAAGCTCCATGCCAAACCAGAACTGCCCTAGCAGCTGATACTGGGTACTATAATATAGACATGGATCCAGCAAGGGCAATGCCCTTGCCCCCACACACTTGGCATTTTGATGTAGCCTTGGGAACAGAAAAGATAAGGCAGCTGTGAGCAGCAGGTTTAGTAGTGCCTTGCTTCTCCCCCAGTGGCTCCTGGAGACGGGGGCAGAGGGCCTCTCACTTCCTGTGCACTATCAGTGCCTGCATCTGAAAGACATGACATGTCCTGTGTATTCTGATGGCCTAGTAACAGTGAAATCTCCAAGTGATAAATTTAAATTGTGGTTACATTTTGTCCTGATCCCTCTAGCAGTTATATCTTGTGACTCAAACTGTTTGAGAAGCTCAGAATTCCTTCTACACCTTCTTGGATGCTGGCTCCCCATCTCTACCATCTAAACTTCACTCACCTAAGAGCTTCAATGAGAAGAGAACAAGAAAGTAAAGAGGCTTTTTGAAAATTCAGGGACCACAAAAAATACATGGAATATATTATCTTAATAGAACAGAGGCTTCCTTTTATTCAATTCCTATTAAATTTCACATTCAACTGAATGCATCTCCAGCTGCCTTGAATCAGTATATCTAGTCAGACTTCAGAGCTTCAGTGCTCTTAAAACTTAAGATTTGACTCTCAATTTTTATATATAACAAAGCTGTCACAAAATTAACACAATGCCCAGAAAACAGAGTTCTCTGCAGAATTTAGCTTAGCTTGTCACGTTGTATACAAAGTCCATTTATTTAGTGGCAAGAATATTTAAGAAGGACTTTATTAGTGTTTCTAAGTTGCTTCAAACAGGCAAGCTACGGTGAAAGTGGCATGTGTACTTGTACTTACTAATCATAGTCTCCAAGTCTGAAGATAAACTATGATTAGCTGTGAGTTCCCATTTAAGATGAATATCTGATACACTGTAACTTGGAAGATTCATTTATGCAAGTTTAGTATTGTGTTCTGATAATGGTTGTCTACATAATGTAGAAGTGTTTCTAATAAAGGATGTTGAAAAGTGGACTTCCATGTGTGCTAGTAAAAGGCTGGA
Organism: Eurystomus gularis; assembly: GCA_013400335.1. NCBI lineage: Eukaryota > Metazoa > Chordata > Aves > Coraciiformes > Coraciidae > Eurystomus > Eurystomus gularis. The sequence continues at coordinate 74,101 of VZZY01009111.1, read as the reverse complement.
GGGAGAAGTAAGCATAAAAAGCTGTATCATCTGAAGTATTCTAGAAGATGTCAACTGAAAAATGTTTTTTTTTCTTCTATGGAAAATTAAACATTTAGGAATTTGCTTTTAATCTGAACTGAAAATGTTTCTATTTTAAAATTTACAACTGAACCCAAAGTTATGAAAGTTGCAATTCTGAAAAAGAAAAACATTTTGTTAAATATTTAAACCATTAGAAGATTATAAATGCTTACTATAATGTGTTTGCATTCCGTGTTTATACATGTATGTAGCATTTGTAATGAATGACCTGAATATTTGTGTAAAAATTCTAACATAACCTCAAAAGCATAAAGCTGCAAAGACATTTATCAACCCTAAAGCTGTATATTAGACCTGAAACTATTTGTTTTGATGTTTCTCATAGGAGAAAAGGAACAGTGTTGATATGCTTCAGTTTGGACAACAGTGCATTTAAAGCAGTGGTGAGAAAGTCTTCTGGCCTTCCAGGGAGGCCTTAAAGATTTTATGTTTCTCTGTTGAGAGGAGACAGTATAAAAAACCTAAAGAACGCATGTCAGAGCAAGAACTGACGTTTGGCAGGAGAACTGCTGAACTTCACACTCTCAGTACCTCCCAGGAATCGGCTGGGAGCCCACTGAAGTCAATGGGAATTTTTGACTGGCTTCAATGTGGATTGGATCAGACCCAAAGGGCTCTGTTCATCAAAATACTTAGCTGGATTTTACTTCAGGCATGAGCTTAATGAGACTTTAGCAGGTACTTAAAAGTCTTGCACACTCGCATTGTTTTGAAGGCATACTCAAATTTTTTTAATTTATTATGATCTGTGTGAATTGTTGCAATGTAGTAACAAGAAAAATCTTGAAGGAGTGGTCTTTAGTTGTCTAAATACACAAAGAAATGAAAGTTCAAGAGATGCTGGGTTATACTTCTCAAAGGAACCACAAAAAAGACAACTATTTCAGAATGGGAAGTGAGAAAAAGCAGATGTTTTAACCAGGGGATTTTCCAAGTTTTAAATATGAGGCCAAATTTACACTGTGGTAGGACTGAAAGATCAAAGCCAAAGGTGGTATAAATTGGCATATCAATCACTCGGAGTAAAGGTTTGATTCATAGTGTCCCTTCCGCAGCAGGCCAAAGAAATGCAAAACAGCATTTAAGAAAAATTTTCATTTCTGGATTCTAGTCACTCCTGTGCCAATGCCCACTTCACCTACAGTGAGAAACAGATAATGATTTTTTATTTTAAATATAGGACTAGAACTACTTAAATACTTTAATGTCTCTCAATAAATTGGGACCCTTAAGTTGGCATATTTGCACTTTTAAAAATTTTAACCATTTTACGGTGATTTGGTTATGTGGACCTGACTTACCCTTCTGATGCAGGCATGTTTGATATGCAGTGAGAACATAATCACAAATATATACTATGTTCTCTTAATACCACATTAGAGAGTCCTGTAAGTGTAGTCACCAGGTTAGCATCCTGCTTATCTAGTAACCAAAATGTTTGTGCAGTTTTATCACAGTACTCAAAATGAATCACCGGCCCCCCCTGAGGGATGCTGCCATCGGATTCATTGCCATTTTCTGGAATGACAGCCCAGCAGTGTGAAACCTGAGAAACAATAAACCCCTAATAGCAGTAGTCAGAATGCCCAGCCTTCACAGGCCCATGTTTTGAGGTCAGGTGACTCATGTAAAAGCAATCCAGGCCAGTCATGAGACAAAGTTTTTGTAGCTACATCAGCTTTCTAGCATTTACTGCAGCTCCCAAGTCTGGCTTGTGCTCATTGTGTTATTCATCAGATTTATTAATGCCTTGTTCTGAATTTTAAATTACAGCCCATCGTGGTCGCAGGCAGCAGAGAAGTCTTAGGAACAGAAATGAGAGTGTACAGTCTCTGCTCTCTGCAGGATAATGCTCACTTTAAAAACCTCTATTTTAATATTAAAACTTTCTATGAAGTAGCTAGTTTCTCCCTTTCATTTTCCATTTCACAAGCCCGTACTGCATTTCTGGCATGTGTCTTTTACCCTCGGGAAACAACCTGCCAGACCGCTGTGGGAATTGAGACATTCTTCCAGGCTGGGTTTCTCCCTTGCTTTCTTTTACCTCAAACCATTTCCTAAACTTGAATGTTCTTGTTGCAAGGTTTAGCTCTAAAGCATGAGCCGAGCTATTTACCTCAGGGATTCCAAATCAGGAATTTTAATAATGTTGATTATATCAGATTTGATTTAGGAAGAGCACTGGATCATCTTACTTCTGAATTTAACTGTGGCAACTTAAAACATGACTGGCTTCATCTGCCGTGCTTTTTCTCCTCTCTCTCTTTTGTCCTCTTCTCCTGCTTGTGTTAGCAAGGGAAGCATGACTAGTTGTGTGTGACTTTACCACTCTCAATCACAGTCCTCTGAGTTTAAATTGTTGAGGAAGTTGTGTGTATAGTATGAGGCTAGGGAAGCTTGTGCATGTATAATTCCTGTGCTGTTCCCTTTCTGGGGGACCACAGTAACTTACACTGCTGCAGATGAATCACCACCACTTGACGCTTAAACCCCTTTGTTCTATATTTATTTAACAAGGCAGAATAAAACTAACGATATCAATAGTTCCCCCAGGTAAAAACTATAAAGTGATAATAAATAATTGATATATGTTCCCCTCCTTAGGTCATCCACTCACTGTCAGTGGAAGTTCTGCACCAGACCGAGAGTGAGTGGCATGTGGACTTTTGTATTGAAAGTAAATTAGTTTGCAGATATCCATTGGTGACACAGGGTGGCTCAGGCCTAATTAGGGCAGCTACTACTCTGTCTTTCATGTACAAGAAAGCATGGCAGCCACTGTCTCAGCGCACTGTGACTGAGACCTCTGAACTAAGCTCTCAGCTACAGCCAGGCTTTCCAGAACAATCTTAGAGCACCAGATGAGGGACACAAGGAGGTAAAAGGAGAAAGGGGATTTTCATCTCTGGGACTGTGGAGTGGCAAATTTTGAAAGCACAGCAGTTACTAGTAGTAGTTATTAGTACTTTCTTTGATGAATAAATGAATAATGGTCAAAGAAAAGCAGGAGAGGAAACGGTATTCATAGCTCACTGATGTGCTGTGTCTTTCAGACAGTCATTATCCTGGACCTCCTTATCCCACAGAAATGTGACTTGGAAACTTTACAAAACCTCCTAATTGGTGCACTTTTGGGAAATAATGCTTCAGCTGGGCACAGCATATAAAGAAGGAATTAGGAGGCTCTCAGTGACAACTCTTCTCAAGTTTTCACTGGGTTTTACCAGTTTCATCGGCTCTGAGACATGAGGTACAGGAAAGCTTTCCATCTATTAGAAGCCGACTTTTTGTGATCAAGACATTTTCATTTCACATGCTGAATTTAAGATGTAAAAGATGCCACTGTTACAGATGGTCGTGTGTTTACAAGGAGTACCTGAGATGTGTTTTTAATTTAGAAGCCAAACCTGGATCTGTTCTTCCTTGGTTCAACTGTAGATGAAACCACTTCTCTCATATATCTGTGAGTGGTATCTTTCAGAACTTAGGCTTTCTATGTAAAAAAAATATTTTGGCCTGGAACAGAGGAATAAGTCTGGATTTAGCTTAGGCAACACTAAACCAGTCACAACAATCACAGTCCTGAATATTTAAAGTGTTCAAGACATTCATTATTTTGGCTGCTGTATGGATTCTGAGGGCACTGTTGGCACTGATGGTCCCTGCCCAGCCTACCCTCGGGCTTTCTGCATGCTGACGATGGTCCAGGACCCCATTTCAACTCCTTCCTGAGCTATGTCACAGGTGGACATTTCAAACTGTTTGGATTTCGCGGAGTGATCCCTGACTTGACTCATTCCCCTGCCTTCAGTAGAGAGTAGAGAGCTGATGGGACCTGTCTCTGTCACTAGCCCTGCCTTGCTCAGGTGTCACAGGTTGGTTCTTCCTTGTCTAGGGCATGGCCAGTGTTGGGATGACCTGCAACTCCTGGCTTGTCCCACTCTCCCTCTGTCCCAAAAGGTCTCACTTTTTACTGACCCAAAGCCAGATGGTTTCGCGCAGCTTTCTGTGCTCACTGCTATTCTCTGTCAGTCTCCACAAACCAAGTGGGCCTCACATTGGGATTTTGGTAGGAGTGTCTTTATGATTATGAGCGGAAAGGCATAGATTTTGTTTAATTCTACATGTCTGACTGATATTTGTATCTTTTTAGCTCAAGAAAAAAACAGAAACTAGTTCAGTGTGATCTCAAAAGCTGAATGTGAGTTAGAATGTGCTATTTTGTATTAAACACAGAATCTGTACCTATAAAATTACATTTGAGCATGTTTTCCAAGCAAAGGGTTATCTTTCCTAATTATCGTCATACTACAGTACCCTTTCAAAATCTGAAACCAGCTTCAAAGTCTCTCAGTCTTAGGAGTTTTGCACACACTTGGTGTGCAACTTTGAAAGGCACTTCCCTGCTCTCAACTGAGGTTATAATGTTCAAGAGACCAAAGAACAATTGTGCTTCAAAGGAAATTTGAAAAACAATCACTCTACAAGCTCTATAGCAACACTTACATGAAAACTGAGAAAAGCCCTTTCAGATTTTTCCTTCAGCACACTTAACAACATGGTTAAATATGGGATTGCTAAAACTAAATTAAGGAGTCTTGATGGTACTTATCTCACAAGGAACAGCTTGAAATTCACAGCACCTGGAGGCTGTTGTTTTCATGCTGTTTTGTAAATGACACCATGGGGAAGTGCTAAGCTACCTTCTAGAAACGGAGCTGTGGTAAGGAACTATTTGGAATTTGAAAAAATATTATCAGCAGTGGGTGACTAGTTAATAAATGGGTTTTTTTGCAGAGTTTTATAACTGGTGCTGCAGTCACAACACAAACTGCTACACAAATACCCTAGCTAGTGGAAGAAATTTAGAGCTGGAATCAATCTATCTGTAATCAAACTATGGGCTAACTAAAAAGGTAGTTTCCTTTTTGGGAGGTCAGTTACCTAGCCCAGTCCTGCCATGGTCTGCTTATTACCTGCCCGTAAACCCCTGAATTTAAATGTTGCTTTCTTGTCAGAATCATTTTGTGACTGCAGTCCTTTCTGCCGTTGGCCCAAATTTGGATCCCAAATGTACAAGTGCAACTCTACAACACATTAGCTAAAATCAATTATATCTCTCTCAATTTATAGCAACTGAAAGCTGAATTTGACCAATATACTTTGCTGACCCTTTAAATGCCTATATCTTTGCTGATTAAATGCAGTGCTGCTGTGCTAGTTTGAGCCAATGGAGAATGTAGTAGCTGTGTATCAGAAAATCAATTAAGTGAAGCCTTCAAATAATCTGAGCAAACCTCTCAGCCTGACAAGCTGATATGTGGAAACATGTATCAACACCATCATAGTAACCATGATAAAGTATGAAAGTGGATCTGAAGCTATGTCTGTTGTATATGTACACTATTACTTTGGGAATAGAGAGGAATCTCTGTATAAGACCACATTTAACTCCAGAAACTATCATATGAAAAAGCTCTACCACATTATGATGTGTCTCTGATGTGACAGCTTTGAGACTCTGGATTAATCAGACCTTTTTGACTCTGTTTTGCTGAATGATTAATATATAACAGAGGAATATTTAGATGTCTGAGAACAGACATATAGGAATCAGAATATATAGGCCTGCCTGAGAAGGAAGAATGTAAACATTCCTGTTTTAAAGATGGCAAACATCTTGACAGAAGCAGATGTCTTAGTATAACGGAAAAGTTAGGGGTATAAGACTCTCCTCAGGTTTAAATTAGCAGTAGCTGTACTGAAGTATAAAGTCAATAAAAGCAATATTAGGCTCAGAATCTTGTTATCTCACACCATCACTCAAAGGTATCTAATTCAGCAAAGCCCATTGCAGTCCTTGTATTGCTTTAGCTAGCAGCTTCCATCTACAGCTTACATGCTAATTGTTAGTCTTCTCATAATGAAGCTCGCATATTTTCTTCTTACTGAGACTAAAAGAGGAAAAGTGTTTTTACTTTGGAGGGTGAGTGACAATAATGCTTTGGTTAATTGAATGTTTCAGGAAGGGGTTGAGAAAGCCTTGAGAGGCTTTTGCTGTAGTGCTTCCTGAGGTTAGATTTACTGTATTCTTCTGGCTGCAATGATATAATTAGACATATCTTTATTGTACAGAGAGACAAGCAAAACTCAAATTCAATGTAATAAAGTCTTTTACAGGTCAGTGCCTGGCTCATCATCTGTTTATTAGCTACCTTCCTGGAGTTCTGCTTCTCCAAATGGCTGTTTGCAAATAAACAACTGTCTCTTAGTGTCCAGAGAATGAGGATGGTGTAGGACAGAGATGGCTCACTTGGGTGGCTTAGGTTCTGGGGAAAGGTCCTATGGAGGAAGCTAGAGCTATGTGTGTAATTTCTGTAGCCAAAAGCTGCCAACTGCAACATGGATATCCAGTGATTTATTCTTTTCCTCTTCCCTCCTCCCAGGATTAGTCTCAGCTGATGAAGTGTTAGTTACGTACATAACTAGATCTTCATATGTACCCTTCTTCTGTGGCCTATTTCTGTATCTAATGAAGTCAAAGGGGAAGTTTCTACTGCATTCATTGATGCGGAATAAAGCCTTAGGTGGTTTTTTTTTGTTTTGTTTTTAATATATATAGAAGAGAGGTCAGTCTTCAGATGTGCCAAGTCAGAGCAAGGTCCACCTTTTTTTTCTTTCCTGATGTGTTACAAGAAAGCTGACAAGTTGAGGAGTGCTTTCTTCCAGCGTATCCAGTCACATCAGATTGTAAAGGATGTGAAATAGAAAATTGTTATCAAAATGAATAAACTGATAACATGATTATAGCACACATTTTTCAAAGAAACACAGCTGGTGAATTTCATACAGAGTCTCCTCCATGCTGTGAAATAGCAAAGCAACACATTCCAACAGTAAGATAAAGCTAAGTACTTTCAGGGTGGCAGCCCATTTAATGCTTCAAAGGATCTTGCTGTTGATTCAGAAAATCCTGTGTGATCAAAATCTTCTTCTCTCCTTTCTGATTGTAGTTAGACACTTTCTAAGAGCAAATTACATGGTTACAAGATTTGTGAAAAAGATTGAGAAGAGTATATGGCAGACCTGGAGACCAGTCCTGAGTAGTCTGGGCCATTTAACAGATGGAACTGAGGGTTACTTCTTACATTTTTTAGAAAAAAAAACCAAGAGAAAGATATTTAGATTCTCAGCTCCCAGCAAAATAAATTCTGTGAAAGATAAGCAAGTAAATTCCTGTAAAACTGTAGGTCAGAAGGACTGTGCTGTTCTTTGAAAGTGTGCAACCCGGGATATCTGTGGCTGCCTTTAGATACTTTCCTGAAAGGAGCACCTCTGCTCAGAGCATAGCTCTCGCGGCCCTCCGTTGGCATAAAGTGCTTAGCACTCCTGCAGGTCAGTGCCTGGTAGAGAGTAAAGAATCAAATCAGTTTGGGAACAGATATTTAAAAGACTATGCACTGGTCATCTGTTGTGAAAAAAAAGTTTGGCTCAGTGGTATATTCAGCGTCACAGAAAATATCTAGGGCAGGCGGAGAATCTTGCTTTTATCTCTCAGCCCTTCAACTATTCAAGAAGACCAACTATAAGGTCCTGCATCTGAGTCAGGGCAATCCCAAGAACCGATATAGGCTGGGCAGTGACTGGCTTGAGAGCAGCCCTGAAGAAGAGGACTTGGGGGTACTGGTGGACGAGAAGCTCAACATGAGTACACTTGTCAGTGTACACTTGCAGCCCAGAAAGCCAATTGTATCCTGGGCTGCATCAAGAGAAGCGTGGCCAGCAGGTTGAGGGAGGTGATTCTCCCCCTCTGCTCCACTCTTGTGAGACCCCACCTGGAGTACTGCATCCAGTTCCGAAGCCCCTATTACAAGAAAGATATGGATGTGCTGGAACATGTCCAAAGAAGGGCCATGAGGACAATCAGAGGGCTGGAGCACCTCTCCTATGAAGACAGACTGAGAGAGTTGAGGTTATTCAGTTTGGAGAAGGGAAGGCTCCAAGAAGACCCTTATTGTGGCCTTCCAGTATCTTAAGGGATCCTATAAGAACGCTGGTGAGGGACTTTTTAGGATTTCGGGCAGTGGTAGAACTAGGGAAAATGGAGCAAAACTAGAGGTGGGTAGATTGAGATTAGACATTAGGAAGAAGTTCTTCACCATGAGGTTGGTGAGACACTGCAACAGGTTGCCCAGAGAGGTGGTGGAAGCCCCATCCGCGGAAGTTTTTAAGGCCAGGCTGGATGGGGCTTTGAGCAACCTGATCTAGTGGGAGGTGTCCCGGCCCATGGCAGCGGGGTTGGAACTACATGATCTTTGAGGTCCCTTTCAACCCTGACAATTCTATGATTCTAAAACTCCTTGCTGCTTTTTTGGTTTCTTATTGCAGCGTCCCACACCTCCAACATCTGCACCGATTTTGCATCTCAGTTTCTGCTTTTCTTACTTGTTTCTAAACAGTTTGCCTCTTCTCCCATCTATCTGTCATCTGGGTCTTGTTAGAGCAGCCGCTGAGTCATTCTGTCACTGCATCAGGTACTACATCATGGCAGATGCAATCCCAGGGAAAGTTCCATTCATCCTTCAGGCTCTGTGGAGATCTGAGCAGAGAAGATAGAGTTCTCTAAGAGTTTTACTATCAAGACCCTTAGCAGATATAAACTGCAATATTCAGGGGCCTATAAAGTTTGAGTGGACATTCATCAGGACAAAAAAACAGTACTGGGATGTTCCATCTGCCAAATCTGAAGCTCCAACTCAAAAGTGTGGAGGAGCCCTAGCAAATCCCCTTAAAGTGCTCTAACATGGTTGTTCTTATATATTGTTTTATTTCTGGGGAAATTGTTCATTTACTTCTGAAAAACAGGAATGTGAAATGCTTCAGTCTAAACAGGTACAGTTTGGAAGACATCTAAAGAATTGTAGGAAAGCCTTATAGTAGAACGGCTTTGCAGAAACGAAAAACTCCAGACTATCGCATTTTCAGATTTCCATGAATTCTTCTGGTTTTCTCTTATGGATTTTTTACAAATAGAAAACCGAATATGATGACTACTGCTACCCAGTTCACAGATACGTATGTGAACAAATGCATTTTGTATAAAAGTAAATAGTTCTGTGCAGATGTATTTATGTACACAAATCTATATATTCAAACTAATTTCCATGGCAAGGTATAGTTGTTTGGGATATTGCTTTGCATTAAATAGCCTTACAAGAAGGAAACTCATTTGCATTGGCTGTGTCTACAGACAACAGTCTTTTTAATGAAGTGAATGTATCTCTCACAACAGATTAAAGTCAAATATGATACTCAAGAGTCTCATTCTCTGCTAACAGCTAAGCATTCCAATGTGAAGCAATTTCCAAAACACTGGCATATGCAGGAGACTCCTTCTTTGAAGTTAGCTAATGTTTTAGCTCTAATTGGACATTAGACCACAATGAATATTTTGTTTAAACTGTTGTCATCAATATTTTCACTCTGACAGGAAACTAATGCTGGTAAAATTGGAACCCTGTATCAGTCTGAAAAGTGCTTATGTCCTTGCTTTAGACAAAGAAATATAATGCCTGAAATATCCAGATCATTATATTAATTCTTCCAGATTTCTTCACCAGTTCCTACAGCTCTTTTTTTGCTTTGGTTTTCTTACAGGATATTAACAAACAGAACAAGAAATTTAATTGTGTTTATAGCTTTTTGTGCTGTTCTATGTAATAAAAGTTTTTAGTCTTGTTGTAATGAAATACTTGCAAGTGAATTAAAAATAGGCCTCAATCTCATGGTTATCTGTGTTTTGTAAGAACTGCCTTTGGATTAGTGGTCAGCTCAAAAACTTTTCTGAACTTTTAATGGACTGTTGGGAGTATCTTGTCTGATATCTAACTCAGGCTGAGCCAGAAAATTCACCTGGTGCTAGGTACAATGCTCTATGAAGAAAAACATATTCTTCTCTGCCAAATGGGATTTCAATTGATTAAAACCCCCTTTATATATTAATGCTGTCCAAAACATAGTTGTTCCAAGTGTGTGTATGGGTCAGCAGCTCTTCACTTCTGCCAGTTCAGCAGGAATCCCATGAGAACTTCTGGCAGATATTTCTGCCTTCTCCGATGAGCCCTCATAAACCTCGACAGGGACACACAAGACTATAGCATACTCACCTCCCTTTGCATCATAAGGTCTGGAAGAAAGTGCTTATTGTCAATCACCTGCTAGTGAGTGACAGGAAAGTCTTGGTGGCACAGGACCTGAGCAGAAGTGGTTTCCAGAAAATACACAACTTGTGCTGCTTGTGTATTGCAGGGGGACGAACCAGCCTTTTGAAGGAACATCAAAGTGAGAAATGACATAGCAGTCTACCAAGTTATTCAAGGTATTTGAATGGAGTTCTGGAAAAAAGGAGAAAAGCAATTCTTGCCTCAATATAAAATGTAAATAATTGCCTCTCAAATTAATGTCTTTTTTTTCTGGGAAAGATGTGAGGGAAAATCTAGGTTTTTTTTCATTTACATAGCAGCATAAAGAGCATGGTTTATCCTTGGTTTATTTTCTCCTCCATTATCTTTGTGAGTACTATGTGAGCCAGTAGGAACAGAACATCATTTCTATATTGAAAAGGAATGAAACTTGCAAATTCCTTCTTAGCTCCGAAGCAATGCTTGGACAACAATCCCAGATAGATACAAGGAAAATGTTTTGCTTTGATATTGTGCTACTTCATAGAATTGTTTTGTGGGAAAGAAATACTTTTTACATTTTCTATCCCTTTGTATTTCCAAACATTATAATTTAAAAATTTTATTTGTCCACCTTTTCCTTTAAAAACCACAAATTTTCATTACTAATATTCTGTATTTAGTCATTGCCTTTGTTTCCAGGTGACACAGATGGTCTGAAAGGATGGAAGTAATTTCTTCAGGTAGAATAATCTTTGCTCTACTGATCTAAGTCATACACAGTTGCCATGGGACAAGAACAGTACTTGAAAACAAACTCTTTAACCTGCTGGTGGTAGGAAATAATGAGAACAAAGAAAAGAGTTTGAATGTCATACTTTGAGGGCATAAGCTTGCACAATCAAAACACAAAGGGCAGCTGGTTGTTGACAGGCAGGTAATAATCCATATTCTTCAAACCTCACATCCTGCTTTCTATCATGATATGCTTAGAAGAAGAAAATAGGAGAAATTTAAGAGGTATCTTGGAAAGAGTGAGGGAAAAAGAAGTGAGGACAGTTCTGTAGGAAGTGAAGCTCTCATTACCCATGAACAGTTCTCCAAGCAGCAGAAATCTCAGGTGAAATGCTACCTCTTTGCTAGTACTTCCTCCCTCTATGTGAACAAAGTCTCGTGCGCTGTTAGTGTTCTATTAGAATATGTTGTTAATTTATATATTTTTTGAGGAACTTCTCTCAAAAGGCCATCTGACTATCAGTAAACCAGCTGAGGTCAAACAATTCAGTTTGGTAGGAAGCAATAAGTTTTAGGGCCTGTGGATTCCATTTGAGTGTATGTTAGAGAAAACCTGTAAATATTAGGATAGCATGAGGATCCTAACCCACATGATTGTAAAAGCTGCCTCAAGACAGTGACAAGTTATGCATAGCATAGTCTAATATCTCATTTAGAAATGCAAATTTATAATATAAAATCTCTTTAATTGTAACAGCTGCAATTTTTGTTTGTTTTTTTTAGACAGCTACTACGGTTCCTCATGAATATCACCTTGATTTTTGGGCTTTCAATAATTTGCTCAAAGAGGGGGAAAATGTGCAATGGAACAAAATCTTGGATCCTTGGATCTTATAATCCTATGCTCCTGGATCATACTCACTGGAACCTATAATGTGTGTGTTTAACGTAGTGTAGCAGCCGTAAGATCACTTACATTTTAAAGGTGAAAAATTCTCTGGAGTATAAATAAAATATTAAACTTTTTTTTAGAGAAGTGGGTATAATAACTGCTGGCTAAGTATCCAAATAGACAGATTCTTTTTCCCGTTTTCATTTGTTTCTTCATGGATTTTGGGATGGTCTTTGTTGTAGTTCCTAAATCAGTTTCAGAACTGTCAAGGAAAGAAAACAAAACTAAACAATGAGACACGTAATTAAGCTGTATTCAATTTCTTAGGAAATAAAATGCTTTAATATGTGCAATGTTTGGCCTTTTATCAAAACACTTAGATTTTTAATTCTTGACTTGCTCATAAGTTAAAATGTCTATTGGTTAAAAAAATATTTCTTTAGTAGCAGCCACAGCTATGTGGTATATACAGATGAATTTATGCAAAAGAGATTAATCTTAAGAATCTGCTTCTAAGAGTAATTTAAACCTCTGTAGTCATGACAAGAAGTAAAATCAATGTTGTTTGATTTAGAGAACCCCTACCTCCCCCTTCAGTTATTTAAATTTTCTTTGTGAAAAAGAATTGTTTTGACCTACTGGTTAGAGAGAATCGCTAACTTTGACGAAAGATGAATTTCAGAAGTCTAAGATTTTAACATCATTGTGCTGTAACATTTTAACATCTTTCCACTGTAAACATGAGGTTTTGATTTGCACTGCAGAGAAAATTGTTAAACTCTTTGTAGTGATACCTATGAAGAACAGAGAAACCTATGTCAAGCCAGGAAATTTATTTATTTCATTGATCTTGCTCTTTGTTGACTTCAGTAAGTGAAGCATCTGATCAGTAATGAGCATCTGTTCATGAATGGTCAGCTGCTCAGAGATGGCACATTGGCTACAGTGGCTATTTTGGTCAGGTCCTTTTTTTGGTGTGCTCTTCAATGAGGCTGAAGTGAGTGGGCTACCTCATCTTATCATGACTCCTACAGGTGGAAGGAGAAGATGCTATGATCCTTGAGATGTGCAGGAGAAAGGCAAATTCTGTAAATGATGCAGAAGCTGGATGTCCTCTCCTCCTGTTTATATGCAACTATCTGCCATTTGTTCTTTGCTGATCCCTGCAGATTACCTCCAGTTTTGGACCACTGAATTTCTGATGCTGCACATCTCCTCTCCAGCAGATAAGAGCTCATCTAATCCCGAGAGATAACATTTAGGTTCTTTTTTTTTTTTTTACAGAAATAATAACCTTGACTTCTTCATTTTCCTTTTTATATCTAATATTGATGTTTATTGATGTGGTAAAAGTAAATTATATTGTTGCAAACTTAAACCAGAATTGTGCTAGGCCATAGCTCATAACAGTTCGGTCCTGAAGTAAGTTAGTATCTGTTACTGTGAATTGTGGCATGAATGGAACACAGTGTAGAAAGGTGGGAAAAAATCACTTATCCCACCTCTAATTAGGTAATGGCAATAGGAAAAAAAGTGCAAGAAAAGTGCAAGTTCTATAAGGTTTCAGAATTTCCATGTCAATATCTTGAGTTTCCACACAGTGATCCAGAGGGATACAATTTTCTTTCACTAAGGTGAATTTAAATTGATGCAAAATGGCAGCCAAGAAAAAGCTGTACTCAGTCTTTTTTCTGCTCTTTGTGTTACTAAGTACTTTCTGTAAGTGCTTTTAAATTCCTGAGCATGAACTTATATGTCAAAGAGACCTGTACTAGGAGATTCATACTGTAACTTTCCTTGTATCACTTTTATGGGAGATAATGAAATGAAACATGAATAACTACTTGTGCACATACTGAACTCTCAGGTACATTCCTTGAGAATCCATTTCAGATAAACTAACACCAACTCTACTGAGAGTTTATTATTTTGTTTTGGGAGTAACATCTCCTGTGTCCTGGTACAAAGTCTTTTGCTTATTTTTTATATTTGCTTTACTACCATTGGTAAATAAATGCTTCGTAATGCCCAGTCTAAACCTCTCCTGGTGCAGCTTTATACCATCCCCATGTGTCCTGTCACTGGATGCGACTCTCTCCTCTTCCCCTCCTCAAGAAGCTCTAGAGGACAATGAGGTCACCTCTCAGCCATCTTTTCTCCAAACTAGGCAAGCCCGAAGTCCTTAGCCACTCCTCACAGGACATTCCTTCCAGCCCTTTCACCAGCTTTATTGCCCTCCTCAAGATACATTTAAGTACCTCAACAACCTACTTTAACTGTGGGGCCCATTTTCTTCTGTTAGAGCTCTTTGATGTCCATTTTTTTTTGTTTTGTTTTGGTTTTTTTTTTTTTATGGAGTTGTAAGATAACAACTGCTTTTTGCTAAAGGACTTGATAAATAGTAAAAGAAGAACTTTCCTTCTACTGATCTGATATGTATCTGAGTATCACTGGAGCTGACCATTAAAACCACATGGTAAGCATGTGCTCCTGCATTGTGGATTGTCAAATTCACGTGTAATAGGGAAATATTTCAGGAGTTTATCTGTACACCACTTAAACTAGAGTTATTTGCTAAGGGGAAAAAAATAATATCCATCATTTCTGAAAGAAATATCTTATTAGCAGGCAAGATTAAAATAAAGAATCCCGTCGACCTTGTTTTAGCAAAGAGTAGCCCTTGTAACTTGGTGATGTGTTTGGAAATATATTTTCTGAAAAGTTATCTACGAGTGTTACCTCATATAGGAGAACTTGTGAATATAAATCTACTATTCCTGTTGTGCAGGTCTCTCTTCATTTGCCATCAAATTCATTCTCTTATGGAACATATATGGTAAATGTGGTCTCTTTCCTCACCCTGAGAGTTTGCTTCAGGTTTTAGTTGTTGTCTTTTTAACCAGGCGATTTGTCCTGTTTTACTCAACCTCCTCTTGCTTGGTGTAAAATGTATTTCATAATCAATCTTAAAAATTACTATGGCATGAACTCTCTGTGAACCCCACAACTTGCCTCCAGCACTTCTTACAGATCAGCTCTGATACACTGGTGCAGCAGGCAGTGAAGAAAAAAATTGATGCTTGATCAAATACTAGCCCTGTTCCCCAATGACATTATTTATTATAGAGGGGTTGTCACATGAGTATGGCCCATGCTTTTTTATAACTTGGAATTCAAGAATGGTGCCATACAATGTTTCTGTCTGAACATCAGGAAACACTTTTCTACTGTGAGGGTGACCGAGCACTGGCACTGGTTTTCCAGAGAGGTTGTGAAGTCTGCATTCTGGGAGATATTCCAAAGCCATCTGGACATGGTCCTGATCAACTTGCTTGAACAAGGGGCTGGCCAGACGACCTCCAGGCGTGCCTTCCAACCTCAACCATTCTGTGATCCTGTTACTTTTTTTTTTTTAACCTTTTCACATTTATTTTGCTATCATGTAACCATTACAACATTTTATTTGGCTTGCTTATTTGGCTGGCATTGGAAAAACTGGATTTCGTTTTTACTCTATTTTGAGTTGTGTAAGCAGGTGTTTGTTGGCTGAAGTTATATTTTTGGGGAATCACAGCTGCTAAAATGTCTCGTCCTGTCTGAGAGGACTACTAGGGCAGTTAGTTTAATTTCTAGTGGCCTATGATAATGACGGAGTTTGCAATGACAATTTTACTTTCTTCTTTTGCTTCAAGGACTGAAGTTCACGTGTACATTTTTCTCCACGTTTTTCTTAATTCCCTTCCTGCATTATTCTACATATGGCATTTCTTGCACTGCTCAGGCTTAATTTTCCTAGCTTTAGCTAGCAAAAAGGTAGGCCTGTACTCTGAGCTAGCTCTAATAATCTCCCTGAAAGCAGTAGGAAGAAATAGGTACCTCCAGGACAGCTACCTCATGCAGAGATAGCTGTCTATTAACTTTCAGGTCAGAGTAAGCAAGTGGTTTAAAGGACATGCATAACTTCTGTCTACCTGCAGTTAGAGGAGATGAGTTCAATTTTAGGCTTCTGTATGGTCTTTCTCTGTTGCCTTTTTTTCAGATTGGCTCTGATCTCTTAGGAGATTTTCTATTTTCACAAGTGTGTATATTATGATATGAGAATACAAGAGGTAAAATATGCCATATTTGGCTTGTATGAAGTCCTGCTGTTTTGAGAGATAGGTGAGGTTGCTCTGCAAGCACCCAAACCAACAACATATGTGAACATGTATTCATCTTTGCTCTGGAAGATTTGTTACTGAAGTCTTTTCACCCTCTTGCCCTGAAACCACGGCAGAGCAGTCCTTAGCCTTCTCTTTTACATTTCCTTCTTATAGGAAGACAGATATCCTTCTAGCTGGCCGAAGACCTCAGGCTCTGACTTAATTGCTATCTATTTCATAGTGTGAGGCTTCTCTGCATAAGTTGGTAGGCACGTACTTTTCTTGTGTACCATGCATCAAATGCCTAATATTGCAGATTGAGTAACAGGCAGTAGCCCTTAAAAATGGTCTGTAGTGATGTGTATTTAATTTTTGCCTGAATAGTTCCCTTTTCTGGAGTGTACAGCTTGAACATTTCCCACCTGCACGGTACTGAGCCCCTTTTCGTCTGGGCTTTCTCCAGTAAAGGTTAATAATACAGGCCTTCCTTACAAGGGACCTTAATGTGGCTGAACTATTCTCTTTCTCCTTCCTGCTCGTCATAAATGGGATTGCTTGTGCTGTCAGTGAGGAACAGTGACCCTCTGGCTTGCATGATTCCCAAAAGGGTAGCTGGCCTGTGTCAGGGAGATGGCACATTGCCACAAAAGCACTCTGGCAGCTCAACAGTTGGGCTTTTGTATGTCAGGGCTCAAGCCTGTGTCCTCACACTGTTTAACTTGCTAGTGTGGAAAGCCTCTGTGTTTAGCGGGTACCTGCATACAGGAGCTATAACTTGTTTTCTTTTTTTTCCTGAATGGTGTCCCAAGCACGTTACCAATGTCAAGGCACTGAGGGGGCTGATGGCTCCCTAGTGCTGGGCATTAGGAGTGCTGTGGGCTCCCCAGGTGGGTGCTGGGAGGGCTGGCAGCCAGGGACCATCACATCCCCCAACCAAGAGCAGGGCACCCAAGGGTACACCAGGGCAGTCCCCGTCTCAGCATTGGGCACCTCCCTGGGCATGAGGATGGGCTGAGACTGGGCAGGGACATGAGCCTGTGGGTTGGCCTGGTTTGGTGGGGACCATGGCTGGGCAGGACAGGACTGTGGGGAGTAGGAGTCTAGCCCTTCGGCAGCTTCACTGGGGCAGTGGCTGATGGCCCTGGTGGCCTGAATGGAGTCCTGGGCCATGAGCAGGGTGGAGACAGCCCTGGGAGCCTGAAGTTAACTAAATTTAATTTCAGATTTCTTTCTCAGTTCCTTCTGGAGGAGACATGAGAAGAGCCAGGCTCCCCCTCAGCTCCCACTGCCCAGCTGCTGGCGGGTTTACCGCAGCACCCCTCATAGGGGTGCCAGTTCTCAAGGTGGTGGCTGCTGATGTCCTGTGGGCATCACCTATTCCATGTCCCTCCACTGGAGATGTGAGTCCAAAGACTGCTCCCTTGATATATAATCATAGCTGATTGTCATGTAAGAGAAAAAGGTAAAAGGCATGATTTACTCTTTAATGTTATGAGTAAAAATGAATTACTTTGATCTGTTCCTCTGCCTATTTCCATCACAATTGTTTTTCCTCCTTGTATCCCCACCACTATCAGGTCTGCAGGCTATGTATTCCCAAACATCCTCTCATACTGGCTCAGCCCCTTCGATCTCAGAGACAGGGACTTTCAGAGACCAAGACTTCTCTGCTGTAACATCATCTCTTTGGCCTGTGGTACTTTACTGTCTCCTGCTCATTCCTGGATACTTCCTGAGCTTCCAGGTGAAAGAGCACAGTCTGTATACTATATAATGTGCATTCTTCATTTTCTGTGGTGGTAACGGCAAAATAGACTGTTTCACTGCATGGAATTACTGAGGTAGATATTCTCACTTGGTAATACATATTGGTTTATTAGGAAGAGTTTTGCTTTAATATATCAGGTAATGATTCTTTAATTGTGAGCAGTTAGATGTAAAATTTTTAAATTTTTTAATATATGTGATTGGCCTCCTGATACCTATCCTATGATGCTTTCAGAAATTGTACTATATAACGTGGGATGCTAAAGCAAATAAAAAAGATATTAACATTATTTTATTGTCTTAAGAACTGACACTTGGTTGTGTTTTGTCTCTGAGAATCTCAGTAGATGTCTTGCCTTAAGAGTACAGTCCTTCATTGCATGGATGCAATAGTACACTGGCCACACAGGGTAAGATTTTTATTTGCGTGTTTCTCATACGAATGAGCTGTAATTTAGATTTAATGTGCTAGGGTTAATAACTGTCTTCTTTTCGCTAAATGTCTCTCTAACGTTTGTATTATCCGAATTTTCACTCTATCTACTTCTTACTTGAAATTCTGATCTTAGTTTACTTGGCCTCATGGTACTGTGATTATATTATCAGGGAATTTAAAATTTGTTTTGATTATATTATCAGAGAATTTAAAATTTGATTCTGCTATCTTCCTTTCTCTTCCTGCACACTTCTGAAGAGGTCTTTGTGCCTTTCACAGACATTGATGCACACTGTTTATTTGCATTCCATTTCTTATTGTGTTCTCTGCCTTGTCTTTGCATCTGGTGCTAGTCTGAACTTCACAGTCCATTTATTTTTTGCTGTTTTGCACTGCACTGATGTCACATACATGCAAAAATATCTGAGTCACTGCTTACTTTCTCAATATGGGGGCATTTTTTTCTTGTCTGCAATCCTTTGCATAATGACTTGTCTTGTCAGAATTTTTGCATGTGACCCTGTGTAAAGGGCATTTCATTATTATCTTTTTTTGTTTTTCCACAATAGCCATAGATCTCTGGATTTTGTTCTTCTCTTCTGCTTTGTGTTTGTATGCCTGCCTTTGTTGAGTTTTCAGCAAATTTTCATGCCTTCCTTGCTCTGGCTTCTGAAATACCTTTTTGACTGCTTTGCTTATGTTGTCTATTTGGATGTGAGCTTGTTCTCTAGCTATGCACAAGTCTTTGGTTCTCTGTAGAGTTAATGGGAACTCTAAGCATTCTCATCTGAGTGCCAGGATTTTTGTCCTGCCATTATTCTACCACAAATTAGTTTAGCCTGTAGAGTTTGGTAATTGCATGGATCAGTCATCTTTGTGTAGTTTGCCAAAGCTCTGACCCATTGTTCTGCAGGCTCTTGGTTGATGGGAAAAGGAGTCTTTTATGTAGCAGTGTTTTTTAAATGAATTAAAATGATCAGGTGCATTCAGATTTCTCCCTGCCTGCTGCTGATGTACTCCCCCGTAGTGCTGATGTCACTTAAGTATAAGACATCCTTTGCCTGTAACAACTGTAACAGTTTGCTCTTCTTATTTTGTTTCCTGTTTTCTAGAGCCATGTTGCAATCTGTTGTTTTCCTTCTGTGTCTGTGTAGTTCTTTATGTTCTCTCTTTAAATGCTCATCTGCTCAGGCGTTGGACTGTATTTTCCCTTAGCTTATGGTTTCTGTTGGCTGTAAGATCACATCAAATTTTGATCCTGGAATTGTCCATAAGCATAACCAGTCAAACCAGGACCACATTCATGTTTTGTGCCTTCCTTCACATGTAAGGCCTTGAACACTCTCACAAACTTGAGCATTTTGTATTTGGGAAGAACTCTGCAACATCGCTCTGACAATGTTACTCTCACCTTTCTGTCCCTTCCATCTCTTTACTCTCTGTTGGGCCTCTAGTCACTTGTTCCTTATCCCCCTGGCTCTGTTAGGAATCTCTCACAGGTTTCCGTTCTGGTATCTTTGCCCGGTCAGCTCCGTGCCCACATGCTTCATCAAATCTGTCTCTCTTGTCTCTGAGGGCATCCTTTCACTGGTTTGCAGGTTCACTGCTTTTAGCTGCCTTTTTGCTGCTCTTCCTGACACATTTTTTTGTGACATCTACTTGCTTATCCTGTCTTTTATTCTTCCCTTGTGTAGGCGTCGGGTAAGTTCCTGTTCTTTACTTGGGATCTGGCACAGATGATGCTAAGATGGTGTGGCAAAAAGGTGTTGCTTTGTCACTGGAAAATGTGAGTGGAACAGCAGTTTTAACTGTTGAACCTTAGTTAATCTCTACTGCACATATGTGAAATTGGATGATTCCCTGAGCACCAGAAGGCTTGTAGCACAATCCATTTTGAATGCATATTTGCAAAGCGTGTTTTCCCGATACCTTGTCTTTATGCAGGTTCTGCTCTGAAATACGTAACTTTCAAAGAAGAGATCACCAGTTTTAATATTGAAAAAAAAACCCATGCTTTTCTTTCCCTAGTCTTTCAAAAGTGACTGATCTATGGTAAATGGAAAACTGTTTAGAAAAAATCAGGCTGAGCCAGTAACAAAAGAGAAATTTTTATCTCCAAAACTTAGTGGGTCAATGTCACAAATAAACCAGAGTAGAATCTTGCAGAAGAATGAATAAGACAATTATAATACCAACAGATGATGATAAATTTATTGAAAGAAAACTTCAGTCTGAATTTAGGAAAAAAAGTACGGGACCTATTGCTTTAGCTGGGCTTGAAATGAGGAAAAGAGTTGTATGGGGTAATAGTTTCATTTAAATGCACTGAATCAATAATCAATTAAAAAAAATGTGTCAATGAGAAAGAAGTCATTACTTAAGGAGACAATCTTTCCCCATTAATGAAGGAAACTATGTGAGATGTTTGTGTGAAGAAAATAAAAAGAGTGTCAGCACCTGCCTTGGCTAACCTTAAGAGGCTGAATCAAGGGAGTGAATAAAAACTTGCTTTGTCTTAAGAGCATTTTATTCTATATCTCTTCACTGAGAATACATAAATTTGTTCCAGATGTGATCAATGCAATTCAAAAGCGCAAATGTTTCTTATGAGCTCAAAATGTATTTGGGTATATTTATACTATAGCAGTCTGGATCTGATTTGCAAGAGGCCGAAAAAGCCTCAAGAGTAAGGGCATTTTTATGATCCCTGACGGTGCACTTTTGGGTAAAATAAAGCTTACTTCTAAATACAATGTCACTTTAATAACTTATTTCCAATCTATGCATTAATGTGATAACCATTAAATCAACAGCTCAGCATTTAACCTCTAGTGTAATGATGTCTTCAGTGCCTTCTTAGCACAATTTCTATTAACCTTGTCAGATTATTTCTGTTTCATAGCCTGCCTCTGTCACTCCTGAGTCCTCTGTGTTTTTTTCTGTGCCTTCATTACAATTGCAGGCCAGGTCCAGATGCTGTTTCCCAAACGCATCCCAGATGCTGTTAGGTCCTAGGATCCCTGTCTTGTTTGGTAACAGCACTCTACAAACCTCATGGAGTGAGAACATTTTCTGAGCATTGACTGTGACTGAGAAGTCATGGATGAAAAGATTATACCTAATCCAGATATGAACTCGAAAGTCCCCTGCCCCATTCCCTCTGTTCTGTTCCCCTTGAAATGTTCAGCTATTCAAAGCAAATATATGGCCCATTTAATATAATCAAACTCCTTTCCATCAGATGAAATGAATGAGGAATGTTTTGGGAATTGATGTTTTCAACATTTAAAAAAAACATACTTTTTTTAAGGCAAGTGGCCTAAGGTGTTCGATGACAAATAAGAACTTTGTAGAAGTCTTAGGGATCAGTGGTCTGAATAGGGTTTTTTATTATTGTTTTCGTTTGTTTCTTTCTCCCCTTTGGCCCCATCTTACTTTCATTGAAAGTATTTGACAGTGGCAAAGCAACAGAAGCCCTTTGAGGAAAGAGTTTTTTTGCATCATGGAGAATATTTTTCATGGGAAAAATGCACTCATTGTGAGGTATGTGACAGACTGACAAAACTCATTTGTGCATTTGGCCCCATCTTGCTTTGATTTTTGGAAGCTGATGTGTATGGTAGGATGATGACAGTAAGCCTATCACAAGAGTAAATAATGGAATTAACATCCCTGTGATTCACAGCTCATCTCCCCTCAGTTTTTAAATTGAGCAGAATAAATTTCTATCAATTATTGTATTTTCCCCCTTGTGTCAGCATTCAGATGGGCTCCTGGTACTCTTCTGTTTGATCTGTGGTGGCTAACATGCTTCTAGTCATGGTTTGGTGAGGATCATATGCCAAGGACTTTTCTTGGCAAGCAGTATGGATGAGACCATCCAGTTGCCCGTGGGGAAGGGAAAGCTTAGCCATTTGAAAGTGAGTCACACTGCGTCACTTGCCATCTCACTGCCAGAGGCCAAGCTCTGGTCTTTTTGAATTACTTACATAAATGCAGTCTAAATGGATCATCTGACTGACCTGGGCAGGGGAGTGTTCCTCTTGTCATTCTGTTGGCTTCCATGAAGAAATGAAATTGGCTTCACTAGAAATGAAGCTGGACCATTATTTTCTTTAAGCTGTGACATGGATGTGTTCATTCTACTTTTATGTTATTAAAACACATGCATTTTGATGGATTTTCAGAAACTATTAGCAGAAAAGGGCCAAGAGCTGTTTAAACTGTGTGTGTCCTTCTTGCATATCTCTTTGAGTTTCATTTGTTTTTCCTATATAGCTCTTCAGTTTTCACTGGAGTGTTCTGGGCTTGCATACATTTGAGACTTTTATCTCTACAAACACTTTTAGACTACACAGCAAATGGTCTCATAACCTGTGTCAGGGAAGCTGTGTTCCGGGACAGGACTGGCATAACTTGAAAAAAGCAAAAAGTTGATGAATGTATTTAAAGATAGCTAAAATAAAATAAGAAATGCAAATGTAGTATTTTCTTGCAGCCCCCTTCTCCTCTGCCCCTTGCAGCTAGTTAAGTTTAAAAAAAGGTTCTAGATAAAATACCACTGCTATTGTTATACTGTTGGTAAGGTATCATAGGGTATGTTGTGACAAGCTGTGACAGATATTTTAAGCTGACAGATATTTTGTGCTGAAAGGTTACAGACAGGTATAAAGCAGTAGGTTTTAGTTCCTGATTTGTTGCCAGGAATCACTCCCTGCTCAGGCTGACTGAGATGAGAGGGCACAGGCCTTTCAGGAGTGACTTTCTAGTAGTCAGCTAAAAAACACTGTGGTTTTGATAGCAGCACTGGGCAGCCAGGTTTCCGTGGCTAACATCTGTGTTGTCACTCCTGGTCTGTATCTGTGCTGACAATCACTGAGCACAAGTCTGTGGAATTTGCCAGAGAGCACCTTGCCCTCTCATCCGGGCTCACTGCCTGATTTCTCTATTACCTGTGACATCAGTCTTGCATGTTCTTATGTGCTTCACAAAGTCAATCTGGTAATTGCTTCTGAAGATCAACAACTTGCTTTGCTCTCTCAGCTTGTTACCTGCCTGTCTTGTCTTTACTCACAGACAGTTTCTCTCTCAGACTTTCCTCATCCAGCAATAAAACTGATCTCCAGAGGTCACATAATCTCCTACCTCTGTTCTAGGCATAGGGCTATCTTCATGTCTCTTGTTTTCCTGCTCAAAACCCCTGCATGTTTTCAAAATGGAAAAACTGGATCAGTATTTGTAACAAGTACAAAGCATGGATCAGGGGTGCCTATCCACTTCCACTTGGCCAGGAAGGAGACTAGATGATGAAGAGCAAACTGCTCTTAGCACATTTAACCGAGCAGAATTGTCCCTTTAAACCGTTTCCACAAATAGGTGGAAATTAATGTCACCTGAGAGAATACAGAGCTTGTACTTACTGGAACTAGAAGATGGGCTGGTAAAAGAGAAGAGGAGCACGTAGTTTAGCTGAGAAATAATGCAAGTGGAAGAATGGAGGGATGGAAATGGGGGAGGTAAGAAACAAAAGTGTTCTGAAGAGTAATCTTTCACAAATAACATTTGGGCTAAAAAATCCCTTTGTGGTTTGCTCCAGCTGTTCAAAGGATCCCACATATTTGAGTGGCATAGGACTTGTGCAGAAGCAGTTTGAATAGGTCTCTTAAGATCTTGTAGGAGATTTTGAAAACTCAAAAAACGAGATAGTCTGGAACAATAGGTCAGGTGCTCAATATAGACTAGATTTCCAGGTTTCTGAAGTAGGTGTTTGGGTTTTTTTTAAACTTTGAATATTTTTAAAGGCTTTGGGTCAGGTCTTTAAAATGTTCTACTATTGTGGTTGAGCTCTTTTGAAAATGTGGCCATAAACTAATGTGGAAGAAGAAACTGGGAGGTGGGGAAGGTCCAGATTGACATAAAACCTCAGTTTCCTGTTATCATTTTCGTAGAAAATCTGGCACTTGAGAAGTTTCTGACTTCTGGATCATCTCAGAATGGCTCATGGCCCACACTTGTAAAATAGTAGGGAAGTCATTGAATAGGAAGTCAGCAAACTTGCTGTAATATATTATACACAGATGTATCTTCTGGTCAACATCCGCTTTAATTTACTGGCTGTTATGTAGGACAAATGTTCCTTGTTTAAAAGGTAATTCTAAAACCAAAAGGAGAGTTGTTTACTTAGAATTTTCTGCAGAAGCACAGGAAGGGCTTATTGTATTTAGAAAGAGCCAATAACAAATGAATATGTCACAAATATAAAAATAAACCTATGAAAGACTGCATATAAAGTAAATAGCCAAAACAGATTCTTTTTTGAACATACATAGTCAAATTATGTCATGCATGTGAGTCCCCACTTAAAATCAAATAAAAAATTCAAAATGCTGAAGTAGAAGGACTAATTTTCGTGGGCCTGATTCAAGGCTACCCTATGACAATAGATCTGTTTTTGTGTTTTCAGTGTAAATGCTTATGCTGTCTTATTTCTACAAGCTCAACTTTCCTCCTTGACACTTAGTATAAACCAAAGAGAGTTGAATAGTATATAAGAATGAAATCCCCAAATGTGTGATTGGTCAGTCAGAAGAACCCTACACTATAAATACAACCAGCTGTACACATCACATACACTTTCTGTTCCTGATTCAGTGTGGGAAATCCCAGCAAACTCCCTGGAGTTCTGTGTAGGTGGATTCAGCCCACTCTTGTCAGGCCATATCTGAAGCTGGGGCTTGCTAATGGTGGAGGTGAGTAAGAATAGTGACACATAAATATAGGGCAGTAGAGAGGAGCAAGCTTTCTCTGCCATTTGAAGTTGCTGCTCTTTCCTTTAGTGAAAACATAGTTAAATCCTTTTATGTAGCTCTTCTGGCAGAGTGCAATCACACAGAGAAATCTGACTGTAAGGGGTCTATAGCAGTGATTTTCAATCTTTCTCAGTAAGCAGGAAAAAATCCTGGTATAGGGGGGACCCTTGGATCGTAAGCTTATTAGCTTTCCCTAATAATCTTTAGGCCCCTGCAGACCAGGGGTAATTTTGCAGGGAAAAAAATATTAAGCAGAGTTGTTTCTTCTCTGGACTTTTGTAACCTTTTCTGCAGAGCATCAATCCAGTGGTCCTTCTCATCTGATCACTAATAAGATAATGAGCCTGCCTGAAATGAGGCAGGGTCAATTTGCATCACAGCAATTCTTTCTCAGAGATAGTTTTCCTCACAGAAGTGACTTGCCTCTGTTAGAGAAGGACACAGAGACATGTAAGTCAAGTAGACCTCATACATCCTCATGAATTTCCCTTCCACCACAATACCTTCCTCATCGGCTTCAGAGTATGTTTGTGAAAGTGTCATGCCATTCCTTTTGAAACATTAAGAACATGGGTGAAACAAGAATGAAGCACAAGCAAGACCTGAAAAGTGAATTTCTCTGTGGATTTTTGCAGTTGGATGAATGTTTATAGATGTAAGGGACAAGGTTTAAGTTAAGAGTGATGTGGTTCCCCTTTGGTCAAGTATGGGTATAGGGAAAGCCTGATGATAGGAGTATGGTTTCCTATGCTTTGCATTGA
Organism: Eurystomus gularis; assembly: GCA_013400335.1. NCBI lineage: Eukaryota > Metazoa > Chordata > Aves > Coraciiformes > Coraciidae > Eurystomus > Eurystomus gularis. The sequence goes on along the minus strand of VZZY01009111.1, from coordinate 48,294 downwards.
AGAGTTTACGTTTGTCAAATAAAAAAAGAAGTGCAGAAAATATATTAGGCTTTAAAGTAAACCCCAACGTTGTAGTTGTATATTTAGTTTTCTCTGGGGTTAAAAGCTTTCTTTCATAGTTTGACAGGTACCTTAATCACCTGGACAGTCTTCTAAAGCAACCCCTTGTAAAAGTAGTAGATGGTTTCAATGTAAAGTGGTCCTTGTAGTATATTTGGAACTGCTCTGGCAACTTAGTGGTCATGATGTTCTCTGCTCGTTCATCATAAACCACATAGATATTTTCTGCTTGCCATTTAATGGATTTAATATAGGGACATGAGTGTGGAGGCATGTATTTTCTGAAGCAGCCATATTCCATTAGTTTTGTTTTGTGTGGCACACTTTTCTCAGATATACAAAGTTGAAAATATTGAAGGATAATTTCCATGGGACTTCCCTCGGTAATTTCCCATGTTCCTCAAATAGCATTGACAGAAAGTCACCAGAATTTTCTGCAAAATTCCCAGGGTTGAGAAAATGCACAGAGATTTCTTTCATTGTGCTATGCCTGAAAGAATAATGAACTGAAATACAAGAGAGAAAAAAAAGTCTCATTTTCAAGGTTATAGGTATGCTTGATGAGAGAGGAAAGTGTGAAGTAATGTCACATAAGGCTTGTAGAATGCCATGTTTTTGCTTTAGTTATGCAGGGGACAGATTTGTAATAAAGTCAGCAGGCTCAGGAAGCTTTTGGGATTGTGTTCTCTGTTCTGGCACTGCCACAGCTGCTGGTGGAGAGAGGCAAAGCTGAGCAAGGAAGGGAAGGACTTGTGATGGCTAAAGCTGGGTAAGGAGGAAGGAATGTGACAGCCTGGGAAAGGCAGGGGCAAGTGAGAAGACAGTGACAGTAGCTGTAACAGGAGAAGGAAAGAGATGGAGGAGGACTGAGAAAAGAGTGTAATAATTTGTGTGGGGTGGCAGGAAATGAAGCAAGAACAGATGGGAGGATGCAAATGAGAAAAAGAAGGCAGCAGCAGCAGTCAGGCTCAGCTGCAGAGAGATTGAAACTGCCACCTATTTTTTTATATAATCCTCTATTTGATTCTTGCTTAGAGAACAGAGGTATCTGAAATACGGGTTATGGAATGATTTGGGATGTATCTCTCTATGTGGCAATTGACATCTCTTCTGTAGCAGCTGGCTCGAGCCCTCCAGCCCAGACAGAACAAGCTACACAAACTGGTGAGAAGTGAAGGAACTGTTCCTCCTCTCTATCTGTCTCACACCCTCTCTCTGGATCAGCTAGCCAAAGAACTGACATCCTGATGGGGCTTCAGCATCTTGCCAACAATACCTAGGAAGCAGAAGGGCACTGGAACCATAAATCTAAAAGTCTTGCAAAACAGAATCTGTGGTGATACACACAAAATCGATACTCCACACAGAGCACAATAAATTGAAATTCACCATTTCCTCTCCTGCTAGAGAAAGGACATACTGCTTAAAAAATTCTGGAGAAAGGATGCCATCATTTATTAAATTCTTTAAGATAAACGCCTAATCAACTCTGTTGAGTTAATCACCATCCCATTCCATCGGAACTTTGTAATAGGTAGTTTATGGGTATATTGGAGCCACAGTAAACTGTGTGCATTGATTTCCATTTTCAGAGTGTTTTTATAGCTTGATTCTCCTCATGGAAAACTTATAGATCACTGAAGTTTATTTCAGTACAGTCAAAACTAGCTTCATGTGAGAAACACTGAGGAGATTATTCTGCTTTACTGAAAGGTTATAGTTCTTTGATGCCAATGCCGAAAGCTACATGAGGTACAGTGTCTTAAAATACATGTGATGCCTGTTCCTCAGAGTGGTGTAGCAGAAATACTGTGCTTGCTCTCAGTGACTATACAAAAAAATCTTTCCCTGTTTTGAACTTTGATTCGAAGGACATAAATATTTTGAAATGAGTTGTTGGCTTACAAATGTGACTCCAGCTGAGACTATAAACATCAAAGAGACATGTTGATGGAGATCAGTAAGAATTTATAAAGCCGTATGACTTAGAACATGTCAGGCAGAGATGAAAAAGAGACTGAAGTCCTGGGGTCCTTACTTTCCCATAATAGGTTGCTTTTTCCTGGGGATGCACAATTGCTCTTGAAGAGGAAATTGTATCCTAAATGTTGATTTTCAGTTCTGTGTAATATCAAATTATGCTCAGAGAGAGATGAGTCATTAACAATACTTTTGTTACTATGTAATGTTTAGGAAAGACCATTTATCCTTTTTCAGCCATCAGCAGAATTTCCCAGGTCCTACAGTTATTAGGCATTAGACAAGCCCTTACTGGGACAGCAAGGTCAGGTAAAAGAAATCAGAATGAGACACGTGCAAGTAAACAAGCATGTTTAATCAGAAGTGTTATAGAAAGTTGAGTACATTCTTTGTCTTGCTGAGGAGGAGTTAGTGGAAGGGAGGTGGTGTGAAAAGAGCCATTTCCCCAGGAGTCACAATTCAGCCTTTCACTGGATGGTAGTAGCAGCAACTACTGTATGCCCTTTCTGGGAAAAGGATCTCTCAGAGCGAGTGTCTTTATCTTAACTTTTGTATGTGCTTGCAGAGGATTTGAGAGATTTTTTTGGTTCAGAGTGGAAAATCTTGATTCTCTCCCAACTCTACCCCACATTTGTTCCCCACTTTGTGTATATTACTTCTTGCTGGCAAAAAAGCAAGTGTAGAAAACCACATAATATTCTGGTATAATCTGTTGGTGCCTGTTTGAAGTGAAAGGCAGCAAAAAATTTAAACTCCTCTTTTCCATCACATTCAGTTCATTCCTCCTGTAATTAAACTTGGCAGTGAGTGGTTCTATAACTCACTTGCAGGATTTTAAGGTTGATTATTCTTCATAGTAATTGACAATGGAGCTTGTACTCCTTTTTCTAGGAAAGGATTGCATCCTTTTATCTTTTGCTTTAAAAATGGCCCTTCTGGGGCGTGGCCTATGTCTGCTATGCAGCCACTCCAGTGATGCCAGAGTCAGCCTTCTCAAAACATAGAAATGCATCATGCTAGGAAACCTATGGTGAGACTCAATCTGATTTCTTCACTGATGAAATATGTGTAAGCAACCAACCTTGTGAACATGCCCACATGCCATCTGAGCTTCACAGTAGGATTTTCTGAGCAATTTCTTTTTAACTCCCTCTTACTCTTTCAGAAGTGAAGGTAACAGTCTATACAGTCATCTTCACAAGTCTCAGTCTGAATTTTCAAAAATGGGCGTACAAGCCCATTGGCTATTACATCTTTCAAAAGCTAAAGGGATTTTTAGGTTAAAAAGCCCCAAAACTCTACCTATAGTAACTTCAGAAAGAAAAAAAAACAAACCCCAAACCCAAAACATTTAAGAATATTCTTGTTAATATATTTTTCTTGGAAGCCTCAAAACTTGAATTACTGGGTTCTTAGTTCCTGGGAATTTTATATGCATACACTTGTAAAGAGGTAACATATATATGGATCCCTATTCAAGAAAACATAGGGTTTGTTTCATTTAAGTCCTAAATATTTTGAAAGGACAGGTCTCGGCTTATTGATGGACTTTCTTCCAGATGGAAGAAAGAGCTCCTAATTTAGGTCAGATGGGTAGATAGTCCTAAAGTGCACATCAGGCTGGCAACCTGCTCCATTGATTCTGAAGGTAGTGTGAAAACTGTCACCCTCATTTTCTTAAATTTTCTTTACCATTTGCAAACCTAGTGGATCATCTGATGGATCATCACAAGGAAACCATTTTGATCACGTGATGAAATGAGAGGAAAAAAATGCTATACCATACTTACACCTATGTAAGAAGGATGAAACCTTACCCATACTGAGTCAGTGGCCTAACATTCCCTGTTAATCCAAAGAGTTAATTGTCAAAAACCTTCGACACAAATTAGACTTCAAAAAGAGTGGTATAGTCTGGCTCTGATATCAGCCGTGGTTACCGATGAGCAACATAAATTGGCATCATATTCTTCACAAAGAGAGTTGTTGATTATGGCATGAATGAGCCCGAGAGGATTTTTCAGTGTGCTTCACCTTCTGACCAGGGGTGAAAGCTGAACACTGAAAGAAAGTCTGAAAGGCAGATCTGTTGCTAGAGGTCTTCTGCCTCCATTTTAAATTTTGTTTTATATCTCATACTTCTCCTTTAACTCTTCTCCATATTTAGATTTTGCTCCACCATGCCAACAGCTATATATTGGACAAGGATGCAGAATCAAAAAGATACACAGAGCATAGCACGCCCACACAAGCACTCCACTAGAATTGCTCTGGATGATGTTTCTGTGCAACACACATAGCCTGATCTTGTAGAAACGGCTGTTTATATGTGTCTTGTTTATTACTGAAAGCAGCACCATAGCCACCATAATCAGGTGATAAATGTTGACCTTATAGTTACTGTTTTGTCTTCTCACCTTGCAGTAAGGCTTCATTGCTGTTATCATGGAAAGAAAACAAGTTTCTTGTGAGAGGTTATGATTTTTGAGGCTAGGGGGTTTTTTTTCTGGTATCTGAGAAATTCTGTATGCAAAAGAGTTGCAGTTCTGGAAGAATTAGCCAGCAAAGCTTTAAAATAGTGCTATGTAAGCATTGATAAAAAGGAAACCAGGAAATTCATTAATCTGCTGCACTCTCTGACACCCGAGAAGCTTCACATAGTCTGCTTCCTTATAATATTATTCATGTTCCTTCAAAAATAATTCTCCTGCTTGCATTAATTGCTGCCTTTGGCAGTCATTTAATTTCCTTCAGCCCTCATTACCTTGTGAAAATGACAGAAAGTATTTGCTGGTGTTTCTTCCTCCTCTGTTTTAAAATTTTCATAATCCTTTTATATCTGGGAACAGAAAGATTAAGAGATTACTAAATTTTTATCTGGGAGTATGTTCTCCACCTGACCGCTTTTTACTTTAAATTATCATATTACACTTTTCCTGTTTCAGCTAAAGTTTGCATTTTGTTATTCATACCTACCAGCACTGCTAGGACTCTGGGTTTTATTTTTACAGCTGGAAACTACATCTTTTGGGAGCAACACTCTTGTTCGAAGTACTTGCCCCTTCCTCTCTCTTTTTTCCTCTTTCTCACATTGTTTTCTTTGATTGCAGAATTGAACTACATGTCAGCTCTCCCCCCTTTATGTCTGCTACCTTGACATTTACACAGATCTGAAACTGCACTTTGGCTATTATTCAAGCCATTCCCTGTGATTTCCTTCCTGTCTCTGTTTCTTACTTTTGTTTTGCGCAAGGAGGCCTTCTGTTGATGTGGGCACAAACACCTCTCTTTCTGTAGCCTTTGCAAATATGCGTTCACATTTCTTTAGCTAATATTTCTCATAGTACCTGCCTACTCATGGGTTCCACCTCACTTTCATCCAGCACCTTTATTATTTTCTTATATTGCTGTACCTTTGAATATAGATACTTTAAAATAAAAACCTATTGCACCATATTTTAGGCTGGATTCTGCTCAGTTTTTGTCAAGTTCCCCCTCCTTCTAGAGAAAATTGCTGCTGGGTGTAGGTTATAATATTAGGATCAGGTCTCCTAGTTATAACTTCAAAACTGGGATCACGTTGATTTCCAAACTCTTTTATTTAAGGAAACAATTCAACCTTACTTGTTCTTTTTTATGTATGCTGAACCACCTAACCATGGTAATTAGGATTCCCTTTATAGCATATATTTCTTGGTTCCCTTATTTTTCATTTGGGTTTTCTCTTTTTACATATGAGTACAATGCAAATGACCAGTGGTTCATTTATTGCCAGGTTGAAAAAGGGGAAAAGAGAATATAACCATGTTTCTCTGAATTAGAATCATATCTTCCCTGGCTACCCCAGTAGGAAATGCTCTCCTAGTTCCATATTTCCAATCTTTTTGTTATGTCCTTCATTTGACTGTGTGTTTTTCCATCTGTATAATATATTCCCCCTCCCATTCCCCAGTCCTTAACTTTAACAGATGGCTTTTTTCTCCTTTAGTATTTGTCCCCTTCCACCTCAGGGACCTGTATCAACGCTGCTTCCTTAATTTTACATCTCCTCTTTACAAAATTAATGTATCTCAAGCTAAGATACTTCATCTTCTGGTCTGGTTCTATCCTCATGATGATACCTCCTGTTTAATGCCCCCTTTTTAAGAGGGCACCAGGTAGCCTAAAGTCTAGCCAAGGAACCTATAAGATGAGGGTCTGTGGGGAGAAACTGCTACCTTTTTTGCTTCATCAGCACAGCAGAGTGAAGAGAGGTCATGCCATATTCTGTTTGAATTTTAATGGTGTTAAAAAATTGAACATATTATCTTAGGATGTGTCTGAGGACTCAGCTAGCTAACAATGACTGGTGAAATAAAGGTTTTATATAAAATTTGATTTGACTCTTCTGTTCAGATCATCATGCTGAAGGCAGTTGAGCTTCACAGAAAACCTGGAGCCTGAAAAATCTTTATTTCCAGTCAACAGAGAATGAGTTCTGGTGCAAGGTAAGCTCTAGCTGAAAGAGTTGCCTTATGTATCTAAAGTTAGCTCCTGAAAGTAGCTGCCTCTGCAAAGCAGTTCTCTGCTGTGTGTTATTTTCCAAATATGGTGTTTTTATACAAATCTAAGCAAGGCTGTCAAATGAGGCATTCTTATGTGGGGAAGTACATACTGATAGATGTTTACTTTTGTTTCAAATAATAGTATAGAACCACCTCTACGTTGCATGTACATTTCCAAATACCGCTTTATAAACTCTGCTGAAGTGTCATCATTGTCACTTTATTTTTCACTGCTCATTAAATCCAGACATGCTTACACATGCATGAACATGCTTCCGATGCATGCAAATAGATGTGTGGGGCTTATTTGTGGATCAAGTTTAAAACACAGTGTTGTAGGCTGAAAATGTTGGTCTTCAAAGGTACAGCAATGACTTAGAAGTTCTCATGACTTAATGGGAATACAGGTAGTGCAAATAATTGAAGTTTTATTACTCTTGCAACAAAACAATCCTTTTGTGTTCCCTTGTCATTTGTTTCCCTGTAATCACCCCATAGTAGGTAAGTCAAGCATCTTGTAAAAAGAACCCAAAATACTGTCATGTGTTTTGATTTCTTTTGAGGTGTGTATCTGTGTGCTTCATTGATTCTTCCGAGTTGAAAACTCTTGTTTAAATAAGGCTTGGTTCAATCCCTGTTAAGTGACATTGAAAGACATCCACTTAGATCTCTTGTCCATTACGAAGAAAAAGTCACTACAGGTGTTAGCAAAGGGTAACACCTTTAAATCCTCCTATATTTAAGCTACATAAATGTTTACACTTATTTCTTGTATTTTCAGTATCTCCCAGGTAATAATGTGATTGCTGACAATTTATCAACCAGTCAGGTCACGTTAACGAATATCTAAGATAAACACTTGACTTTCCCAAGCGTCATTGCGACTTTTTGGAGCTTCAAATCATGAAATATGATACCAAAGTGTGATCACATATGTCAATACTGGTGGTATGTGTACCACAGTTGTAATAAGAATGGACGGACTGATGGAAGAAGGATCAGGAAGGATCCAGAAATTCTTGGATTTTTTCATTTGACTATCGGTTTAGTTGTGAACTTTCTCTGCTCAGCATCTTTATCTAAATACAAGGAAAAGAAAAAAGATGACTGCTCTATAAAGACATTGGGAAGACATTGAAAAAAATGTTCAGTTTTGTGTGTGAGAGGGATAAGAATAATCTTACTTTTTAATATTATGAAACTTGAGGTGTTTCATTAAGAAGTATTTTTAATAATGTAAAAAGGTAAGTGCCTCTAAGACTATTCTGACATGGATTTAAAGGTAAATACTTATGAGAACTTTGCTTCCAACCACCAGCCCTTTTCTTGGATGTCAGCATCCTGAGCATGTGACCTTTGTAGCTGAACATGAATGTGCAGCTACACCGTCTTTTAACAATTTATTTGACTTCAGGCTACAGTGCTCAAAAGCCAGGAGCTGCTGAGAAAACTTGCAACTAAAAGGCAAAGAGCTTGTCCAGCAGCTCCATGTAGCTGGGAACTCTGATTTCAAATTCAAAGATCCTGTATACACACAAACATTCCCCAGATGAAGGAGTGGAAAATGCATGAAGTGATATAGCTAACTTTGTGCAAGTTTGTTCAGTGTTCTTTGCTGTGTTCAACCGAGCCTGATTAGGAAACTTGACTGTTGGGCTAGCATTGAACCGACTTGTACCAAAATAAGTTGTTTGAATACTCAGTGGAAAGAATTAGGGCTCACTTTTCTTACTGAGAATAAATCTGTATTTTCTTTTGCATTGCAGTAATTTGTTCGGATTTAAATAGCAATATTGTTTCTTGATTTTAAGAGAAATTATGTGCTCTGTGATACAACAGTTACATTGGAGATCTGTCTTCTTTTCTCATACCAAGAATTTTCATATGACATTTTTTAGGTTTAGTATTACACTGTATGGACATAAACACAAAGTTCCAATTTAATCTAAACAATCAGAGCCTTCCTTTATGACGAACTGTGAGAAAGTCTGACAAGAGACATTCAAGGGAAAGTGGATAAAACCAGCCCTGGAATTTCCCAGCATATCTAAGCTTGTCAGTAATTAAATTCAGAAACTGCTGGAATCCTTCAGAAGTTGAGTTGTTGGGGGAATATTTAATTTTTCTCCCTTAGTGGATTGATTATTATGGTATTTCTGTTACATGTGAAGAAATCAGCACCTATGTAAATCAGCCAAAATGCTCCAGGGCTTCTCTGGAAAGAAACCTTCAATCTTTTTAATATGCATTTTAGCAGAAAGAGAGAGAGAAAGACTATTGGAGGGCGTAATGTTTAGGTTTTGGCATTGTAAATGGAAAGACAGGTATCTGAATTTCTCCTTGCGGAGAGATGACAAGGTGAGCTTAGTTGCTCAGTACGTTTCACAGATATGCTCATAAGAGGTTGAGCCTATCTTTCTCATTTCAACTCAAGAGGCAAGATGAAGGCAAGTGCCAAGTATCACCTGGTAACGTAAGAGAGAAGGCCTACCTTCCCCAAAAATTTACTAATACAGGCTAATTCACATCTAAATGTAGCTGGAAAGAAAGCTGTGTTCCTCATCTGGGTTATCATCACCAGCTTTTCCTGAGACCAGACATGTCTCAGTTCTGGTCTGCAATAATGCCTGAAGGAGAGCAAGGTCTAGCAATACAAACCTTAGTTTTTTCTTTTGTGCAATCTATAATAATTACACACGTACATTTATTTCAGAAAGCTTTACCTGAAATCTCATTCTAGTTTTGATATAATCCAAGTGAAATTAATTCTAATGTAATCTACCAGTTATTAAAATCAAACCTATCCTGAACTCAGCCTTTTTCTCCAATTCTTTTCCTAATAGTCACTCTTTTTTTTTCTTGAATACAAAATATATTTTTGAGTGAAGTGGAAACTGTTAATGTTATATTTTTACTTTTAACTTTTAATTTTTATGAAATATGTAGACTTCACAGAATTATTATTTCAAATTGGCTGTGAAGGAAAAATGTACTTGAATTCTAGACTCATCGTCACAATGCTAACAACACGTTTATCTGTGGCAGAAAAAACTCTTATTTTTTAGACACTGAAGTCAATGGTTCATCAGCAAACTTTGCACTAATTTCAGCAGAACAGCAGTGAGCCTGTTACTCGAGGTCCTTAGAAATAGCATTACTTTGTGGACAAAGCAATATTCATTATGCATGGTAACAGGCAAGTAAATGAACAAAATGGATGGGGGAAGTAAGAAAGGTGAAGTGTCTGATCATGCATAAAAGCATATCTTGCATAAAAGCTGTTGCTTTTTTCCCCGATTTTGACGTATTTTATAGGAATTCTAGTTTTAAGAGGAGAGGTTTTAGGAGGCACTATTAGAAGATTTCTACTGCTTTAATCATTGAACTGTATTGATTCGGAAGTGTAAAATTTTAAGAGCTAAAAAGAAGAGGCCTTGCAGTGCTAACTGTTGCCAATTCTTAGAGCTTTATTGCTAATTTTTCAGTGCTTAAAAACTTTTAAAACTTTAGTTCCTGGAATCAACTGACTAAATGAGTTAAGATTCCTGTGCTAAAACTAAAAAGGAAAATTTAATCTTATGACTATGGAAACAGTCAAATAAATGAACTTCACAGGTACACAAACCAGAATGAAGGATGAAACATTTTGAAACCTTTGGTACTTTAAAATGTAATGCAATATAATATTTAAGGGAATATCTAACAGTAAAGAAAATGTCAGTTGAAGGCCTTTCCTCCATCTCTTTTCCTCTTTTTTTTTGTTGGCTTTCAGTATACTTTTACACTTGTGTTCAGAGCCAGAGCTTTGCAATTTTGCCATCCTGCTGCTATAGCAGACAGTTTGAGTTATTTCTCACTGTGCTTCTTACAGAGACAGGAATGGGGAACATTGTTCTAAAAGCACAAGGAAGAAGAGAACAGCCTGTATTTAGCCTTCTTTTCCCCTTTTCCACTGTCCTTTGGACAGAAGTCTCCTGTGACAAAGGACTTTATATATTTTATCTACCAATTCCAAAAGGAAATGCTGTGTTATGCAATCAATAGATTTTCACAGTAAAAATCTCAATATAAATGAAGCTCTTCTGAATGCTGAGCAACAGTGTGCTAGGAGATACTTTTTATTTTAGTGACAAAAGATGCTGTTGCAGGCATCCTGGCTCTTCAAATTCCCCATGTTTTATTGATATGTTCTTCTGATCCAGGGTGGATATTAGCGGAAGATACTGATCAAAATTCTGCACTGCTGCTCTGTGTCAGGGTACAATGGGGTATGGGAAGGGCTTTGAAGGTGCATGTCTGCACCCCGCCAGGGTAGGTGTCCACAGGCTGGCCATTCCTGGCTGGATGCAATCCCACCACACCCTAACAAACAAAGTAGAGCAGGGCTGAAGGATAAGGGACAGCCCACGGCCAGTGATCACCAGGTGAAGTCATGGGGACAAGACAGGTCCAGGATGCACTGGGCAGAGAGTCTGTGGGTCAGAATCAGGAGTCCTCATTAGTGGGGTACATGGCTAGGTGCGGGCATGGCTATAATACAACTGCAACATGGCTCAGGCAGAGGCCAAAGGCGACAGCTTAAAGCAACTCCCAGGGAAGGAAGGGCAGTGTCTGCTGAGGCTTCTTCTAGTTTTCTTCACAGCAGATTTCAGTCAGCAGCTGTGCTCTCTCTAAGCTGGCCCTGAGCCAGGCAGCCAAAACCCCAGGAGCTGGGGGATGTGCTTTAAGCTCTGACACTGCCTGTTTGCACGATGCCATAAAAACAGAGGTCAGATCAAACAAAATACTGGTAGAGGGTCAGACTAAAGTTGCCTCTAGCTCAGTTTGCTATAGCTGGCAATAGATGTCTACTGCAAAGAATTTAAGGACAGGACAAGCATATAGTGATACTTCTCCTGGGAGTTGTCTGATCCCCCGTTGACCTCATAGAAAATTTTAGTATACTGAGAATTCATTAATTTTTTCAATGCATTTTATCATAAGTCCAGATTTTTAACTTCCTTGCCTCAGTCCTAGAGCATTATGTATCAAATTCTCTACTCTTTTTCTGCTCACCAAAGACATTTTTTTGGCTGGTGCTGCTCTCTGGAGAGACATCTCAGACAAATCTGTCTATTGCAACTTCCAGGTTGGCTGACAGAGGCAGGGGAAAGGGACATTTGCTCTTTGAATATACTGGAAAAGGCATGAGCTAGATGCGGTTTCTGGGCAGATAGTTATTCTTGAGGGATTTCCCTTAGATGAACTTGAATAATATTCTCTTCAAACCAGGTAAACTTTATGTCCACAAATTTATCTGTCAAGGAATTCTACTAGTTAACAACACTTAAGTGAAGCACTACCTCTGTTTTGAAGACTGCTCCTTCAAGGTTTTTCAATGACATTTAGTTCTCAAGTTGAAAGGGAAGACGGTTGATCTCTATGTGCCTTCTCCCTGCTGGCTGTGATTTTAGAGACCCTTATCTTAATTCCCCAGGATTCCCTCTGAGCCCAATGAGAGCCTTACTCCACTTAGTCATCACCTCTATTGAAGTTGTTTTACACTTCTAATTATCCTTTCATGTGTTTATTCCAGTTAAATGGGGATACAGAATTACACAGTTTAATATGTAGGGAATCCTAATTCCTTATAGTGCCATGAAAATATTCTCTGGTTTGTTCTCAATTTAACTCCTAATAATCATTAACACCTAATCTGTTGCAGCCCCGTGGTCTTTCTCCTGGTGCTGGTGGTCAGCTCAGAGCCCACGATTTTGTATGTGAAGTCAGGATTGTTCTTCCCCTTGTGTATTTCTTTACATTAATCTCTACTGAATTGCATCTGCCTTTTCATTATACAGTGTGCAAAGCACTTCTGCAATTTTTCACCACTATTCTCTCCTGTTTCTACTGAGTATCCATTTGTATCATAGAATCATCATCATATAAGTTCTCAACTTGCTGCTCATGTCCTTTCCAGGTTGATCATCACTGTATTGAGCAGCACACGGTCCCAACACAGATTTTTCTTGATCTTGATAATCTTGTTCTGTTCTATTTTCACCCTGCTTTCTGGTTCCTGACTTTTTACCAACTACTTGCCATGCAATGCCATGACTAATTAGTTTCCTGAAAATGTACTCGAGGGGTACTTTTGAAAAAAAAACACCTTTGGAAAGCCAGTTAGTTTATATCAACTTATTTACCTTATGAAGAACTCCTATGCATTTGCCAAGCAGGATCATGTAAAAACTCCTGGGTTTTTTTTCCCAAACATACAATCTTTATCCACATGTCCACTAATTCTGGTCTTTGTTATAGTTTCTATTAATTTTCCCAACACATATGTGGTGAGAATTAGAAGCCTATAGTTCCCTTGTGAAATTACTTAAAAAACCCAACATCCTATTTGCTACCTCTCAGTTCTCAGTTGTGAGGGCTAATAAAAGAGAGTTTACAAACTATGTTTTTTTTTCAGCTGTTTGCTTGAGTTCCTTCGTCATTTTGGAATGAATATCATCTTATTCCTGGTCATTTCTTACTGGTTATTTTATTGGTTAGTTCCATTGTAGCTTCTTTTGTTATCCCTTATTTAAGACATATCCACTGAGTTGCTACCAAAAGTTGTGGTCCTTCCATTTGTTTCCGCTATTAAACATTCCTTTGGTTCTGTTTGAGATTCATTTGGGTAGAGATCTTGTCAACTGATGAAAATTGTCTAGTTTCTAATTAGGACAAGGAAAAAGTGTTTGAGATTTCTCAGCCAGGTTATGACCTGACACATTGCGATACAAGCTTTTGCTCAGTAGTCTAAATTTTGTGTTCAACCTTTGGTGCATTCTATACAAAACATACAGCTTGCTGTTGCATTTTATAGAATCAGATCAAATGAAACCTGAATGATTTTGCTTGCAAGAGCCATGCTGGAAGGCAATAAATTTTGGTTAATAATCATCTTATCATGCCTGAGGCCTAATTACATCGTAAGAAGAGACTGAGATATTTTGCAGTTATATCAATAACAGCTGTTCACCCAAATGTACAGATTGGATATTTTAGAATTGTCATCCAGAAAGGCAACATTCTGCCTTTAAAAAGCACTAGGTAAAACATGAACTACTGGAAAAATGGATAATAAAAATGGTCATTTCCTTACTCTCTCTTGCACTAAATCAGTGAGTAGCATTCAGTCTTTTTCTGCCTGGAACTTCAAAGAAGTTATTATTTCCCCCCTTGGCTATCTCAAATCCCTGAGTGGATACAAAAAGTCTTTTAACAGGATCCACATTGGAATGGAAGTGAAACTAGCTTGTGCCTAAGCATGTTGCTAAATCATCAGAATATGCTTCTCAGGCTCTGTAGTCCAGGGCTACCAAACATACCCAGCTTGTGAAGTATCACAGAGATGTTGATGTTTGCACAAGCAGCAGCAACAGTCATTTTTGGCCTCATTTGTGCACAGTAGGAGGAATTTCCACTTTGCTGATTTCTTTATTATGGCATAACACACTACTAGGGACAGGCATACTGAGCTGGGGACTCCTACCTGCAGGCATTCTTTATTATTTTTTTTAATATATTTTTTATAAAGGCCAAAAAGTATTTGGTCTTTTGGTATATTTGGAATATAATAAGACTGTGTTCAAAATTGTTGTTTTCTGCCCTTTTTAATGGCCTGGACTTAACTTACACAAAAAGCAAACTCTATAGAAAGGTACAGACAACAAAAGCTTAAGGGATCCAATAACAGCAATCAGTCTATTAAATTGTATGGATTTGGGTCTGATTCTTCCTGCCACCTTGAGTTCATTTATAGAAAATGTGTCCCATTAACAGTTTCAAAAATTGCTTGGTTATTTAGCTCTGAAGGGGGCTGATGCCACTTTTAAAAACAGATGTAACAACAGCAGCAGTGTTCGGTTCCTCATATTCCTTGTCACCATACCCATCTCCAACCTGGAGGGCTGGCAGGGTTACTCAGCTGCTGTTCTCATTAGACCTAGCATGCAACTGGCAAAGAGGAATGGAAAAGAATTCACTTTCTGGTTTGCTTGCTTGCTTTGTAACCTCATCACCCACTTTTCTCCCCAGATTTCTCCCTCAGACACTGATGTTTTCTTGCTATTTCTAATCTTCATTGAGCCCTTGTATCACTCTTGAGATTATCAAATGGTTGGTTGCGTTCAGTCTTGATTATGCAAATATAGGATTGCATGAAAATGGAATATAACTATAGGTAGAGCTTTTCTGCAAAAGGGTGTCTGCAAGTTTTGGACTACTAGTTGACAACCTGGGTTGTGAAATACATCATATCCCATTATAATTAATTTAATTTGCAAAATATATTTTTTAAGTATTATTTTTTAAGCCATAAGTGCAAAATAAAAATAACTTGGAAGTTACAAAATTTAAGAACAAAGTCTCTATTCAGTCCAGACTTGGTCCATGCATATAGACAATATAGCAACAGTTTGATTAATAAACAGTTAGTATTTTCCCCCTCTGTTTTCTGCCTCAGTGCATAAGATGGTGAGGAAATGACCATATTTTTTCTTCTTTATCACTAGCCTTCAGTGTTCAGCACCCTTTGTTAGCTGTACATTCAGAGCCAAGTCTGTTCTGCATAAATAATTATTAATTTATGTGTGGGCTCTGCTGCTAATAATAACATTTCTGTGTACTTCACAAATATTATGTAAGTTACTGTCCCATGGCCTTTGTGAGGCTGAGATACATGACTGTCATTTTACAGATAGTGTATTAAGCCACAGAACACTTAAGTTTTTTTGTGTGTGTGTACATACATCCAGGCACTCTGGGTGACTGCTCTGAATGCAGTTAGAGCTATCAGAAAGCTCCACATTTGTTGCAGAGGCAGCTTACTGGGGTCTAGGGGAACAGCTGTGCTTCCTTAGTACACTGAAGCCTTGGCTTTATGGACCTTGACTTGGGAAAAGACCATGCAAGTGCTTGCTAAATGCCCTCTACATCCCCACTCTCATCAGCATGAAGGCCTAGGTGCACAGAAGTGAGGAAGTATAAATGTCTCCTTGAGGTATTTACAAAAACGTAAATTGCTTTATGGCATGGCACTGGTCTCCAAACTAAAGATATGCCCAAGGCCTTACAGTAATTTGCAGTGTGGACAATGGTGCAGGGCTATCTGAGTGATGGAATATGGAGTCAGAGAGAGCAAAGAGCAACAACAGAACACAAAACTCAAGGAAAAATGGGGAAAAAAAAAAAAAAAAGAAAGACACACAGATGGCCATGCACAGCCAGGCACTTGGAGCAGTCCTCTGAGAGAGGTCCCCTAAGCTCATTGGCTGAAAGATTTGGGGCTGTGAGCAGGGAGACTATCTCTAGCTCTTTGATTTTTTCTGGTGTTGAAGGAAGCAGGATATTGCACATTCCTGTGCTGTATCTGGCCTGCATCAAAGACACCTGACCCTCACCCATGCATTTTCCTTCTGAAGGGGCAGTTTTCGGACTCTTGGTTTTGTTTCATCTGGTTTGACAGAGATGCTTAGTTTTGAATGACTAACATGTTTATCCATGCACCCACCGACCTCAGGTGTGCACAGGGAATAGTCAACACTGCTCCAAATTGTATTTTGGTGCCTCAACTGGCACACAAAATAGTTTTTTGATGCAGTTGCTCTGATGGTGCTTTCTAGACTTTTTTTTTTCCTCCTAAATTC
Source organism: Eurystomus gularis (assembly GCA_013400335.1). Classification (NCBI taxonomy): domain Eukaryota; kingdom Metazoa; phylum Chordata; class Aves; order Coraciiformes; family Coraciidae; genus Eurystomus; species Eurystomus gularis. Next base: position 32,030 of record VZZY01009111.1, on the reverse strand, counting down.
ACACATCATCCTTAACTGGCGAGGCTGGATCCTCCAGAGAGACAGCACAGATCTTTTCCCACTCATGATAACAGAAATGGACTGTTTACTATTGGTTTTAACAGTCACCAGAGATTGGAGAGCTGCACAGTTTGTAGTTACCTGGTTGCTGCACTGGTCACTCAGAGCTCAGCAGAAGACTCTGCTCTGGTGGTGCCCAGCACCGCCTCATTTATCCCAGCTTCCTCATTTCCCAGCCTGAGCCATTTTGTGCCTTCCCTGCTCTGTCTCTGCTTTTCATTCAGGAAGGTAAGGGGTACATCCATGCTAATGTTTTAGTCTGGATTAAGAAAGTCAGTCTTAATCCAGTCAGTTCAAGTCAGTCTTCCATGCATCTCCTCTTGATATTTGTTTGCACTGCAGATATGTTTGGAGTATACAGACCAGACTCCTTCTGGATGACATTAAAGTGGCAGATATGCTCCAAGCACCTATTGCACCAGTGTCCATTCAGTCAAGAGGACTAGGACAGAGACAATCCAAAGAATTATCTCTTTTCTGTCCAGTAGTCCTTCCTTTTCTGTTGTGCCACACTATTTGCCAACTCCTTGTCCTGTTCTCCTTATTATAGCATATACTGTAGCTCCTGTCCTCTGACATTATCAACTTCATGACTTCGCTCAAAATTTGGAAGACCAGACTTTCAACATTATTCTCATATTGACTAGAACACACAATTCATCAATTCAGTATTAATGTAACAGTGGAGTTTTTATCCTGTTTGTATCCTGTGAAATTAGTGCTACTGTACAAAGTAGAATTAACTATTGTTAATTGCGCATCCAGGCTGAATAAATGAAATAAGAACTGTTGTTGTATTCTCAGTAAAAAGCCTCTTCTAGCAACAAATACTTGGAAATCTGACTATACATACATATTTTTATATTGTTCTGACTTTTATATGCAGAATCTGCACTTTCTTATGCAAGAATCTTCTAAATTGTGAAGGAAGCCTTTAGCGGGACAGCTGGCTGGTCAGTTAGGGGCAGGAGGTGTATAAAGTTTTTGCTTTAGCCATTAATTGAAAAACCACTCTACTCTTCTTTACCTTGTTCTTATACACTTGGATCCCTTACTCTTAACTTCCTTTCTCAGTTTGCAGCCTTTTGCCCGTGAGGGTTGACTGTATTATTTCCCATTCCTTTCTTTCTCTCTGTCCCTTAAAAGCAGATTGTTTATTGTGTTGTCCTTGACTACCTCTTATGTTCAGTTTGTTTGATTATGGGATTCTTTTAAAGTTAATTTGGAATAGAGCATGCACATCATCCCTGAAGCTGCGTCAAGCAGGTAATCTGTTTTTTCATTCCCTGATGGTTTGGCAGTTTTACCTTTCAAAATCCTAGGAATCAAAGTCCTAGGAATCCCTTGTATAGAAGACAAATACAAGTTCTGAAAGATGTAACCAGACATATTTAGATCTAATATGCACTCTATATAAGGTGTATGTACCCTATATAATGTATTTTTAGCAAGGGTTATTTCTTAGCAGAAAGCGCCTTCATTTTATTTACTGGTAGGGTTTCAAAATGATAGTTGCTTCATTGCAGAAAATAAGAGTGTAGTTGCATCTGATTGAGAAACTGAGCCTCTTTCTCTGAAAAAAGTATTCTCCTGTGTTTATTTCTAGAGATTAACTACTTCTGTTTTGTTTTAAGAGGAGAGATACCACTTTTAAGCTTTAAAAGGGTCAAAGAGAGAAAGTGAGATTTCTGTCATTTTATCTTTGGGCTGTTGGATTATTTTATCCATAAAATAAGACAGAATGTGTTTTACAGTCTCAGGTGAGCATATGGAAGCTTGCATCTTTTTGGTTAAGAGGCCAGATTTCATATTCTGATTTAGACTATCAAGGGGAATTGAAAAGATGTGGAGACATTAATTTTAAAATGTGACACATTAATAAAGATCAGATATCCATGGAATGTTGAATTCAGTACTAGGAAAAATATCTATATTCCAAACCAGGCTTCTTTTATGTAGTCTTGTGAAACCTGAAGGTTTCAGGTTGTTTTTTATCAAGGTTGTAGACAAGATCCCGTGGGGCATTCCTCTACAATGCCTTTTTTACCAAGAGTGAAAAACTTGACTTGAGAGACCGCAAATGACATTCTTAAGACTGGAATTTATAAGTATAATCCAAGACACTACATTTATATGGACTCTGTCCCACTCAATAATGTAATGGTCCCTCGTACTATTTAAATAGTCCCAACAAAATCAATAAAGCTACTTGGTATTATTATTGCTTCCTTTATTCCATTCCCTATGCTCAGGTGTATCTCAGTTACATTTGACTAAGTTTTTAGCACCAAACAATGTTGAAGAGAACTTCCCAAGCAAGTGAAGAAGTAAAGTTCCATCAGAATTTAAATGATCCCTATCTCCCATCCATAACATTGGTTATTTAACAATTTGAAATTTGTGTATTTTTGTGGTGAAAAAGAAAACTTGAGTAGAGAGATTAATGTTAATAATAATCTGATCTAAATTAAAATATTTTGACTTAGTCATAGCATCTCTGTCTATTGATGGCAGTATCATGAATGACAATAACTCATAATTTTCTCATTGAATTTCCACAATTCTTGACATTCTTAGACTGCAATTTTTTTTTTCTACTACTCACCCCTGAACGGAATTAAATAAAGGTGTCATAATTGGGGGATAAATTTGTTCACATTATAGACAATAAGCTGATAAAATGTTTTAAAATTATTATTTTCTTGTTTTTCTCAGCCTAGAGATTCTGTAAATTTGATTATTTGAGTTCTTCCTAAGGTAAAGCAGCATCTTCCTTTTTCATTACAATTTGAAGTTAAAGCAGTGCAAGATATTGATCTGTTTTGTGTCTAGGATTCTTCATTACAATGCAGCTTTAGGGAATTAAATATGGATTTGAAAGAGATGTCCAGCTGCTCAAACCATTTGGCAGAAACTCTGAACTATGAAAGTGAGGGATAAATGCAGATATTTTGGGTTGTTCTAACCTCTTCTTGACTAGACATCTCCATCCATTATGAATCCCTTGGGCCAGATCTTTGCTGAGGTAAATTGGCACAGTTTCCTTAGACTCACTGCTTCTGTGCTGACTTACACCAGCTGAGCCTTAGATTATTTTCTCATTAACTGGACAAAAGTAACCAAAGCATGTCTGCAGGACTCAGAATTGAAACGCATTTCTGTAACTATTGCCTTGCTTTAGTAGCAGCACTAATGCAATGGAAGTCCCTTGATACCTTCTGTAGACACATTCACAGGGGTGAGAGTGAATTAGGGTAATATATCCACAGCTGTAAACTGTTGTCCACTTGAACGAGATGGAATTAGCTGTGCTGAATGAAGTAGAAGAACAATGAGCCATACCAGCTAATCCTGGAACTGCTCTATAACAGCACCAATGCCCACATGGTTCTGCTACACACTCTTTCTTGCTAATAACCTGGCTCCTTCATGACTGGATCCAGATCTTTCACAGGATGGTACCTCTTTTCCCACCTGCCACTGCAGAAGCTGTGGAAAGGTTTTTGCAAGAGAGAATGGTGCTCTCCAAGGTGTTCATACTTCACGTGAAGTTTTAGTGTGCCTCTCCTTTATCTTCCCCAAAACCTGTGGAAGCTGGAAACACTGAACAAAGGCAGTACTATAGATAAGGTCTGAGGAGTTCAGCCTGTGTGACTTGAACAAAATCCCCTCTGGAAAGGAGGAGGGGACATTTTTGATACCTGTGATGTGCTGTCTTATCTGAGGTGGGAATTGGGCAAGTAAAACACAAGACCTTTTCATAAAGGATGTCAGACTTTCTGCTTTTCTAATGGACTGTGAAATAAATGGGTTGGTGCCTAATCCGTATTAAATACTAGCAAGTTCCTAGACAAAGTCTATGCTATGTTACACCCTTGGCATGCCCTTCAACTAGGAAATCTTGTTGTTTCTGAGCCTGCAAATCTGGCAAGAGTGGAATCAAATGGTACAAGGTTGATGATGTATGTTGCATTTAGCTTGGGTAATGACTGTGTACTTCATATATATATGTACCATCCTATTTAATCTTAATCTTAAATGAATGAATGTTCTCTTAAAAAAAAAAAGAAAAGGAATGTTTTACAAGTGGCACAAAGGCCCATTAACTAGTTGAAAAGATTTTCATTTTTGGGGGAAAAAAAACCAACACAGTGTTTAGAAATGCTGTCTCATTTTGTTGACTGATCACTCAAATCACTACCAGCATAATATGCTTTTTATTTGCTGAGTGGCCATTACAAACTTTTCTCTGCTAGCTGTGCTGGGTGTGGTTTCAAATCTCTCTTAATCCTGCAATGAACCTTTAATAAAGCTGGACTGACTTTAAATCAGTACTTAGAAACATTAATTAAAATAAAGCAGGAGGAAGCAAAAGATCAAATGATCCATCGTGGTGGTGGTGGTGTTTAAATCAAAGCTCTCTTCTCCACCCCTCTCCAGAAAAAAACAAGCCTTTGAAGCCTGCAGCTGTATGACTTCCAACATGGTTTTTTTGCTGGCCTTAGGTTTTAATTACTTTTGCTGGGTTTGGTTGGCATTTTCTATATTTTGGAAGAGCTGTTTGGGACACTTCTTTTTACCCTTCAGAAAAGCAGAGGATAAAACAGGCAATTTTGCCATGAATAGTGTGACAGGACACAGCAAGCCCACTCAGCCCAGTCTGTTCTATGTTCTAGAAAGCAGTCTCCTGAAAAGGCTGGAAATGGCCCTGGAAAGTTCTCTGTTTCCTGAGCCAAGTTGTAATAGCTAGCATATCCAGTGCTACAGCTCTGGCATTTTTTTATTATTATTTTATTATTATTTCCAAGTGACCCTCCAGCAGTTTCTTTGTTGCTTTTTCCACTACCAGCTAGCAGTGCACTTCTGCAGACAATGCAGCTTGTGCAGTAACAGCACTGCACTCCCTGTTGTTCTGCTCTGCTGTGCCTTGAGCCTGCAGAAAAACTCACTGATAGCAGAAGGAAATGTGACTTGAACAGCAACGTCAGCCTCTCTGAGGACTGATATTACTTACATGGCATGGTTACCCTTTAGGAGATAGTTCAGGGACACCTGATCCTTGCTGTCAAGCCTGCTATTTTGTAAGGGAATGATCTCATCAGTTGTTCTCAAAGCAATTGATCTTTATTCTTGGTATTGTTTATCAGTTCCTGCACTCCCTTAATATGTGTCAGGTTTCTGCAGTAGTTTTCCTGTACTACTTTTTTAAAAAATGCAGTTAAGTATATGAGAAACCTATCAGCTCTGTGAGAGGGAAACCTAATAATCACTAGCTAAAGCTTTGCCTCAAGTGTCTTTAATCTGCTGGAAAGGGAGACTTCTAAATATTTGATAGTATTGCCAAAAGGGAAATGGAGAAAGAGGGTTTGTGTAATTTCCTCCAGCCTCAGCTAGGTAGGAAGTTGTGGATCTGTCTCTCAAGGCTGTCTGCCAAGAAGGTAATGTAAAGCTGATATAAAATGTGTGACTTTAGACAGAGGGAGGGTGGGCCTTCTGAGGAGGAAGGTGAAAGATGTTTAACTTACAGCTGCTGTACTTGTGTTGCCACTGAGCTGTGTAACCTGAAGCCCTGCAGGGCTTCACTTGCCATCCATCTCCCTCCTCCCCAAGGACCAGAGGTCCAGCCTTCATGAAACCTACAAGGACAAACTCTTAAGGCCCTTAGTGATTTCTCAGTATTACCACAATAGCAGATACCACTGCAGCTAGAAGCAGTCACGTCAAAATGCGTACTGTTGTAAACTAGGCATGGATGCGGCCTGTATTTGAATCATAGAATGATCATAGAATCATAGAATGTTTCAGGTTGGAAGGGACCTCCAAAGGTCATCTAGTCCAACCTCCCTACACAAGTAGGGACATCTACCTAGGTCAGGTTACTCAGAGCCTCATCAAGCCTGACCTTGAATGGGATGGGGCCTCCACCACCTCTCGGGGCAGCCCATTCCAGTGCTCTATCACCTTAATGCTAAAGAACTTTCTTTTAATATCTAGCCTAAATCTATCTTTTCCTAACTTAAAACCATTACTTCTTGTCCTATCACTACAAACCCTTGTGAATAGACCTTCCCCTGCCTTCTTGTAGGCCCCCTTCAGGTACTGGAAGGTCAGTATAAGGTCCCCCCGGAGCCTTCTCTTCTCCAGGCTGAACAGCCCCAATTCCCTCAGCCTGTCTTCGTAGGAGAGTTGCTCCATTCCCCTGATCATTCTGGTGGCTCTCCTCTGGACATTCTCCAGTACATCCACATCCTTCTTATGCTGGGGGTTCCAGAACTGGACGCAATACTCCAGGTGAGGTCTCACCAGGGCAGAGTAGAGGGGACCACTTGCAAAGTAACACTGCTTTTAGCCAATTTTACAGTCCAAAGTAACTGCTAAGGAGGAATTGTCAAATGGATGTCCATCTGGGATAGTCATTTTACACTGGGGAGAAACGTGTAGAGGGGGAGGTGAGAAAGATTTTAGTATCAAGTTAGACACCACTGTCACTCGAGTGGATCGGAGTTCTGTTCTTTTTTAGAAGAGTGGATATTCTGCTTTTTCCCTCTATTATATCTCAGGTCTAGGGCTTTCGGGGGAGAAGGAAGAGGAGAGGGGTTAGACAGCCAAGAAAATACATAACTACCCATATCCACAGTGTAAGTGCAATGCTTTTTCCACTGCACTGCTTTGTACTGGGCTGAGTAGGAGGGATGGAGTTGTCAAAAATAATTATAGAAAAAAGGAAGCAGAAAACAAAAAAAAAATATTGAGAGCAGCTGAAAGCTTAAAAATGTAAGTTCAAAGTGAATTACTTCTTATACAGTAATGTATTAGATTTTCTAGTGGGCAAACTGCTCTTCTTGATACAGTCACACAGCATTAGTCATATACAGTCTTGCTAGGCACCAATCTGTTAGGTCTCCTGTTACAGCAGTTAATTGCTTTTTGAGCTAATGCATACAAATATAGTTAGTTAATCCCTCTCTCTCTCTCTGTGCCCACTCTAACCCATTTGAAGTGTCATCAGCATTATGAAAACTTCCTGAAAGTATTTCTGACTTTAAGTCTTACAAGTCAAAAAAAGGTGATAAGAGAGCAGGACTGTAGCGAGAGAGGGGAAGAATGATGCAAAAGGGGATTAAACCCTTCTCAGCACCACTTTCTCAGCAGATCAGCATAAGACAATTGACCTGAAAGGAATTTTGCAGATTTATACCTATGGAAAATGTGATTCATTTCCTCATTTCAGTTTAATGGATAGCATGATTTTAACTTATTTAGGTGATGTTTTTTAAAAGGCTGTCACAATCCCAGAGTCTGTGATAACAGACTTATATGTGACTTGAGGAAGGAAAACAAAATTAAAATACGTTATTTTAATTAAAAAAAAAGTAAAAATGACCTTTCTTTTTCTTGTTATTTATTTTTTTATGCTTCATACTGGAAATAAGTGAATACAGTGATTTCAGCAAATTAGACATAAATCCCCTCTTTATTATTATTAAAGAAAGGTAGGTGGTGAATGATGGGCAGAGAATGTGTGGGAACTGAAAATTACTTCAAGAGCAAAAGTGAAAAAATAATTAAAAGGAAGAAGCAATAAGAACAAAAATGGCAAACTAAGTACAGTCTCTGTGAGACTGCTGTTTTAGTTTGTGAGGGCTGTGTTTGAAATGTATTCTTTTACATTTCTTGAGAAGTGTTAGCTTTAATACGGCAATGACTGAAAGTAAAACTTGGTCAAAACCAGGCAACCCTTTTTTTTTTTACTGGACATACACGGAAATACTCTGTTTGACACAGTATTTGACACCCTATTTTTAGTAATTCTTAGTTTCAACTTTGTATTTATGAGTAAAATCACAGCTGGAGATTGAAGTGCCATTCCTTTGCCAGTACAGATACTCTGAGTTACTCAGTTTATTGTCAAATGTGTATTTTCTTTCCTGAAAAATCTCACAACCTAAGGATATGCCAATATGGTAGTCGTTGTGGTCAACAAAGGCCTTTCCAAGATAACTTTAAAGCTAGCTAACTCAAGCACTTATCTCCATGTATTCATGATGCTCAACACAGATTATGGGTCCAGCCTGAGAATCTAGGTAAACATTTTAGCTATTTAGTACCATTTGAGATTTATAGTGTATCTACTTCCCTGCTTGCAGCCTCTGACCTAAGTACTTTGAAGCTGTTGCTGAAATAATGTTCTGGACAGTAGAGACTGGGGTGTAAACATTTTCTGAATGAGAACTCATAGACTCAGTTGCTCAAAACTGCCTATAGGCTCAACAGCAGATGGTTCAGCCTCCCATGCTGGTTTATTTCTGGATTTCTTTCAAATGTGGGCAAGTTGCAAGGTCTCAATGAAATGGCTGAGTGGAACAGTAACTTACTATTTGTGACTTTGCCTGATCCCAGCAGATCTATTTATTAGAAACAAATTACATTACTGACCACTTGTCTTCGACTGATCCTTAGCACATGGAGGATGACTATGGCTCATGGTGAAGATAGATTAGATATAAGGAAGATTTTTTTTTTTTACAATAAGGGTGGTGAAACACTGGAACAGGTTGACCAGAGAGGCAGTAGATGCCCCATTCCTGGAAACATTCAAGGTCAGGTTGGATAGGGCTCTGAGCAACCTGATCTAGTTGAAGGTGTCACTGATCATTGCAGGGAGGGTTGGAGTAGATGACCTTTAAAGACCCCTTCCAATCCAAACTTTCTATGGGCATCTGGGTACTGTTGGAGCATTTAATAATGAATTATCATGGCACCAGTTGTGGTAAAGGCTGTTACTTCTGCATGCTGAAGACAGGGTTTCTTAACAACTGGACTGAGTGACTGCTGGAAAATCACAGCAATAGCCCTATTATAAGAACCATTAACACTGGAAACATGGCCAAACAAGTGGAGAAGGTAGTTTAGTCTGATCCAAACCTGAGCAGGTGGAAGGTTGGAGCTTTGGATATGCCAGCTTTTATGTTCATATCCTCTTTATCCATGGAAAAGTTACTTTCTTAGAAGCCTGTATAGTCTACTTCTAAAGAGGCTTCCTAATTTGAATCATTTGGAACAGGAAATGAAGGACCTCAAAGCATTTTAGGATCTGAATTCTAATATTTATATAGCACCTTGAAGAACAAAAAGCACCTTACAAATACTGAGCAATAGATTTCTAGGCTTAAATACTGTCCGTGTAATTAAACAGAGTTTTATCCACTCACAATTGTTTTCAATGTCATCATTGCATTAATTTGGTCTTTTATTTTCAATAAGAATTGAAACAATCTGTTTCTCATTTATTTACGCTACCATTAGTGTCATTTTTTACCATAAAAAGACATTCACTGGGGATTATTTATGGAAGACTTTGTTATTTGATAAGCAAAGAAATCTTTATGAGCATTCAACCCCCAGCTTTCCACAAATCTATGAAAAGGAAGCAGACAAAAACAAAATATGATTTATGCCCTCACCATAGTTAAGTAAACAGTTTGTATCATTTGGTAGAATGCGAAATAAGTTTTGCTTGTTTTTCTCTTTTGTTCCAAGTGCTATGTGAAAAATTAATAGTATTTTAGAAACCAAGTTAGTTTAATACAGTCTATGAAGTTTAGGTGGAAACAATTTTGATGTAACATGGGTCAGTTATTACTATCATAGTTTTCAGAACCTGCCAAAATCTATCATCAAGCTGAGCAGCTCAAATTATTAACAAGCGGAGATAACACTTTTTCCATACCTCCCCCCACCCACTCACCTGGGGGCATAGTTAGTGTCTTGGTTCAGTGAGAAGAAAGCCTAGCCAGAGAAAGAAGACAAAGATATTAAAGGTGGCCTGATTATCAGTTACCCAAATGTCTTTTGGGTTAGTCCTGTGATATAAATAGTCAAGTGTATCATGACATTTTACTCCCACATGTTTGAAAACCTCTGTGACCGAAACACTTATTGCTGACCAACTCTGTAAGAGCCAGACATGCTCTTTGGATGCTCTGAAAGCAGGTTGTTGCTGGAATGTAGCAGGCAGGAGGGAGTGCAGAACTGTGCCCAGAGAGATAAGCACAAATATCTCCATTTCATATAAAGAGCCATCTCTGTAAAATTCTTAAGTCCGAAGTCTTGAGTCTGATCTGTGAATTGTACACAAATATCAGAGCAAGTTTGAAAGAAAAAAAAAAAGTGACGGAAAGACACAGGTGGTTTTATTTTCTCTGATTTGGTACCTGTGGTCTTGCACCGTTTTAGCCCAATTCTTTGCTTTCTGAGTGGGGCCTAAGTAATAAGCTCTTGAATTAGGTGTGAGAATGTTGCTATATTTGTCTCTAAATTTGAGTACAAGCCATCTCAAAGTGAAACTGCCAAATGTTGTCTGGCCATGTGTGGGCGAAACCCAGCAAATAGCTAATCTGTGACAGCTACCTTGAACCCAAAAGATAAAGCTTAACAGCGTTTCTCATTTGTCCTTGGGACCCTGTAGCAAGCCTGATCTGTTTTCTTCATTTCTACCTTACCCTGCCTTATGCCTGGGCTTCTTGTGGATGTTTCTACAGTTTCCAGCTCCCATAACTGGCAAAAAATAAGTTTATGTGAATCTCCCTGAGAAATTAGCCATGCCACCTTTTTCCGTAACCTTTAAGAATCCTTACATTGTCCTGTAAAACAAAAGGCAGCAATGTAAACAGTGTTTTTTCTTGCTTTTGTTTTATTTGTTCGTTCTAGCAAACATTTTTCAAATACATGGCACCAAGTTAGTATAGTAGCTTTCAAACAGTAAAAAATGCAGCCTCAGAAACACCTGATGGCACAGAGATCCAACTGTCTCAAATACATGTACATTTTTGTACATCTTGAAGCATTTAGTGCAAGTAAACGAGCTGTCCAAAATATGAATTAGAAACATCTAGTTTTAGTTAGAAACTATGCCTTCTAATTCTGGTCCTATTTATTTAACAAGAATCTCTTTCTTCCCAGCTGCTGTGAACGCTGTTACTTACCAGGCCACGATGCTCCAGAGTGCAAATAGCCATCAATTACATAGTATTACTCAGATGCTGGGTGAGTATGCTGCAGCTGATGAAAGCAAGCAGAGAAGAATTTGGGCTAGGGTACCTCCATTCTTGGGCATTGCTCTTTGTCTGCATGAAGCAAGTGAGACAAGACTATAATTCTGTGCTGGGTTAGTGTCCACAGAAGAGGAAGGTCAGGCCTCTTCCTCTNNGGAGGGAAATGAAGAGCCTCTTCCTACTGCACATATTTATTTACTAACTTCTGATTTTTTAACGTCTTTTCAGAATCAGGAAATACGTCTCTACTGTAATCTATAGCGTATCACATTAACAAGTAAGTCTGAAGAAAACAGGGTTTTGATTACACAGGAAACCTGTTAACTCCTCCCCCTCAGATCACCAAACCTGTGGCTTTTTACTTTATATAATCTCTTTTTTTTTCCTACAAGATGGGCATCCTAATAAACATCATGAGACCACATGTAGGGAAGAGATATGCGAACTAGTTAACCCAAGGCAAATAGAGTTGTCCTGGTTTTTGACAAGCAGCAAAGCTGTCACATGACTTGAGTACAGCTTGGAGCTGTCCTGAAGCACCCTTAGATGAGTCAGGGCTATAGTTCTCGCATGACCAAATGCCTTTCTTTCAGCGTTCAGCTTGCTTCTTTTTCAGGCTTTCAAATGCATGGTCAACTGCTTTCTTAGGAGCTGCCATGGTACAATTTTTTCTGGTCCAAGTGTATACCTTCACCATAGCCTTTTTGATCAGGTAGCCATAGCCTCAGCTAAGAGTCCCTGTGACTGCCATGGCAGGACTTCTGCAGCTTTCAACAAAAAAGATTGAAAATAACAGCATCCAGAAAGAGCACAACTGATGTATTTTACAGTCTGTTAGCAGTCTCTTAATCAACATTATTTTGTTATTTTTTTTCTCACAGCACTTGAAAGAGGGGTCTGCTTTTCAGTCTCCCTACTCATGCAGTGAGCTGCAAGGTCCACCACAGCAGGCCGGTAAGAGGAAGAGGATTATCCTCTTTCACTAGTAGGAAAACTGCAGCAAAGAAAATAAAAATATTTGCCCAAAGTCCTGTAGGACAACTTTAACATTAATAATGAGATTGTTCTTTCTCTTAGTATATTTTCTTATTTTCTTGTGCTGAGCAGAAGCTTGGGAACTTTCCAGGTAACCTAGGGAATTTTCCAGGCTATTGCAGGTAAGAGCCTGGAATAGGTCTGGAAGTGATAGCTGACTATATCAGGCACCATTTTGTAGCAATAGCTCGGTCCTCTGAATTTTGAAAAATAATGATGTTTTTATGGGTTCTACTTGCAAAGAAAACCTCAGAAACTTGAATCATAGAGGGCAAAGAGCTTGCAGCAGTAGTTTTGAGAGGTCCGAATGGTCCACTCATTTCAGTAAGATAACACAGTAACGGTAATTTAAATGTCAGACTTGTTAGCAGTTTCATTCCTAATGAAAGACCTGGCTTTACAGATAGCTTTACTGGATAGCTTTCCCAATAAAACCCTACTAATAGAATCACAGTTATACTAGCAAAAAAGTGCTAGGGCTAGCATAGTTTATAGTGATTCAATGTGTGAAATGAGCTATACTGACAAAAGCACTTTTGGACAATATAACTGCTTCTACGGTATCCAGCAGATTTGTGGCAATGGATTAAAACTAGACAGCTGAAGGGGTTATTGCCCACAATTTCAATTTAGGTCTATTTCATTGCCTAGCAGCATCTGTCAGGAAGGTGCAGAGGGACACCTGGGTCATCTAATTTTACTCTATTGTCACAGGTGTGTCAGAACACCAAACCAGGACTTTAGGTGGCCTAAGAATGATTTTTACAAATCAGATACACAACTTTGGATTTAACCAGTATAACCAATCCATCTAAACTTTCTTATATAATTTTAGGTATGGAGGCATTCACAAATTTGCATAATATACTGGCATATGGTCATGTAAGTGGCATGTTTGCGTGATGTCAATATTGGTATTATTTTTTCCTGATAAAGAAGGAGCTAAGTCAAGAAACCCAGCAAAGCTACTGAATAGCTTCAAGCTGCACTTAGAGGCTCTATTAACACAGTTATAGTCTGAACTTTTCTGTAGTCCATTGCATATAACATCTCAAGTAGGCACACTACATGGCCCCTGCTGGCACTGTGTGTGGAAGTTCTTGCATCTACATTGCCATTTAAATCCCACTCAGATATTCTGATTATTTACCTAACACTGACTAGGTATGCCTGAAACTTTGAGTTAAATGCAGAGGAGAAACTTAGGAGCAAAGCTGTCTATCAAGAGTTGCTTGTGTTTTCTGGTTTGGTGAAAGCAGTGTGAAACCTAACATTTCTGAATTTGATTTTTCAGGGCGAATGTTTGGATTTGCATATCCATAGAGCTGAAAGAAATCTACCTTGACATGCTCTGTACTGAGTTTGCTCTCTAAGCTGCTTTTCAAAGAAAACAAAATTTCTGTCTTCTATTGGGGAAAATAATTTGATGTGTGCCTATACTTTATGACTGAAGTGTAAAGATTTTAACCCACATTCCCAGTATGCCCTGTTAACATGTATTTTATATACTAACTTGAGTCTGTTTTTCCTCCTCTGCATCACAACACTGATTAAATCTAAACAACCTCTCCTTGCATCCCGCTAACTGTTCCGCTTCACAAGTCCAGAAGTAATGCACAAATGCACTATCCTTAGGCTGAAACCAAAGGGTCTCATTACAGCTCTGCCCCTTTCATGCTTCTGACAGCATGGTTCCAAGGGGACCATTTAGAAATAAGTGCCACAGCCCTCCAGTAGTGAACAGTACTGTCACTAAGGCTCTATAATCAGGATGTCATCCTGTTTCTTCACAGAGGTATAAACTTTAGTCCTGGTCACACAAGTTGTCTCAGATCGAGCCTTGACTATCAGGAGAAGCACTTGCATATTACTTTTTGCTATTCACCTTCAGGGAGCCATCTGTAAGCTTCCTTCTTTTATGGTAAAATATTAGTTTTCCCTAAGCTGGCTTCCAGCCTTACCTACCATCACAGCAGCACGGTCACAAAAGGAAGTAGTGTTTATCTGCTAATGCATAGGTCTGGGATTTGAGAGCTACAGATTCCCAGTCTGGTTCTGTCACAGGCTTGGTAGGGTAACTGACAGCATATTAGTAAACTGAACTCTTTGTGCTTGTTGTCTGAGAAAGAGGAAATACTACAAATGCCCTTATGTTTTCTAAAACATGTCTTTGGACACTGAGTACATGTTTTGCACAGTGTTAAGCTGTTAGCTTTTGTCAAAAATGGTAATAGAAAACAAATTTTTTGCTCAAGCAGCCATTGCATTGAAATATAGTTTTGTTTACAAAAAGACAAAAAGCATGATTTTAAGGCCAACCGCTGTATTTTGTACAGGTTCCACCAAACACTGCTGTTGTATTTAATACTCTTTTGTAAAGCAGCAGTCATGCATGAATTACAGAATACCTTTATGAAACTGAAAATAGGGGACTGTAGTGTGCAAATGTTTGAAGTGCGTGACTTCCATTAGAAATTTGGTTTAGTGGGGTGAAATCCTAACTCTGTTAAAATCAGCAGGGCTTTTGCTATTTGTTCCAGCAGGCTATTAAATCTTCAACTGAGAATAGTTTACCAGATTGGGTACCACATTCTCGGCTTCTTTGTGGTTTTAGCAATTATGTCCAGGCAGAACTAGAGTAGGTGGAGCATGAGTTTCAACTACGAGTTTGAAAATACTTTACTAATTCCCCTAGCAGTTGTTGTGCATGAATTAATGTTTATTCCCATTTTGTGGGTAAGAAAATGGAATAAACCCCCCCAGTTGTCCAAGATTTCACAGAAAGAGTCAAAAATCAAGGGACAAAACTCTGACCAGTTGCAAACTCTGCCTATCACAGTTCTTCTTGACTCAAGAACTGAAAGGCCTTTTAGTGCCAGAGAGGCTGCAATCTGCCTGTGACCATCAGAAGATATGAATAGCACATTGAAACACGGTGTACGTTTCTTTCTAGTGCTGAATTCCTAGTTTGCATCCCCCCTTTTCATTGTCTCAGCTCTATATGTTGTTACTTTGATGCCTGTCCTACTCTTTTTAGAGCTCTTTTATGGATTTAGAAAGCGCTGAAAAATCTATAGCAACTTGTTTGGCAGAAGAGTAGAGTGATGGATTTGAAAAGCAGAAAGGTTAGATAACTATAATGGTGCATGTATATAAATAAAACCTATGAGCAATAGAGGGTTGTTT
The DNA here is from genome assembly GCA_013400335.1 of Eurystomus gularis. NCBI lineage: Eukaryota > Metazoa > Chordata > Aves > Coraciiformes > Coraciidae > Eurystomus > Eurystomus gularis. The sequence goes on along the minus strand of VZZY01009111.1, from coordinate 16,695 downwards.
GCCCTCTGCCCTTGGAAGCTGGATTGAGGTGGCTGCAAATCAAAACAATAGAAATTAAAGGTTAAACTGTACAGAAAATACATTGTTTCAAATCCACTTTTAGCGAAAGACTAAAAAGCTGTTTTTGTCAATTAGACTTTTTTTTTTCTTCTTTAAGCCCTTCTGAAGTATCCGTTTACACTCCAGCCTTCTAATGCATAATGCACAAGTCTCAGAAGGTCACAGCTGGGTGGGGATGCTGTGTTTTCCTTTGTTGCTTTGAAGGAGTTTGTAGCTCCTGCTATATCTGACTCTTGTAGGAAGAGCAGCTATTTAGAAAGCCTCCAGAGCCAAGGCTTTGATGCTCAAAGCTTTGCTGAGGGCTCCCAATTTTCAGAATAGAATGATGCCTTGGCAACTGTTGTCTCTATTTTTTGTTGGTATACAAGGATGGCTGAAAGAGCTTTGTGAAAACCAGAATCTTAAACAAAGCTACTTCAGCTAGGATCTATCGTCTGCAAGGCTCATCAGTATTTAAACACTTTTTGTTCATCGGTCTGTAAAAAAATCTCCTACTCATGGTACTGGCTGTGGCTTTAGGAAGTGGTGCTGGAACTGTAATTCCTGTAAAGAAAGATAGCACAGTCCCTGAGTGTAGCATTAGGAGGCTTATAATGGAAATGTGCTCCTTACAGTAAGTTTACATTTTTTTCCCCTTAGCAAATCATAAGGTTCTGAGCCAAAAGGGAGGAGGGAGAATTGCAAACCTATAACTCAGGGTAAACTAAAGCAGATCCATATGGTTAATCTATCAGCTATTGCTTTGCCCTCTCATCTGGTGATAATCAATGTCAGGCATAACGTAAATAACACACAGCATATTTTGTGAGTACATGTGTGCATGTGCGCATATGTGTGTCCTGTACTTCTGTTCCATTTTGAAACCACATCTGTACTTTGTTACGGAGTTGCTTGGACATGATTGTTACCAGCACTGCAGACTCGCAGCATTGCTCTGCTCCACAATGATAAATATTTAACGTGTTTAACCGTGTGCATGCAGAATAAAAGGCTGTGCCAGAAATGCAGTCAAATCACTCAAGCCTACAGAGGCCATCCCATGCAGGGGAACACACGCCTGCACACGCACACACACACAAACAGGATCACTCTCTGCCTCTCATTCAGTCACTGGATTTAATGTTTATTATCATGGGGAACATCCTTATCCTATTTAAGCCTGTCTAGATGGCTCTAGAATTTCAGATGAAACTGTGACTGACAAAATGTAATCCAATAGTACTTTGTTTTAGGGAGCTGTTGTATGGGATGTAGCAGACCAGTTCTGTTTTATCTGTTTTTCCTGTTCATCGTGCTGATCACCTTTTCCTTCTTCAATAGCTATCCTTGTTCCCTTATATGCTCTTTCTGCAGTGAAGAGCTCTCTCGTTTAGATGGGCAATTAATTTCAGTAATATCTTCTGAACCTAGATATTCAGCAACAGGCACCATGATGCATTTAATAATTGCTTTATTAGCTTAAGAAAGGACTACTAGAAAATATAGAGAAGGTGTAACATTCCTTTTGAAGCTCTGTCATAGAATTGTTCCAGACATTTGAGTTACTCCGTGACTGCATCCATAAATAATAAATTTTTGAAGGCAGCATACCAGGAATAGCTGAGCTGCGTGGTGATGAATTTGTGGTGAACTACACAGCCTGTCTGAGAAATGAGAACTAAATTAAAATAACCTTTACTTCTCTCGTGTGTCCCCCCACCTCCCCACCTGCATGCCACACTCCAGGGAAAGAACCATTATTTTGTTTGACAATAGGGCCCACAGTATGTCAGGTATTTGCTTGACAGAGAACAAAAAAAAAAGTGTGTTGCTGTAAGGCAATTGAATATACGTTGCAAAACATGATAGATTTAAAGGTCAACGGATCCAGCATTCAATCTAGCAAACAATCTATCCAGCTTGATTTATCTGTCAATATGTAGAACTAGTCAATATTATCTTTTATGAAGGAATATTTGTACTTAAATTGCTGATTAACTACATTAGTTGCACTTGCAAAACAAAAGCATTTGGCAAAAAAAATAATATGTTCTGATTTTGTGCTGAAATGCTACTTCTCTTCATACCCTGGTATGAATACTTTGCTATGGGCTACAATTCATCCAACTTTACACTATTTTAATACAAAAGTCAGGAAAAAGTAAATCCATTCTTTCCCTAAAAAGAATTTAAAAAAATCAAACAATTTGTTCTGTTTTGTAACAGAACGAAGAATGCAAGAACAGTCAAAATACCAAAACTTCAGGACCTAAACTTTCCACTTCAAGAAAATGCTTTTAGCATCCACGTCAGAGAAACTAACCAGCAAATGTACTATCCAAGTAAAAACTATTGCACCCTCTGATTTGGTTATAGACTGGTAATGACAAGCCCTGGCTACTCTCATCTTTCTAATCCAGATGGAAAAAAGTCTGCTTCTGGGGATTACATTTATTAAGTGACCAGAACACTAAGCTTTTGCATTTTTTTTTAAACCAGGAGCAGAATGTATGTTGAGTGGACAACCTCTCCCCAACCCCCAGAGCTTCCCAACAAAAACCAAAACCCATACACTATCCTGTTTAGCTCTTTTCAGGCACTAGCTGTGCATAAAGGAAACATAAATGTGGGAAAAGTGATGCGCAAAAAGACAATGTGCATTGTTTTATACTAAATGTGATTGTTAGGAATAGGTGCCCTGGATTTATGGTGGGTGTTTTGGGTTGACCCACCACAGTGAGTACTTAGTAATGCACACTGGCTGGAACTGTTTTCATCAGTGCAAAGAGGACAGCTAGGACGCAGTAAAGCTGGAATATGAGCTGCACTCAATAATAGATACAGAAGAAAAGACAGTCATTGTTGAGCTCTGAGTACCTGTGTTAGTGTACACAGATTAAATACAATATTGGAATTATTAATTTGTAATCTGAAATGGCAAAGGAATACATTTCCTATCCACTCATTCTTTGGTGTGGTCAGGGACTAGAGGGATAATGGATCTCAATCTTTGTATAAAAGCCTCATTCCTTAAAATAAACATTGAAATGGTGCCCTTCTTCCTCTGCTTCCTCTAGCACTCACAGAGAAAATGACACTTCAAACCTCTTGAAGTTCTTTTTCTAAAAGCATTTATCCTATTACTGGAAAAAAATCTCAGTCAATAATTCATGGAAAATACACCCGTAGTTCACATTCTGACCTTCCATTTTGGTAACAGATCTTCCTCTAACTCTCACAGGGACAGAATGAAATGTTTTGTCTGGTGCACAGGATAGAAGCCTTCTGCCATAGCAAAAAGGAACTTCAGTCTGTGTTTTGGTCTGTTATTTGAGTTGTATATCAGAATTAGTATAAGGCTTTATATTAAACAAATAACATTGCGCGTTGATTAGGTTTTTTGGATAGTAAAATTTAAGACATGAGCAAGTATTTCCTTTGTGTAATTTTTTGTATACAGACGTGTTTAAAGTCCTGCTTCTTAGAACAATGTAAGAAGACTCCTGTTAGCCTGCCCTATATGCTAGTGTAGACAGAGCGAGCAAACCCTTTGCGCATCTTATTTAATGACAGTTGATGCATGCATATGTGTCTTATTGATCTGGCATAGCTTGAGAAAACAATCTCAATTAACTACAGTTTTACACAGTTACTTCTGTTCATCCCAGAAAGTGGCACATCCTGGAATTTTGGGTTTACTTCAGAGCTGCAGAAAATACAAGATATTTTAAAATTGTTATTATATTCTTTTTGCTCAGGAGTGTGGTCTTGTTTGGAGGGTCTCAGCAAGTGAAGTAAGGCTGTCTCAGTCCCGGCAGGTGGAACTGTGTGTGTCCCTGGAGTTGCAACGTCCAGGTTTTAGAGCTTTGGAAGGGTAAAGCAGCACATGGAGCTTGTAGGCAAGGGCCTTTGTCATTTTAAGGAATACAGACATTAAATTAGTACTCTCTTGAATGTGAACTGTCATCAAACCCTGAGATGCAGGTGATGGTACCTAAGATCAAATACTTTTATTTCACTTCAAAGCTGGAAAACTTTTCTAAATGTTGTCTACTCAACAAGATATGCTTAAATAAGTCTATTTCTTGCTCTTTCAGGTTTCTTGTAAACTTATGTTCTACTTCATGCATAAAGCACATGCATGAACCCTCTAACAACCCAATCTGCCAGATATTCTTTCATGGGCAGTTTTTATGTAACCAATAAGCACTTGCTACTCAGTATCTAAAATACTTACAAAATATTTAGTCACTCTTGTTTATAAAAGAAACAAAGTGACTGTGGAACCTAAAACTACTAGATTTAAGCAGGTTATTTCCTTTCTGATTTAAAGTGGTACTACTTTGTTGAGCTCAAAGGACTTCAGCAGTTTCTCTCAGCTCTGTAGTTATAAAATATGTACTTTGATGATGTAACATGATGAAGGGATTGTAGAAATGTATGACTGTGGTGAAATAATTTTAAAAGACCAGAGGATTATTCTGTGATATGCTAATATTGCTGTTATTCAGTAACATGTAGCTTTATCAGGAGAATCATTGCAGATGATTCACCACCCCTACACTAATATACTCCAGATGTGGGGTTACTTAAAGAAATGGCAGGGCAAGAATTGATGTTAATTCCGTTCTTACACACGTGTTCTGTTATACAATTAAAAATCTTGAAGAAATATCTATCTAAATGCAAGCTTTAAACAAGACATAGAGAATTAACAGTTCAGATGGAAACACAACTGTTGTGTGAGATTCTCATGCTACCTGCATAGTCTATAGTGGCATGAATATCTATGTGTAAAGGATTGTCCATAATTGTTAAAATGATTTTTTTTTTTTTTTTTGTGTTGTTGTCCTGAGTTAGTAGAATACAAGGCATGGAGTGGCTCCATTCTCTGTTGGGCAGGGAGTGGGATGTCAGGAAACACTATGCAATCACAGCCTGGGCTTCATTCCCTGCAGTGGGAAGGGGTCTCTAAGCCACTCAACCTCTGATACCTATATATATGTATGTATGTATTTTTTGGTATAATAGCTCTACTATCTAATTCATTCATGCATTTATCTTAGACAGTTATGAACTTTCTTTAAAAAAAAAAAAAGATCTAGAGAGATTCATGGAGATTAAATTCCCTTCTTAAACTCTTGAGCTACATTGAAGTACTACCCTGGACAATGTCTATGCTAAGCGGCTGAGATTACAGAATTTTTGTATTACTGGTGATATTATTCATATTTTTAGAGTGAAGAATTACGTTTTTGTCAGTGCCAATCATATGACAGTGAAGGACAGAAAATGGATTTCCTGAGCTCAGCTTGCTTTGTCATGCTGGAGTTACAAACCTCTTGGACAGGTGTTGGAATAAAACAAAATTTCCATAAGAAGTGGAAACTTCTGAGTACGACTAGAAGTAGCACTTTATGCAATATCCTACCTCCCGGTTGGCCTCTCCATTGCTACCTAAAATATTTAATAAAACATTGTTTTGAGCGAAATAAAATGGCAGAATAATAACTGGGAGATCTCTTAGGGCATTCAGCATTCTGGGAAACAAATGCATTTAGATAACATTAGTTTTAGCCCAAAGGCAAAGGGGTCTCCATCTGCTCAAATCCTTCATTACTTAGTTTATTAAAGGCTCGACAAGATTTTTCAGTAAATTCTTAATCTCCGTACGAATGATTACTACCCTGACATTGCAAACCAGTGTTGACATCTAAAATTCCAATTATCACTGATTTTGTTATGAATCTGTTTGCTTATGTTAATTTCTGACACATCCCTACTCATGTTATGTCTTGAAATATGCTTTAATTAATTTTAGTCAGTTTGGAAGTTAACTGTGAGCTTATTGGAGCACTGCCAACAGGCAGCTGTTTTGTCTATTTAGATGTCTTATGTATGATGATTCATAAAGGCTGGAAGATCTAGCCATACTAGAGTCAAGTCAACAGTAGCAGCAAGAAATTGCATTTCATGTATCATGGCTTCTGTGCTGGCTTTGGCTGGGATAGAATTAATTTTCTTTGGGGTAGATGGTATGGGGCTGAAAACAGCGTTGATAATACAGAGATGTTTTAGTTACTGCTGAGCAGTGCTTACACAGAGTCAAGGCCTTTTTTGTTTCTCACCCCACCAGCAACTAGGCTAGGGGTGCACAAGAAGCTGGAGGGGACACAGCTGAGACAGCTGACCCCAACTGACCAAAGGGATATTCCATACCATATGACAACATGCTCAGCATATAAAGCTGGGGGAAGAAGAAGGAAGGGGGCGACATTTGGAGTGATGGTCTTCATCTTTCCAAGTAAGTGTTATGTGTGATGGATGGAGACCTGCTTTCCTGGAGATGGCTGCCCATGGAAAGTGGTGAATAAATTCCTTATTCAGCTTTATGTGTGTGGCTTTTGCTTTACCTATTAAATTATCTTTATTTCAATCCACAAGATTTCTCACTTTTACTCTTTTAATTCTTTCCCCAGTCTCACTGAGGAGTAAGTGGTTGTGTGGGGCTTAGTTACTGGCTTGTGCTAAACCATGACAGCTTTATATGAAGGAATCCAGGGAACTAAAAACTCTTTCACTTAGTAAACCTGAGGAATAGGGCATTCAAAGGCTGTTGTCCAACGTCTCCTATACATCCAAAAGAAAAAAAGATTCTTTGGCTTCCTAGAGGCAGCAGTGACATTAGCATCAGCCTGAACCCCAGCTCACTGATAACAGTAATTCCTATAGGAATCCTTAAGTAACTCCTTTCTCTCCTAAGAGATGATGATTTCTAAAGTATTAGGGCATGTTTTGTCACATCAGGTTACGAGTAGGCCTAACCACTAGTTTAGGAATTGGCCTCTCTGAAATGTGTCATGCTAGATGGTAACAAGCTCATCTGTATAAGGCACTTTTTTACTGTTTTTTTATTTTGAGTGGTAGATTTGTGTCTTATAAGGCAAGGGAAAACTATGATCTTTTTTGAGAGTTGGATAGCTGTAAAAATACTAAGCTCTCTGAAAGATTCCCATGAGACAAATGTCTGATGATCATATTTAAATTGTAAAATACTTGCTAGTTGTGTCTAAATACTCAAGATTGATTTCATGTACAGTAGTAAGAATGTGTGTTTGCACAAAAGATTTTCACTAGATTTCAGATAATTTCATTTTAAATAAAACAGTTGCATGCTATTTATAATAAGCTTGCAGATCTCATGTCTTATGTTAGTTAGGTAGCAGTGTCCTCTGAGGGCAGAATGCAAGAGTAGTGATTCATTGGGAACTTTAGTTTCTGTTGGGATGGTCTAATTTAGCACTGGACTGCCTCTGAAATGATTGCCTGTAATCAATCATATCTGTTAAACAGGGGTTGACAGATTGACAGATGAATAGTCCTAAAAAATTTTGATGCTATTCTGTTACATGCTGTAAAAAAAGCAAAGTTGAAGGATAAGAAAAAAGATCAGTCAGCAAAATTGTGAGTGAGAGGTAAGTCTGGCAAGGGTTCTATCATGTGTTATTAAAGAGAGGAATGAGATGAGAGGATGTGGCCTGTTCTGCAGGAAAGAGAAAATAGACTATCCATCCAGAAATTTTGTCTACTGCTGGGTCTCTGCAGGTGAGCAATCTATTTAAGTGGGCTGCTTGAAGCAGTTGTTTCAGTTTTACCTCTTTAATGCATCCATTTCCCCCCTCACTGCCTTCATTGCATTAAGCTGTCCTCTTCTGTTGAAGGATTTACCCTTCCCTAATTGTCAGTCTCATTGGCTACTATGAAGAGAAAAGACTCTATGCAAGGGCATCTAACCGGGTGAGTGAGTAGTGATCAAGGAGTATAACAGTCATCCAGCCAGCCTTCTCTTGGATACTGTTGGTAAGGAGCAACCACTCTGTTGCCTCATATTAGTTATCTTATTCACTGCATTCTAGGGTTTATAGATCCATTTCTTTCTTACTAATCGCTAATACCCTATTGACACTTGCTTGTGATGATCTCCCACCTACTCCCCAAGGAAGAGAAAAGGGAAAGGCAGGTAAAATTAAACACTGTGTAGAACAAAGCAGACTAAGGTCTCTGTCTTCTATTACAGACATCGACTCAGGAAAACTGAAAGCCTTCCAAACAAAACTTAAAAAAAACAAACAAAAAACATTCCAGATCTCTGCTTTCAGTCAACACAGCTACCCTAGAAGTTGCAGGCCATTTTGGTACAGCTGTTACCAGTGTGGATGCTAGCACAGAAAAGTGTAAGAGTATCCCAGCCAACTTCAATCTAGATGTCTCAAGGACCAGTATCTAATGAGGCATGATAACCTAGAGCAGAGGGTAAGCATGGAACAACTACTCACTTCCTTTTCCAGTACATAGACCAACTGGCATTAGATTAATCTAGTAGGTGGCAAGATGAAAACAGACAAAAAACCATGCAATAAATCTCTGGAAACTTGTGCTATGGGATGGTATGTGTGTGTTAAGATTGTACCTGAGATCAAAGTTTGGAGGCATATTTTGTGGAAGAGAAGTCCATTGTGGGCTTTTACACACAAAAGTAACAACTGACTCAGGAAGTCTCTAGTCTGCAATTTGATAGTGACTTGGTAATCATCTAGGGCATTACTACATGCCTTCCCTGTTTCTCCCCTCTCTTTCAGGCATCCACATTTAACCACTCTAGGAATAAATGGAATGTGCTAGATGGCTGTTTTGTATAGGTAGGATGAGCATAAGCTAGAAAAATATGTCCTTTGTGCGAATCATAGGCAAGGTGGCAGGGATCAGAGGCCTTTAAGCTGCAGTGGGGCAGAAACTAGCATTTGTAGCAATATCCTGGTGAGTAGAAGGCTGCTAGAGACAACAGGATGGGAAAGAAAGAGAACCAGGGACCATAGAGCAGAATTATGGGCTGACAGTCTCAAAAAAAACCCTGAACAAGGCCAGGGAGCTCAAAGTCTCAAGATAAACAGATGGGAAAATGAGTCCTGAAGGCTACTGTAATGATCTAGGCCCTATCATGAAATGAAATGGCTGTCTGAAATTATACTAACATTTTATATGAAACTTACACTAAATTGCTCATTTGGGACCTGAAACCTGTCACTTGACTGGTAGGACTTTAACTAGTGAAATTGCAGGGGAGGACCGAGAATGTTTTCTTGAAAAATAACTTTAATTTTAGAAATCCCTGCAACTGAAGTTACATGAATATTGTATTGAAGTGCTGGGGCCTGAGTTGTGGGCCCCATGTTGGAGTTGACCTGTGAATGAGTCACAACCTAGCAGAATGTTTTGTTCTTCCTATTGGCTTCATGTTTCGGAGGCAGAACTTGGCCCACCTGTGTCTTTGTGGCTCTGCTGTCACCCACGTGGTCATGGTTGGGGTGGTGGGTGAGGCCAGAATTATATTAACCAGGATCTGATCAGTTGGAGGAGTTTTCTGTTGAATGTGGTTTCTCTTGGGGCTGGTTGCACCTTGCTGAGCTCTCTGGGTGGTGTCCTTCCATGTGAAGGGACACTGAAGGAGCTACCTCTGTCCATTGTGTCCAGCAGGTGATGCTGGCACCACAGTGGGCAGTGGAGGAGCTGGGCCCGCAGGAACCTATGGCAGGATTGTTTGAAAGAAGACTTCTGAGGGGATGTTGCTGAGTTCAGTGTTGGCCTGTGTGATCAGGCAACTGATGGCAGCATAAAATGATGATGGCTGAATCAGCATCACATGGATGCAGTATTAGTCTCAAGTATAGGCAGCAAGTGGAATGATCAATGGTTTATTGTGAAAGAGTTTTACTGCACTAAAGTACTCAGTTCCTGATGAGGTCAATGCTTTTGCTACTAAGATGATAATTTTTAAGGCCAGGCTGCTCTGTGGAAAAAGTAGTGTCTGCAGCTAGCACAGGTGTTGTATTAGAAAGAGGATGGGATGTTTGCCCCAAGCACTTCTAAACAGGAGTTTGAGTTAGACTAAGGATCTCATGACGCTTGGTATATGACTTTTCCCTCTTGTGTCATGGCCCCAGGGCACTGTTAGTGCTGACCCTCCCTGTCTAGCCATGCTGAGGCTCTTTCCCTCAACACAACCTATGGCTCAGGACCTCATGTCAGCCCCTTCAGAGACATCATCCCCAGCCCCAGTGACGCTGCAGTAGAGCTGGTCTCTAACTCCTCACAGCTCTGCCCTGCCTGGCCATAAACCCTACCAAGCCAGGCCCACCTGGCTTGTCCCATCCCTGTCCCCAGAACGATGCCTAATGCCTGGAGCTGGGGCTGCCTCTGTGTCCCCCAGCTTCCTATCTCCAGGCTGGGGAGATGGGATGAGTCCTGGCTGTCAGGCCCTGCTGGAACTGACCACAGGGATCTCATGACCCTCCTGGCACCTCTGCTGCTTTCAAATGAGTATGACCATGTACTTGCTCCTGCAGGTAGAGCTTTAAGGTGTAACAGATCAAGAAGAGCTGTTACTGAAAGCTGAGACCTTTGATTAAGAAAACCAAAAAGTCAGGGGCTCAGGATCCTAGATGGTTTTAAAAGCACTTATGTTAATTTAATTTATTGCTAGCATTAGCTTCACTTTTAATTGGTTTATTTTTTTTAGCCAGGCAGAAGGGTGCCAGAAGTACATAGGAACCTCATCATTCATGCAATATTTTAATATATAATTAAAGAAAAATTGACACAATTTTTAGACCCTCAAATGCCTATGACAGTGTAGATATTGATGAGAGCAAGAAATCACAGTGTAATTTTGACACCCTAACTTGAAAATTTTCAAGTTCAAATAATCATATGCAAAGTTGGAGATCCTCTACTTCTGTGTTTGTCACCGTTCCAACCAATTTCAAGGGATTTGTGCAAATAAGTACCATCTGATGATCTGGCCTGTACTTTATAAGTGGTAATGTTTTCAGAGGGTGTGAGACAGTATTTTTGAAATGTATCATCAAGTAATCTTCTTGCATAAACAGTTCCAGTGTTTTCAGTGGAATAAGGCTTGGAGATAAAGCTTTGTCTTGTGAACGTGAATGTGACCTCCACTTCATGAAGAATAAACTCCTGTAATTGTGATCCTATCCCTTAACATTTCTGCCTCTTATTCTAAAATTAATAAAAAGCTATTCAAATATGTGAGGGAAGACTTGAGAAGAAAACATCTTCAAAGAGCTTTGAAATCCTCAAAACAAAGTGCATTGAGTTTATTATTATTACAAGAGCACAAGGCTAATTGGAACATTACATTTTGCTGTGGGCAATAAATTCATTATTGCTACAAAAGTATTAACAGTCCCACCATCTGTTACAGGTGTAATAATTGAAAGTTTTATGCATATCTAATGTTGACATGATCTGTCTTTTCAGTCCTGTGTTTGCCATTTAATTTTGCTATTTTCTTAAAGCAATAAAAATATATTCAATTTTACTGTAGTAATACATATTTGATTATTAAACTTAATATTTCTTTCTTTCTTCTTTAGTTATTGCCCCCAATCATGACCCTAAAGACTTAAAAATAACTCAAATATGCCACTAAATGCAAAAAAATGCAGTCATTTTCAAAGATTTTTTCTTCCAAAGCAGCATTTGATATAGTCTGAGACCAAAATTCTATTTAGCTTGCTGCCTTGTATTTTGATGGTAGCTCATAAATGGTGCTTAGAGGGAGAGCAAGAATCAGGGCAAGGCACAGAACAATAGTCATTTGAAATCTCCCAGTTTAAGGCATTTAACAGGGCAGACTTTCTGAGCCAGAGGCTGACATTTGTCCATTGTGTTTAAGTGCCTCTAGTGGATCCGTCGTCTGTGATTTTTGTCCAGTTCTTTTTTGAACTCGTTCAGAGTTTTGGTCTCAACTGCTTACTGTGTCAACGAGTTGGACAGTTTATTATGTAATGTGCTTTTAAATTTGGTACCTGGAAATTTCGTTGGATGCCCTCCAGTTTCTAAATTGTGAGAAATACATATTGAATTTCTGGCTGTGGCTGTCATCAGATTCACATGGAAGCAAGAATACTTTTGGGGTTTGAATGAGAAATATAATGTAACTAAGGACAGCATATGATTTTATTTGTTAACAGAAAACACTTGTAAAAATCACTGATCCCAAGAAAGATACTGAAAATATTTTCCGTCCTGGGATACAGTTCTGCAGTCAGAAGGGGGTCAAAACTGTAACACCTCAAACAGTTGACTGCTGGGCAAAAAATGATGATGGTGACTTTAAGTTTCTTAAAAAATACGTCTCTTACATGTGTCGTATGCAGATAGCCTACTTTAAATGCATGAAAAGATATGAATGAAGGGATGTATCAGTAAACGATGAAAGAAACCTGTGAGAAATGAGCTTATATTAGAAATAGTTCTAGTCCAATAATCACAGAATATATTAAAATATATTCATGAAGAAAGGAGGCTGATTTACTGTCATGCTGTTTCCTATTTGTAAGGATTTGGATAAATCTTTGTTATTTGTAAAACATGGGCTTTCCCTAACTCCACAGTAGAGATGGCAGCACAGATGGGGATGGCAGTTAATGGGCCTCATACTCCTATATCTTCTAAACATTTTTGTTGCAAAATATTGATGGATTTCTTGGATGCTTCTTGCATTGTTCCTATATTTCCCAAATTTGCCTAAGCTGTGTCTTCACATGCTGAGAAGATTTCTCCAGTTTAATAGCCTTTTTCTGCAATGTTGAATACTCTAATAACTCCTAACATAGCATGAACTGCCTAAGTACAACATAAAGAGAGAAAACAAGTGTGCACCAGCAAGGGACTACAGAAGGAAAGCTACATTTTCCCCGTGCTGGCTCTTGTCAAGAGTTTGAGCTGGAGGGTATGCTGGTGCCAAAAGTGAGAACCTGTCTCTTCTGTGCTGCTAGTGAATCCATGTCCCTCTCCTGTTTTTCTCCTTCCATCTAGACAATGTTTGATCTTGAAACAAAGGGAACAAAAGCCAGAAGGCGTAAACACTTAGGAAGAAAAGTTTGGTAGAAAGACTGGCTGGGCTGGGAAGAGAAGTCAGTTCCCTTTCTGTGACTGCAACAAAGCACAAAGTGTCTGAGACACTTCCTGTCAGGGGCAATTTGGGCTACTCCACAAGGGTAGGGATTGTGGTGATGGTTGCCCACCTGCCCAGCAGGACCACGCCCTTCCCAACAGGGCACAGTCCTTCAGTTCCCAAAGAGCAGGGCATATCTGGCAAAAATAAAGTCAGATATGGTCCAGATCGATGGGTATGTCCAAAATGATGGAGTCCCAGGGTGGTCAGACTGCGGGTCAGGATCAAGGGTCCTGGTCAATGGGCTACATAGCCAGGCACAGGCATGACTACCACACAGCTGCGACGTAGCCCTGCTGGACTCCAGTGGACGCATGGCTAAAAGCAGCTCCTAAAGGAAGTGGGTAACTCTTTTTGAGGCCTCCCCACAAAGCTTTTTCTTCACAATGGCTCTTATCACCAGCTGGTCTTGCATAGCCAGCTGCACTCCTAGAAGGGAGAGAATGCACTCAAGGTCCTGACACACTGTCAACAAGTGAGTCATCGCTAAAACACTTTTCCCCTTACAACTAGAACTATAATGTTAGTCTCAATTCAGAGATATTTGCCAGCTCTAGGTGTCTATTTGCTCAAAGACAGAGATTTAGGCTGTTAAATGTAAAAGCCCCACTGACGGTTCAATGACACTGTGTTGCCACCTAATTAAATACAACTTGTGCTTTTAAATTCCATGAAACTTCACCATCTTAACTTGATTTTTTTCATATCGTCTCACATTTAATCATATGTTTATATACTTTTTTTCTGTTAGGTTCTGTCTCACTCGGTACGCTGTATGGTAGTTCTGTGGAAGGATAGTTGCTGCAAAGTAAAAATGCTTTACCCTCTCATTTTTGTACATCATTATGAAACATATAAAGGAAGAAGATTTTGATTGGTGTTTGTAATTATAATTTGTCATCTTTGTATATGGACTAGACTTCATTTATTGCTGCAGAAATTCAATGTTGCTTACATTGAACATGGAGGACACCCAGAGAATGAGGGAATGACTCACAAGAATAAAAAGGGTATTTCTAGATTAAAGCAGTTGGCTCCTGCATAGAATTCTCTCTGTCATGACAAGTCTAACTTACTCTTGTTAACTATAAGCCAGAGTTTCAAAGAAAGTGCTAAACATACACAGCTGCTACTGAATCCATTGGAAACTGAGACTTGGGAACAGAAATAACTATAAGAATGATAAGTACTCTGAAAAAACAGATACTACTCGTCTCTGGGTAACATTCATGTGAATGTTTTGCTTGCCAATCTCTAAATTGGGTTAAGTCCTGCTGCCTTTCAAACTTCAGGCATTCTCCCTTCTGGCCTTTTTCCCTGAGAAAAATTCTGTTTTTCTCAAGCATTCAGATACTGTAATGACCAACACCATAAAAAAAATCCATAATGAAGCTAGTAATTTTCTATTTAGAGCATATTCATCTATTTTCTGCACATATTATAACAATGAGGACTGGGTATTCCTTTTGCAGCCCCTTGTGTAGCCTGACAATTTGTTGCCAGTGGAGACCATGCCACAAAGAGTCTAAAGAGCCTTTAGACCTTTTTTAAAGCCCTGAAGAAAGCACCTGCTTTTGTTTTCTGACAAAATCAATTGTTTTTCTTTAGCAGATATATCAGAATTAGTCTTTTTTCATTCTCCTAGCTGGATCTTTTGTGTAACATACTTGCCATTCAGAAACATATTTCCCCTGCCCCAACTAATGAGCAGGAGCTGAGCACCGGCTGGAATCTTCAAAAGAAGGCTTCTGATAAGGTGTGCATCCATTACTGCCTGAATTCACATGAACAGCTTGTGTATGTCTTAGATTTTTAGGATCAATATGCTTTGGATTCAGGCTTTAACAACTGAAGTTTGGTTTGACTTATTTTGACCTTGTCTGTATTAGGCTGAAATGTCTTTGAGAACTACATGTTATCAAACCTGTTCACGCTTTCCCTTTGTTTTTAGATTTCATGATGACAACAAATACTGGGAAGAAATCAAGTTTGTGTTGTGCACAAAGAATTTAATCAGATCTTTATCTTCTTGCTTATAGCATGGAAACTGAATTTTCATCTGTTTGACATTATACACTGCTTTAGATCTAATGTAACTTCTATATTTTCCTTAGACTGTGTACAGCTGTACCTAGACACATATGATATCAATGCAGAATTCTATGGCTGTACAGGATGAATCCTTTTAGGATGAGTTTGGCTCCTTAAATTTTTCTGAAAATATTTTTTTAATGTAATTTTTGGCTTATTAATTATTCCTTTATAAGATGCTGAGCCATAACTTGAAAAACATTTAGTTCCTGAGGAACGCAGTTGCTTTTTCTGCTTCTATAGGTCCAAAAATAGGCTTTGGAAGTCAAGTTCAAATTAAAGTGTACTGTCAAAGGTGGATACATCATGTTTGTCTTTATTAGATGAGATTACAAGTATGATAACTTAGGGGTCAAAATTAAAAAATTGGTCCTCATACACAAACCTGGATTATAAAAAAAATTTTAAAACTGTGATGGAATTTAGGAAGCCTATACAAAATTGATTTAATGAAATAACTAGAGAACTTACAGGAGAGGCTTGCACATTTGTCTGGTAGCCTTTCAACATTGTTAATGATTGTGGTGGTTTGGTCCCTGCTGGGACCCAAACCACATGGCCGCTGGCCCTCAACACCCTTGGCAAAAGGGATTAAAAATGCCTTTGTGGGTTGAGATAAAGAGAACTTAATACACTAATACACAAGAAACAATCAGAACAACAACAGCAATAACAACTGTGAGAAAAACAGTGTACAAAGCAAGCGACAGCGAGAGAAGATGGAGTAGACCCAGACCCGAACACCTCTCTCCCGGTCGCACTGTGAGGAACCAGTGCTGGGGGCATGATGTCAGCATGGTATGGAATAGCCCGGCGGTGGTTTCCCCCCAGCTGTTTAAAATCAACCCTGTCCTGGCCAATCCAGGACACTATCCACCCCTTATTCTATACCATCTACATCATGCCCAGCAGCCATTTAACAATCAAAAAGAAATACAATACAGTTCATTGGCCATTCTCCCCCAAAATTAAGTCCCCCTGAGGCACACATCAGACCTCTCCATCTTCTTGCGTCACCCACCAGGTATACCCATATCCCTGAGCAAAGGCAATCCCGTGGATGGGTTTGCCTTTGCCTGAGGCAGGAGTAACCCACACCGTTTTTTCCAATACATTCCACATGTGTATTACAGGGACTTTATCCCCGTCTACAGTATGTGGAAGTTTTGCCTGGGCAGGGCCAGCTTGACAGACAGATCCTCTTGTGTTGACCAGGTGGCCTTTGCCAGATGTGTGCCCCAGTGTTTGAAGGTTCCACCCCCCGTTGCCTTCAGTGTAGTTTTTTAACACTCCATTATATTGTTCAGTTTTCCCAGAGGCTGGTGCATGGTAGGGGATGTGGTAGATCCACTCAGTGCTATGCTCTTCTGCCCAGGTGTCTATGAGGTTGTTTCGGAAGTCAGTCCCATTGTCAGACTCAATCCTCTCTGGGGTGCTGTGTCATCATAGGACTTGTTTCTCCAGGCCTAGGATGGAGTTCCGGGAGGTGGTGTGGGACACTGAATGTTTCCAGCCATCCAGTGGTT
>VZZY01009110.1:149894-259772 GCA_013400335.1 Eurystomus gularis | reverse complement strand
ATCCCTAGCATTCTGTGACTCTGCGATACTCAAACTAGTCAGTTAAAGCTTGCTTATGTGGTTGGCAAAACACACAAAACATACCTTCACCTCCTCAACTCAGCCTAGCTATTAAAAAGACCCCACAACCCCTGTGATCAAGCATACACACTCATGTGCCACTAGCAGAACAAGAATCCCAACAAGAAGTGGGATTCCCTTCTTTCCTGTCCATTATATATTCAAACGTATCTCATGTGATATACTCTCTAATGCAGTCCTGTGGGGTCTTATCTTCAGGTGGGGACTGCACATTTTTTTCAAGAAATGGCACTTAGCAAGAATGTACCTTATCTGATGTGCAGCTTCCACGTGCGAAGATAAATTATTTACATACTCTTAAAGATAAATCTTTCTGAAGCCTGCTGTTTCTGTGGGCCATATGTTTGAAAACTTTTACCCAAAGCATGACTATTTTTATGCCACAAGAAAGTTGCTTCACTTCCTAATAAGAATCAAGGTTTTGGAAGACAGTTTCTCGAGGGGATTTTTTTTTTTTTCAAATCTAACAAGTACTGCTAAAAGCTCCAAGTATTTGGGGAAACTGGATTAGTAACTAAATATTAACATTTGGATATGCACATACATATTTCTCTCTTATGTGGCTAACAGCTGTGCAGAGAACTGTCTTTCCAAGGAATCATAACAAGATGCTTGTCTATGAGATTTCCACCAAGGAGAACCTAATTTTTATGGGTTTTTCCTTTCATAAACTATCCCATTGTTTCTGGTGACTTGAGCATTCCCATATTAAATCCCATGCTGGACAATTCTCTCTTGTTTCTATTACAAAGTTAAACATTGCACATTTTATAACGTTCATTTTTTAAAATAAGGAACCATGGGGGTCCCCAGCCTGTGCTCTCCACGTAACACATTACTGAGCCAGCATCACATTCTGTACTTATCAACCCTTCCAAAATTAAAAAATTGCAATAATCCAGCCTAGAAGTGAGAGCAGCACAGGCAGCTGGGGTACAAGCCATAGCCAAGAGCAACTTCTTGCTAAGGTTTGTCTGCAGGCTTACAGGAACTGAGCTCCAGCAGCGGACACACCTCACTCTCTGTCAGGGGAAGAGGTTCCCTCTCTCCTCTGTCACTCTACAGCATCCCTATTAACAAAGATTTAAACTCTGATTCTCAGGCCAGCTCTAATTTTGTCTGGAGACCAAAACCAGTAACTTCGCAAAGATATACTGCGTTCATATTTTAACATTGTGATAACTCACTTAGGCAAAAGACAAGATAAATATTGCCAATTCACTGGGCAACATAGCATTAGGAGAACTGTAAACACTACCAGATTCAAAGAGGAGGAGTATCCTCTTCTGCTGCCTGAAATCTTGTGGGACAAGATGCTAGCAGCTTATCAACAGAGACCTACAGGAAGAAAGGGCATGGCTCATTCAGACACTGCTTGGCTCCAGAAATAAAAATTACTCCTTTGTAAAACGGGGAGCTAAGAAAATCTCTATTCATCGTTACGTTCAAATAGTACACTGGGAAAGCACGTTGTCCTCACTCTACATTAATACATGGGAGCAAGGTGTCCTTGGAAATCCCTCCTCCTCAGATTGCCCTGCCAGGACTATACACTGCACAGCAAGGACGTAGAACTGAAACAGAAACCTCAGGTTATTATTCTCAATGTGATTAAAAAAAAAACAACGCCAAAACAAAAACCCCCAAAAACAAACACAAGGAAAAATACATGGAACACTAAAATGCCAGCACACTTGCAGAAAGTTCCTCCAAAAATATAAATGATGGCCACCCTTTTTAGAGCTGAAAAGATTTTTTTTTCCACCCTTTCTTTTTTTTTAAATCTCCTGCAAAATCAAGATAGGATCACACAGGTCAGCTGGTTTTAGGAGGATTAAGGGTTAGAGATTAGGCTTCATTCATTTGGGGATGTAAATTAGCAGCAGAGGAGCAGCAGCTGACTGGTGAGGAAAGGGAGAAAGGAGGAAGCAGGTCAAAGAGCAAAGCATGCACGACTACAGGCTTTTGCTGGCATAAATCTCAAATGACAACACATCTGGCTCTCCACCACAAGAAAGTAAAATGCAGGACTATTGCCCAATGCAACTGAAAAGCCTCCTCTGTTACTGAGTGAATAAAGGCAGAATGATGAAACCTGGGCTTCTGTTAGCAATAGTATCAGTGATGGATAGGTCCTTATTCTGTCTTTCCAACTCCTCATAGCAGAAGGAGTAGAAATCTACTGATCTTCTTTCCTAAGCATTCCTGTGGCTCTGGCAAACCCTCATACATATAAAAAAACCCCGCCAAAACAATCCCATAGCTTGCTCCTAACCTAGCTGACCTGGACAGCAGCAGCAACGTGGCAGCACGGGCCAAACACTGTGCGGTGTCATCAAATGCCTAGAGAGTTACAAGGGGCAGCACCCAGATACCAGCGATGCCCACTCCCAGGAGATGAAGGAGCTGGCCTGTGAGCTAAAGGGTGACAAGGGACTCAAGCAGTGGAAATCTGCATGGTCCAAATGCCAGGAGACCCAGGTGGTTTTTGAAAAGAAACTCAAAATGCATTTCCATAACCTGAGAGCCTTCATGTGCGCAGGTTCCCTGTGTAATTTCTAATGCTTGTAAGACGCTCTGCCCCAGTAGCAATGGAAAATTAACAGCCAGTTCCTCTCAGGCCTCCTTTCAGCTGCCTAGCTTTGCAACCCCAGAGTCTACATTAGAAGTATATCACAAGAAAGTCTCCACAGGAGCATTTTTAACTATTGCTACCTGCCTTCAGTATGCATCACAACTGCTAAATTTACCACAGCAAAATAATTACTCCCATCGACATGACTACAATGATGCAGTAATGAAAGAGTTATGCCATGCTCTAATAGAAACAGAAATCTCAGATCATTTCTGGAGTCCAGCTTTTTTACTGGCTAAGCAACAGGTTGCATTTTATAGACCAAGATAGGCTTGCAATGTTTGCAGTCAGAAAAGCTCATTTTGGCTTGAAAACTGAATAAACATAGTCAGGAAGTGATTGAAGGAGCACAAACTGCCAAGATATAATTTATAGTTACTTTCCCATACTTTACACTGTAGTTCTGTTCTTTGAACTCCAAAATTACTGATATAATTAAAATACTAGATTGCCAGTCCAGAAGTGTCTGATACTAATTCAATTGTCACTGTTTATTTCAGTCCATTTTAAAACCCAAGTCATCTATTGCAAATAAATCTGGAAAGAAATAATTCCAAAAACATACATACACACATATGTATACACATACATACATGAACTTAAATCCTATGAGTCCCTCAAGACTTCATTGCCATTTCAACCTAAATTATTTAAGCAGCTACAAAACAATTCTATGTGTGGACCAGATGAGCAGGCAAGTCTTGTATTAAACCATGAAACCTCTACTTTGAGTCAGGACACTACTTTTAGAAGATGAACTAAACATAGCTCTCTGGGGTAGCAGGAGAGTCTTCTGCTGTCACAAAGAATCTATCTTTCTAAGACAAGTATTTTCACTCCCTGATACCTGGCAACTCAGAAACCACCCCAAGATAAGGATGCCAGGCAAGTTCAGTCACAGTCTTCCTTCCTGCACGCTCCCACCAACACACCTAGAAGAACGCCTTGAGAACAAGGGTGCCCTGGACTGAAACAGGAACCTCAGGTGATTATTCTCAATGTGATTAAAAAAAAAAACCACCACCACCAAGGAATGGGACATTTTGGGATGTCTGAAAACTGCAGTCAGCTGCTAGAGGCAACTGAGGCAGTTGCAGAAGCATTTTGGAAGTGGAAGGGTTTGATGAGGACCAAGAAGCCAGTTTGTCCCTCAGTGGAAGCTCCTTCCCCTTGCCATCTCCATCAGTTGCAAATGCACTTCAGCTGCTTTACTGCCCTCGCCATCTGTGCCACAGCTTCCCCTACTCTGCCCTCCAAGCTTTTGCCTATACTCCATATCTGACTGACTCCACACTCCATATTTGCATCCTTCCCAACTCATTACATGTACATCTGTGCATAAGCATGACTGTAATGCAATATATAAAGACATCAGTATTTCTACATGGTTCCTTTTTTTCCTATTGTTGCATTTATTTACACGGAGCAACCTTTTACAACAGCATGCATGCACGGAAATGACCATCCCCCTTACTTTCAGTGGGGTAATATATTTAAGCAACGTGCAATGCAAAGTTTGGCTTCTAGTGATGATTACAATGAAAAATCATCAAGTATCAATTCTGTTGCATATCCTTGCCATGAGACAGTTGCCAAAGTAACAAACACCAAATGCCAGCATTTTTTTTGCCAGCCTTTTAAGCACATCTGTGCTAGCTCATGATAACACTATGCCATTAAAGTATTTAAAAACATAATTTCTTAGATTCCAAGACAAATACATTTCAAATACAGGCCACACTGTTGCTTACTACGTATTACCAGCTTGACACCAATAAAAAGATACAGAAATTCACCCAAAAGTAAAGAGTTTGATTCACAGCCATGAATCCCGTGTAGTCTCCCTTCTGAAATACCTTCAGTCTAGAAAATAAATACTCTGATGTTTCTCAAGAACACATTTTGTATTGCACTAAAAAATATCAGCAAAACAAATGCAGCATTTGCCAGCGTTTCCTGTTAGCAAAGCAGAGAAGCTGCAACTTATTATTTCACACCTCCTTTCCATAAGGACACATTTTAAATTGTATGCCTTTCTGCAGTTTCTTTTGGACAGTTGAAAGAATACATGGGGAAAATAAATGGTTTAATAGTTAACATTACTTTACAAATTAAAAGGTGTGAAAACATATCCAGAATTTGATACCTTGAAAAAAATCTGCAATTCTCTTACAGACAGAATTTTTTCAAGCTTAAGAATATTGGGAAGTACTCTCATCTGAAAGAGCTTCAGACATCTTTGGATTTTTTTCATCTGCCCAAATTTTTAAAATTATATAAAACTTGAAACGAGACTTTGTATGAATAACTTTTCAGTAATGCAAAGACTTCTCAAAGTCCTTCTTGAATTTCTCAAATTCCTCAAATTACAGGTATGCTGATACCTAAGACATCCAGCATCAGCTGATTAATAATAATTAATTAATCATGATTAATAATAGATAAGAATCAAATCCTTCTTCATTAGATTTGTTGAGATTCCTTGAAGTCAAAATCACTGCTTATTAGACAAAGTTAAGGTATGTTTAGAGCACCACGTTCCACCCATCAAAAACAGAAGAAAAAATATTGTAGAAGGTAGACAACAAATACTGCAGATATTTATGAAAATATTGAAATGCTGAAAACCTTCTCAGCAATCTCTTGGTTTTTCCCCTTTTAAAAAAAGTAATCTTGTCTAGTGAAATTAAATTCTTCGAATAATTGTTCTTCCCTATTGGGCATCCATGAAAAAAGGATGAATTTAAAACCTGAAAACTTCCAGCTCATATTTGTATTATTTGATTAAGGTCCAATACATCATTTATTACCAACCATTTCCCATTCATTTATTATTTTTTCTTCCTTAGTGAAACGTGTCTCATTTGTATATGAATGAAGAACTGGTCCTGTAAGATTTTGCGTTTCCCTTCACAAAGAGTTTTTTTCCTTTTGGATATATACAACAAATTCGCAGAAGACCAAAGAGAAAAATCAGCCTACAGTCTCTCATTTTTAAACATTTCTGACAGATAATCAGCCTGTAAAAGACACATATTGGCACTTACACGTAGGGAAGGAAATAGAAATTTCCACTGCCTAGACAAAAACAAAGATATATTCAGTGGGTGTAACTGAGATCCCCAAGGAATCACCCATGTCTTAAGTTAATTAAAGACAAATTAAAATTTAGAGAGGGAAGGGCGTTTAGCATGCACAGCAAAGTTGCTCCTATGCCACACTTACGTTCTTTAAGTCTGCTTTCTTCAGTTACAAAGATAAAATTATTGTGATCCTCCCTGATGTTCACTACCATGTTCTCCATGAAAGTTCTATTTCCCCTTTACTCTGAACATTATGTTTTTCTTCTTCAATGACTTTGGTCCTAACTTCACTGCTTGCACATAACCTGCCTTAAAGACAAGGGGTTTAGCAAGAAATGAACAAAAACTGCTATTGCTGTCTCTGTTTACCATAGTCCATCTACCTGTATATGCTCAATCACCAGGTACAAATAACACTGAAACTAAAGACATTTTATGACATTGACTTGGTCAATTACTCCTTTGCACCTTGATCAGACAGCAGATCTAGGAATACAGTATGGTTTTTTCCCCCTCCCAGTTAATTGCAGAATTAAAGAATACTGGAAAAGTCACCTGGAACAAACCCTACCAGGGATATTCTTCATGGCAGCTAAGCAACAGATCAGACAACCTTCATGCATTGCCTGAGGAAGCTAAAGTAGATAGGCTCCATACAAAACAACGTTTCCTGTTTCAATTCAGAGATTCACATACATTAGAGAAGGAATGATGCCGGCTTCCCAAGTTTTTAGGCTATCCTTGTGCTGGAAGTAGTTTACATTTTATAGTCACACTAAGAACTGCTTAGATCTCAGCTCATAACATTGTCCAGGCATGAAGAAGACACTATTTGCCAATGAAACTGATAAACTGATTTTGACATACCTATTCTATTTATGATCTCTAAACAGTAATGAGACATACCCTTGGTAAAATAGGATTAAACAGATATATAAACTGCTACGAGGAACTCTGGTGAATTTGATTTGGGAAGGAAATGAAGGTTTCTCTCTATTCCGTGACTTAACCAAGAATTCTTCCAAGAGGGCTCATAAAGCAGAGAGGTGGCAGCCTGCCTCACAGGTGATGACAGCAGCCCCTAAATCAAGTGTCACACAGCTCCAAACCCTACGGACTCATCAGTCATGCCTGCAAGAGGGGAAGGAGCAGCCTCCTTCCTTGAGATCAGTGAGGCAAACACAGAATACTCCATCTGCTCTCCTAAGGATGATTGATGACTTCTTAGCAGCTGAAGTGTGTGACATTTGATTTCACTCACTGATAAGATTGTGCCTGTCCAAACACCTTCTAGCTTATGTTTCCAGGGCCCCCACATAGCTGTTCATTGTGACGTTTTACACAATGCTCAATTGTTCAATGATTAATGAATTTCTCAACAATTGAAGAAAATTCTGTAAGAGAATTTTGCAACCGTGTTGCTTGACATTCTGATCACAACAGAAAATGGGAATCTAGGCTCCTCAAGAAAAATAGTGGGAGACCTCCTGCATTTGTCAAATGACACTTAGTGGAGAAAACAGTCCCAAAAGAAAACTGGCCTTTTTTCCCCTAACACTTTAAAATATAAACTTTTAGGTCTAAAAAACCTAATGCACTGATTGATTAAAAATAGTTTCCAAAACTTTAAGAAGCAGATTTACATATGATTATAGATTTCAACAGCCTTGAACATACTTTATAGCTTTCTTATACTTCTTACACCATATTCTTATGCAGTTATTTCATATTTTGAAATGATGCAATCAGCATGATTTGAAACTATGCTTTGTAACTAGAAATACTTTTGTATATAGGTTCTAAACTGTGCCTGCTTCATATTACACCTAGTCATATCAGAGGTCTTGTTAAACTTTTTTAATATCAAGTAAATTGCACAGCACTATTTACATATATTATAGTGCTCATACCAAATTTTTCTGCTTTTAAAATTGATATTGAATTAAATCTTTTTAAGCAGCTGTATTTTTATCTCTCATACAATATCACAATCAGGAAGCTTTTTGGCCCTGATTTTATAAGTGTCATATTTAGCTGGATTCTGCCCTGGATGCCTTTGGGAGTTTTAGCACTCTGCACAAAATTCATGCACCTCTGATAAAGAGAAGTAGGCAACTCAGAAGTCTGTCAGAAAATGCATTCAAATGGAGCTAATCTGTAGTCCAACAGGTTATCAATTATATCTGCGTATCTTTTTTTCAGTTCTTTTAAGGTCAAGTGCCTCATATACTTCTAATCTGAACATGACTTTCCTTACTAAGCAAGCTTTTTCGTCAAAAAGCATACTGGTAAATCAAAAGAACACTGCAGTACAGTCCAGCAAAAGATGATGAGTGTGGCTATCTTAACCCTTCAGAACGAATGACAGGAACAGAATGGCATTGCTGTTGAAGAAAAACGTTCCACATAACATCTATCATTTTGCCAAAACCAGCCCACCAGAAGAAACCAAAGAGAAATTCCAAGTTTGGACTTGCCAAATGAATCTTTCATTTAAACTCTGAAACAAAGGCATTGCTTCTGCCAAATGTTGCTAAGCTTTGCTGAGGCCTCACATGAAAAACCAAGAGCTCCAACTATTTAGAATTCATATTTGATGTAAAACTTGGGCTTGTTCCCACTTAATGCAAATAAGAGACTGCACGTTACCTTGAAGCTCTTTAAATTAAAAATGATACTGACATAGAACCGTGCCAAATTTACTCAGCTATGATGAAATGATTATAAAAACATGGCGTTACAAACTGTCTTGGCACTTAAAGACATGATGAAGTCTCCACAACACCCTGAAAATTTGTTAAAATGAAAATAAAGACTCGTTTTTAAGTCAACAATTTATTTCTGAAATACTGTACTTTTAAGGAATTCAAAATACTAAATATAATGAGATACAAAAATCAAACAGATACTTATGTTGAAAAATATACTTTTAAAAAACTTATAATGATAGATTTCTACTGCTGGCATACTTTAATATTATAGACTAAAAAATTTATTAGGTATGAACTTTTGGACAATAGTGTTTGGTCTATAATATAACCTTATAATACTAACCTGTATTTTTCTTCAGTAAAAAATTGAAATAGATTTTCTTTGTAAAACAAATACAAAATTCATCTTACATTCTCTCTCATGGTTCATTGCAAGATAAACTAAAATCACACTCAAAAGATGCCCTTAGCAATGCAGTAACTGTTAAGGACAGTGAGGTTAACAGGTAAACAGGAGATTACATCATACAAGGTCTCATTTTCCAGTTTGAAGTGTACTACCTCAAATACTTGTGCATATGCTATCAATACTCTCCAGCTTGAGGAATACTTCTCCTCAATTACCCACTAAGGAAAACTTGTATTTTGAGAGTACATGAAGATTTTTTGAAGGGTATACGACAAACAGCCATGGTTCTACCAGAAGCAGCTACTTAAAGTGCTAACAGATAATTCCCAAATTCCTTTCTGCATCACATACATTAGGAACCATGGAAGTTGAATTCTTGATAATGTTCTGAAACTGTAAGACAGGCTTCACTTAAAAACTATATTCATACACAGATATAGGTTTGTCTGCATCGCTTTTCCCTTCCCTCTTCAATCCAGACAACTCCAATTAAATTTATTAGGATAAATATTTAAACAACATTTCCATGAAGACAGCTGATCAGCTGGAAGATAGAGATATTACAGGTGTATTCACTGAAAGCACTGAGCACTGTGTGCTCAGAAATACCTACCAGATTTCAAATACCCTACATTTATGAGTACTCAAACTGGGAAAAGTCATGATGAGGTATGGTAGGTGCAGGATTAGTGGGAAGAGAGGCTTAGCACTCATTGCTAAATATGTGCAAGTGCCCAGATTAACCAGTGAAATACATACAACTCAGAAATACAAATACCTCCCAGAAACAGTTGAACTGAACAGAAAGAGGAGAAACCAGAGAACACTGTTGGAAAGTGGCCTAATTTCCTCTGCGCACACAGTTCACCTACTTGGCAAGCTCAAAGGGAAACCCAGCTTGCATCATTGTGACTCTCAAACGGTCTTTCTCTGGAAATGCCTTGAAGACACTTGAAGAGTTTCCCCAGTGTGTGACCATGAGATGACCAGACTGTTTTGGAGCTGGAACTCCTTCTTTGTCCAAATACTTCAAAATTCAAGGACTTTTTTCTGACCCAGAAGACTACTATCTTCAACTACCAAAATTTTCCATTAAATGGTCCATCCTTCACCCTCTACACCTATTGATCAGAAAATCTTCATTGTGACAGTTTCTAAATTCTGAATGCTTAACTGTGAAACCTGCAAAAAGCACTGTGCATTTTGGAAGTGTGCAATTCTGCAGTCTTGCGGAATTATTAAATGTTATTATTCTTATAATAAACGTCTATTTAAAACAAAGCAAAACATGCTAGTTCTTATTGACATTTTCTTTTCACTTTTCCTAACCTGTTCTCTCTCCAACAAGCTTCCTTCCAGTCCTGCAACTTTCCTGAGACTTTCTCCTCATCCAATCAAACCAATCTGAAATCCAAGCTTTTAGTTCAATTCACTTTCTTATCATCCACACCACTTGTCTATCACATTGACCACTTCCCCACAGGACCCAAAATGCTGCTGATTTCAGGTCTCCTCCATAACAAACTCACATTCAAATCCATGCCTTTCCTTAACATGAATTCATCAGTCACTACCATACCCACCTCAGCTCTATGAAGTACTTTTGGCTAATCAATAAGTAATTTCCTCTAACCTAAATTCTAACATCTTCAGAGATCTTCCACTGCATGTTGGTTTCTCATCAGATCTGTCCCAAGTTCCTCACACCCTTTTTGAGGTTTGATGTGGATTAAACCCAGCCTATTTGTCAGTTATTAGGTCAATTTTTGGGCCATCACCTCAACCCGTTTTCCTAGCTCCTCTTTTCACATCCCCCTCCCATTCTTCCCACTACAGAACCATGCCACTGTCCAACAAGCAGCCTCGGTTTTTACCTAAGAATCTCAATTTTCTTCTCTCTCTTCCTGTCAGGTTCCAACCACTAACTCTGCCATCACTCTGTATGTGGTCCTGCCTTCTGGTAGACTGAAGGAACGAGGGAAGGCTTGCAGACCATAAAGAGAAAATATCCTAAGAAGCAATTGGCTAATTGCACATTACAAATGAAGTCTTAAAATTAGCCTTTGCCAGAAATTGTAATTTATTCCCTACATTAAAGAGAAATTCAATTCATGTTCAGCCGTTATTTGCTCACCTGAAATATTTGTTTCAATGAGAAAAGTGCCCGTCTCAGCTCCCGTCCATTGGAATTGTACAGTTTTTCTGGGGAAAAGAAAAAAAAGAAGAAAAAAGAGAAGTTCAGCAGAGATAAAACTGACAACATGGCAAAAAAGCAGTACAGATTTCAAGAGCTGGAGTGGAAGAGACATAGTGCCCATTTCCCGTTAGACAAACCACTGTTACAGAGAGCAGCTTTGGGTTTTATATATACAGGACTCATTCATTCAAAAAGTGCAAGTAAAACCAGGGTTTAGTTATCCACAATTTCAGATGGCATCTATCAGCTACATTCACAATATCTTCAACAACATCAGTGGGAAACAATGCTCTAAGGAGTTTCTCAGAACACCTAGAAATACTGCTTTTTCTGCATTATGGTAAATTTAGGGTTTATTGAAAGTACCAGATTAGTCTCAAAAGACTCAACTGACAGCACTCTTTGCTTTTGTTATCAAAGCTAGAGCCACCGAATCCCATCCTTGACTGCCTTCCCTCTAGACATTCTTTTCTTATGTTCTCATCTTTCTATTGTTAAATCCTTTCTGCAATGGCAATGAACGTTAATACCAGAAATAGTCGGACAGTCTGTTCTAAGCATAATTCAAAACAGTGTTTTATTCTCATGAAAACTGATCTTGATCTTTTTCTAAATGAAGCAGAAGCCTTCTTTTCATCATCCAATACTACAATACATTACTTCATTTATTCCCCTACTAATGCATACTCATAGGAATAAAGTAGACAAAAGCAACTCCTCTGCTGTCTTTCTGAATCCTGTCACAATGTTTATGCCTTGGAAGAAGTCTTGGACTGTACATCCCAAGTCTATTATTGTGAATTTGGAAGCGGTTTGTTAGTATGCATGGATGGAGCAGAAGGTATGCTCTTCAAGTCTTCCTGCTCTGCTACGTTTGGCTTATCTGATAGAGACTATATGCCACACTTCCACAGCCCTAAATTGAATTTTATTACACTAATGCAATCTGAGGATAATTACAAAGGAGAATCAAATCTTCACGGTCACCTGCAATGATGTACTTTGCCTTACCCACAGATTATCATGAAAAGACCTTCTCTGCAATGGACATTGGCCAGCAGGACAGGAAACCAAGGCTGGAATGACCATGGAGTAGGAATATTCTTATGAGAAAATGAAATACCAACCCCCGAAGTTTTATTTCTTACTTTCCCCTATCTATTTATCATTTGATTACTACTCTACACTACAAAAATCAAATTAAACTTTATTTCCTTCTCTCAGGAATTTATAGAAAGGCTCAACATTTAAGGATTCAATGCATTTATAACTCAGTAATCATTTTTTACTTCAGTCAAGGCAGATTTTAATTTTAGAAAAACATTTCTTATTCTCAACCGTCATCTTCAACCAAAGTAAAAAGATTAAGTAGAACTTCAGCAAAACTTACACTTTTTTTTGGTAAACTTTGAAAGTAGTTTTGTTCATCCCTAATTGCTTCTGATTTCAAAGACAGAATGTGTAGAATTGGCAAAACTATTGTTGTTATAAGTTGTCTCCTTCTTTGCACTGCTTATAGATTCCTGACAAAACATTGGAGGAACGGATTTCACTTCAAGCCATAAACTCAGAGGCATACTTTAATTACTCTCACTTAAAAAGGCACTGGCATGTGAAACTCCATTTCTTGGCAGGATAAAAAGCAACTTAGTCAGGAAAGCTTAAAGAATAATAAGGGTCTATTAAGACCCGGTCTGTCAACTTTACATGCTGTATTACACAAAATATTCCTCTTTAAAATATACCCCCATCTAGCATTTGTTATAACTAATTTCCCTCTATTCATAATTCACCCACATCCTTATGAGCAGAACCTCTCCAAAAGGCAGTACATTATCATCTTAATTAAGAGAGGCAGCACTTCCTAAAGTGCTGGCAACTTTGCACATAAATATCCATGTCCTAACAAACAGAACTGGTCTTAAAGAGGAACAATCATTATCCCAGCCTGGGATAAAGTCTTAATGAACCATTGTCATAATACCATAACGCTGGTTGCTTTCATTGGTGCATGCAGATTTTTGATATGTCTCAGAGGAACAACGCCAAACATTTTTCTTCTTGGTCTTTTCACAGAGCATAACATCATCCTTGGCAATCAGCAGAAACAATGCTCTCTCTGCTCACGTGCAGCAGAGAGAGCAGAAGATAATAACTGCAGCACAAGAAGGGGTCTATCATTAGAGCTGAAGAATCAATAACTACTGGAAACACCAAGTTTGGCAACAGCAGTGGCAACAAGGTGGCAGCACGTATCACAAGTGCTGGAGCTGGTCTGACACCCCTTTTTAGAAGCAACAGCCCAGGAAGTCATGTCATTTTTGACATCTACTACCAGGGTGCAGCAATCTACATGGAGACAATGTACCTATGCAGATTCCTCCTCCTGTGGAGCTTATCTTGAAACACAAATTCCTAACCCCTTTACCTGATATTCTTACATATGGACAATATACTGTCTACATAAGTCCTGGCATCCACCAGATGCTACATCAGAAGACGTTTTGGTTTAGAAAGCCACAGTGCATGGCAAACCTCACCCAGCGCAGGAAAGCCTGCATAAGCCAAGGTACTGCACAGGTCACTTTATACAGGCTTGTACCTTTACTGTATTTCGGTGCGATGTTTTTCAGAAAACGATAAATGCATACAACAGATTACATGTCAGGGACACTTGGTAAGATGCTCTCGAGGCCTTACAGGATTCCCATTTGTCAGCAGTAACTTTAACATGACGAGGACCTCGGGGCACATCCCAAAAGCCCCAGACTGCAACCAAGGCTATGAAAATGCATTAGCTAAAACTGAAAGGCAATAATCACTCATTAGTTCTTTTTCTATGGTAGAAAATCAAATTAAAAAACAGAGAGAGAAAGACACATTTGCTCACGAAGTTTTCAAACTAAAGACAATTCAGAAACCAGATAGCAAATGCTTTTTAATGCTCACTGTTTCACATTAGCAATTTAAAGCTTTACCCCCTTTTAAGCAGACTGAGAAATAGCCTCCCTTGCTAAAGCACAGCAGCAACTGTAATTCCCACAGTGCATCCCTGGAAGAGTTCTTTCATGGAAACAAATGATGCCTATGGCTTTGAAACAGGAGCCCAACCTGCTACTCTCACCAGAACCAGAAAATTCGGAGGCGCTCCAAGGACAGCCCAAAAGACCTATCTGCCCACTGCCTTTTTGTAACATGTTGCAGAAAAGCTTGAACAGGTACACCAGGACTGCTTTATGCCAGAAACTGAGCATCCAAACTTCAAGCAGGACCACTCGCTGCTATACCTCTCCCTGAAATTTCATTAGTCTCTGGCCCTTTGGTAAAACATAACTTCCATCCTTCCCCAGGTCAGGTACAGGTTGGAGGCATGCTACACTCATACACTTCAACATTAGAGAATATAAAACAGGTCAGGGAGTTTGAAATATCTGACTGTCTACCTATTAATGACTGCATTTCTGATGCTTATGTTCTGATAAGCTATGCTATTGCAGATATTTTTTACCACTTTTCCTCAAGAAATAAAGAGCTGCATCTGTGGCTGTGACATAGGTTTACCTGTAGATATTCAGATGACAGAAAAGTCTCGTGGTGGTTCCCTCTGATGTTAACACTAGAGGGCACTGCTTATTTCCTTATTTTATGAAGGACAAGGCACTCTGTCCCTCCATGGGCTTCCCACTGCTTCAGCAATGCTCTTTAGGATGCTGAGTTGGTATTTCACTAACCTTGAAACCCTGCTTTTTATCTGTAGACTGCAGGGCACCCTGAGAAATTCAAAAGCATCAGCACTGTCAACCTCAAACATTCAAAATCAAAGTCAACACTTTTGAAACTATCAGATAGAAAAACAGGAAAAGGTATGAGGCTTGAGTTTTATTTACCCTTCTGTAACAAGCAAGAGTCACATTTGTGAAATTACCCTTCAAATCATAGCAGGTAAGTGTATAACCTTGAAAGACAAAGAGATTCCCTTAAGTCACCACTTCTTTCTACAGGCAGATTATCAAAGATAACTGGGCTTGCCACATGTGAGAGGTGGCAAGTGTCTATTTTCCTGCAACAGCAGTACTTTGGTCAAGAGAAGGCTTCGTGCTCTAAAAGAAAACCATTATTTATTACCCTGGAGTTTTCTTTGCATTTACTGTCATAAAAAACTCTAGAAAGGAAAGGAAAACAACTCATGCTAGGTGAAAAGGGATTTCTTTTTGGTACAAAAATTGGTACAAACATGGTTGTGGAGGGGAGGCAGTTTAGTTTGCAATTGGCATCTTTTCAGAAAGCAAGAGAAGCCTTTAAAGATCTTTATTTTATCGGACCACCAGTAGCTTTCAAAGAGGATCTATATTTTCAAAGACGACTGTCTGAGGCTCAAATTTCATTGGGTATTCAACTCTTTTGACTATACGGGAAAACAGGCTTTTAAGAAAAATAATAATTGGTCTTAATATTCTTAATGAAAGTATTGACTTTTCTTCTGCTTTCTATGGGAAAATGAGTGTTTTCAATCCACATTAATAAAAGAAAAAACAGAACTGGCTGAATATTGCTTGGTCCAGTCCTATGTGTTACACCCAACCTCTGACCAACAGGGTACCATCCTCCTCCCTTCCTCTTCCATCACACCCATTGAATTAGTCCCTGGGATATAGTAATTTATGTATCATCAGCCTTCTGAGCTATTGGCAAAGACTCGTGAACATCTGGCTGAGCACAAATGGGAGTTGCTCTGCTTCACTTGCTGCTGCCTGAATGACCTCCATGTCTCCCATCCATGCCTCTTTTCTTTAAACTGTAATTTCAAGATGAAGCTCCTTTCCTTACAAAAACATAAAAGGGAGATTAACTCTGCATTTGATTACATTAGCAGGGTATCTGGTGCAGATCTAATTAAACGACATTTGAAACATTTCCTGCCATTCATTTCTAAAGTCCTTGCATGGGACAGAAGAAGCAATATTCTCTGGTTTCCACTAGCTACTTGCAAAAGGGCTAGTACTCAGAAACTAAAAACCTAATTCTTGTCCCTGCATCAATGAGTGCAACGTTCTTTTAAGTGCTCACTAGGAAGAAGTATTAGTGATAGAAGCAATAGTAACAGTCTTTTAGAATTTAAATGAACTGCCTAGGTTTGCACCAGCACTGGGGGGAAGGGAATTAAAGAACAAAGAAAAAAGTTTATAACAATAAAAAAATCTCTTTCTGTGAATACAAAGTACCATGCTTCCAAATTGATTACTACTCCATTTTAAATAGGTACCATTCTATCCAAATGAATTTATCCAATTATAAAACTGGGTAAAAATCTGAGCAGCACAGCAAGAAGTCAGGCGTACGGGTCCAATCCTGCAAAGGGGCTTCAAGGAAGCTGCCTGGTAAACTTCACTGGGTTACTCGAGTGGGGCCACACGTACATACAGTGCTGCAGATCTACAAAACAACTGTATATAAAACTAATTAGTACAGTGTGCCAGTCTTTCACTGTATGTCAAACAAATTAAAGCAGTCCTCTAAGAAAAGACCTGGTCCTGTGCCAAGAATAGGCTCTCTCTTTAGTTTTGCTTTTGTCCGCAAAAGCTAGTCATAAACGTGCTGGCCAGACGAGACACTTTCCTTTTCCTCCCAGACCCCCTAGAAAATACACAGAGAAGGGATTCATTCACTGGCACATTGCCCACTATGGCATTAACGCAACTGCTGCTTCTGCTGAGATTACTTCTTTTTGCATATTACACATCTTCCTTTTTTCTCTGAATTGATCTTATTTTCCCTATATAAATAGTTTGTTATGCATTCATTAGCTCAACACGCCACATGCAAACTCAAGCTATACATTTTCCCACTGATCCAGGGATAAATGATTAGCACTTAGCAAGGAAGAGGAGGTTTCCCTCCATAAAGGATCTGAGGCCAAGCAAGCAGCTGTGTACAAATTTCGGGAAGCCTGGTTGCGTAGTGCCAAGCCCACGTCACCATCAGTGCCGAATGCTTTGGAGGAATGTGCAGCCTGCCTCCAAGGAATGCCGCCCCAGCTCCCGTCAGACCAAAGCCTCCTTCCCCTCCTTTTCATTCAGGCACACAGCAGCTGCTCAGCTAATTATCTGGGACAGTGGGTCCCCTCAGTGAGCAGGGTCCTTTGCCACCCCTGGGAAAAGAGATCCTTTGTGGGGAGCGGATCCTATTACGCCTGCATATGAGAAGAGCTCCCCTTCAAGCCTGCATCCCTATTCTCCTTCTCCGCAAAGGGCCTGCAGGTGGGGAGGGGGAGGAGGGAAAGCCACAAAATAGCCTTGGATGTCCTTTCCTATCCAACACCCTAAAGCCTCACTGGCAGAGGCTCAAAGCAGAGGGTGCAAAAAGCCACCTGCAAACCCCAGGGAGCCCCTGGGTTTGGTTGGGCAAGCAGGAAGAAATCCATGTTGAGACCTCCTCTGGGAGTTAGGAATAGCCGATACAGCCAGCACTTCAGAGCAGTTCTGTACAGTCATGCGTAACAATTCTCCTGCCTCTTCGAGGGCAGAAGTCTGCTTTTCCTGCTGCTGCAAGAAGCAATCGGCAGAAACAGTCCCCTGGATTTCCACAGGGAGAGCACATAGAGAAGAAACCTCACTTTGGGAAGAAGGATTGGAGCCAACCTTCTTTGAATGTTTCTCTAAAGTGCCAAATGTCCTAGCTTTTATCACAAGGGAATTAACATAAAACTGTCAGCACAAGAATGATGAGACATTCAAATTCAGTGAGAAATGTACCCGCTCCTCCAGGTGCAAGTGTCCTCCCCCCAAAGCATACCCTGATTCTAGCTCCTGCATTTCCAAGAGATATGAGATTGAATCATTTGTGGAAAAGGACTAACAATAAGAAAGAGAAGGGTCCAGAGGACTGAGGAGAAAAATTATGACCCTGAGGATGAAGAATCAGAGACACACAGCAACAGAGAAACAACACAATGAGAAGTACAGAAGAGCAGAGGGGAGTCAGTAAGAGTGAGAACAGAGAGCAGGAGAGGCAAGGATTGGCGTGCCATTAATGTGAAAACAGTAACATGGAAACAATAATGCTGAAAGAAAGCAGTAATGCCCAAACAATCACCTACAGAGAACTAAACTTAACAACTAGGAAGCATGGAAAGACTGAGTGAGAAACTGAATTAGTCACGTAGAACAGAGAGAAATCTTCTTTTCAGGGTAGGCACTTATCTTTCTGAACACAGCATTCCTGAACATCCCGGAGACTCCTCCATCTTGGTTTCAAGTTTTAGTCAATGCTCGAGATTCATTGCCAATATACAGACAAACTACAGCAATATAAGTAATTCAGTGACATTTAAAAGGAGGAGGTTTTTACACATATAGCTGGTAGGAGGGGCTTTCCAGTCTTCACCACACTCCAGTCTGGGAGATTAACAGGTCTAAACTGATCTATCCTCTTGACTATTTCTACCAAAGTTCTGTTTATTCTGCTTGGCTTCAAGCAACCCATATGTCACAGACAAACCATTAGCCAGTGTTTCCCCTTCACAAAGCTCTAAATTACTATTCCTCTGCTCCCGTAGACCCATCCACATGTACATAGAACTAGGAAGAACATTTGTCACACTATCTGTACACACTATGGCAAAAAACCACAAATTATTTACGCTAAAAGGAAATGCTAAAATGCAAGCGTTTATATAATTAAGTGCAAAAGGAAACCTTAGTTTTCATTTGCTGGATCCTGGGGGTTACAGCCATGGAAGCTGGCACTCTCTGTATGCTGCATGGCGTTATGGTAAGATCTTAAAAACTGATGGTGTCAAAACTTCCTTTCACTATTTCCATTCCTAACTTACTCCGTGTACTAGGAGCCTGCTTAGTCATAAGTGAAAGAGGACATGTGAGTTCATGTGGGCTGAGAGCAGGGTGAAGCTGGCTGACAGAAAGAGCTAGTATTTTTCGTTCATTTTATACCTCCGTGCTCACTAGTTTTCCCAACTCTGTACTGCGGGAACATGTCTTCTGCTGCTGCTTTGGAAAAAAAGGACATAAGCAATAAAAAAGTTCAACAGCAGGACAGCACAATAGCAGGTGTTACTTAGGTTATGAAGTAAAAATTAGAATGCGACAGTAAAACTCAGAGTCAACAAGGAATCACTTAACTGCACAGAAAGCAGTAGCAAGACATCTGAATGGCTCAAGCATTTAAATGATTAAAAAAACCCAGGCTTTATAAATTACTTATCTCTGGAGAGATAAAGAAAACACAGGGGGTGTTCATTGCAAAAAAATCTTTTTAAGAGCTGTCTTTGTGGTCAAGCTGGAGCTGGAGAAATTATTGCCAGGCTGATGCCACAAAAAGCATTTGCTATGAGCAAAGTGGAACAGCAGCAAGGCATCCTTGAATCTGCTTATCACTTGAATATCACTGCACCTTTTCTTTCAATTTCCAAATGACTTCTCTCACTTGTACAGTTTCCGATGTTGCCAGCTAGAATACAGAATTCTCCTTTACAGTTGTATTTCCCATCCAGTCAGATACCTTCTGATAACTTTGGGGACATGGGGAAAGCCTGCTGTTGGAAACAGCAGCAGTGAAGTACACACTGTGTAGGTCCACGGGCACAGTATAGATCTAGAACAAATTGCTTAGAGGCTCGGTCTTCCTTCCTTCTTTCCTTGAGATAAAAAGCAACACAAGAAAGGCATATTTGAAAATTATAGCCTTGCCAACATCCTAACAAAATAAAGATCCTCTGCCTCTTCAGCCTATTCATTCCAGCTATGGAACAGGCACCGTAGCGTACTTCCCTGCAATGATTTATTTATACAGGTCCTCTCCACTTGAATGCAAAAGGCACTAATACGCTCTTTAGCTCTGAAGTGCAGGAAGCAGCACTTTGGGTTGATAACTTCAAAGGAGGGCACTTCTGCATGTCCAAAAATTGCTGTAACTGCTCTTCCGTAAAAGTCAAAGGGTTACACAAGGGAAAAGGCTGTGGAACAAGGTCAAATATTACAGCACCATATTACAGCAAGTGGTGATGGAAAAGGCTTAAGAGGTCATCTTGTTCATCCCCCTACTAATGCAAAATTGTTCCCTAGAGAGTAATACAGAAGGAAAGCAGTTGTTACACTAAAGCATAGGCTACATAATTTAATAGAATGGGGCCAGGGAAAATTGCTAGAAAAGACAATAATATAGGAACTTACTGCTTTCTTTAAAGATAACTGTAACTAATCTGAGGCTAAAAAATAATCATTAAAAAAAAAGTATGTTGAGGCTGTCTTTAATGTTAGTTTCAGTTTACAACTAGGTCTCCAAATTGCTGACCTGTATGCTCATGCTTGAACAAGCACATCAGTACCTCCTGGATTACAAGTACTTAAAACCAACATGCTGGTCATGATTGGAGTTTTCTGGGTTTATTCCATTTTAGACACAGTGCCAACATGCTGCCCTACATGCTCCATCAGTATTAGTTAACAAAGAGCAACAAGCAAATTATAGCAACCTATCACCAAAAAAACCAGACAAAATATTTAGGCATGCACCCACAATCCCTAGAATTATGGATGCCTTATCTGTGCTGACAGCTTGGCAAGAGGCAAAACATCCAAGCGCTAAGACATCACAGGTTTGCGCCAAGAACGTGAATGAGCTCCTGAGTTTCAAGTTCAGACCAAGTTTTACTGTTCTGCAAGACAAGCCAAAATATGTCAGAGGCTATCTCCAGAACTAGGGTGTTCCAATGATTCCAGTCCATCCTCAGGAAGTGCTGAGACGATGCAGGCTCCTAATTAACTGCATGTGTTCGACCCCACTAGAGATCATTTGAAAATTTAAACAGCAAGTATAGCCCATGCATCTGAGATCAAGGCAACAGGCAAAAGAGCAGCAGCAGCTGACGGTGAAAATCTGATAAAGCTGCTTCTCCTCAGACTGCTGCTAGTGATTGTGATGGTGTGTGCATCTTTAAATCCTTGAGCCTGCATTGCCTACAGTCTCACAGCCGGGCTGCTGAGGGCAGGGGGCTCCAACTCAATGTTAGGTATATTTTGACCATTAGGAGTAGTCAAGACCAAGCATCCACCACAAAATCCTCACAGTACAAAAACCAGGAGATACACCTGTGACTGAGGCACACAATATACATTAAGGATTAATATTTATTTGTACTTCAGCATCACCCTAAAGCATCAGCCACACAGTCATGAAGATCCCTTCTGGAAAGCTTCTAGAGGGGGCACCCAGCCCCGGCAGAGATTCATGTATAGGATTTTTTTCTCACAAATTAATTCGAAAAACAGAATAAGTATAGCATTAAAATGGGAATGCCACAGCTTCTTCAGGAGATTTATTTCAATATTTACTACTACTACATTTAGTGATGAAAATACTGATATCTAGAACAATTTTGTTACATTTTAATTTAATTTTCAGATCTCCCCACTCTGAAAACTCTTGTAACATCTCCATATAACAGCCTCTTCCTTACATTAAACAACTTTACTTGAAACTCATCTTTCCTAAACCTCCCAGTCCTTGTTCTTGTGTACATCCTCTAATGGATTCATATTTTGTAATGCCCAAGCCCAGACACGACAATTCAACTGAGGCTTTACTGATTTTGAGTAAAGAGGAGAAAGTGCATTTCAACAGATGAAGACTTGGTTTTGCTTTCGCATTAGTCACACAGCAAAGAACAATCCCTTAAGTAATAGTCTTATAGTTCCTAGCAGACGTCATCTCAGTCAGAAACACCGGGCCTGTTAACCAGCTTTGTTCAAATAACTTGATCTTTTTCCATGTGTCTTGACGGGTTTTAGAGTTGTTGAAGGATGCTTCTTTAGGATACTTAAAGGATATAGTTAAATTAACAGAAATTAAGTTAACAGAGGCTGATTTGCAACAGAGATGGAATGAAGAAATATCAGATGTGCAGAAGGACAGAGTGTAGCACAAATACTTTTAGCAGATGTCAAAGTAATTCAGGGTCAGCAAGTTTCCCATCATTCTGAAATTTCTGGACACATGAAAAATGCACCATTTTGGCAACTGAAAGGAAAAGAAAACCCAGGAATAAACTGGAACAGAACCACTAAGATCTTCAGCTAAATCCATGCACATGCATGAATCTCATGTGATGAGGTGCCAGGTCAAGCACATGGCCAGTCCTCATGTAGTAGCCTAGGAAGGCTTGGGGGTCCCCACTCCCTGCTGGACAAGTCACCTCCCAGCGTTTCTCCCACTGCTGCACCACGTGCCTCACCATCTCCTGGGTCACGCTGGCACACGTTGAGTGCAGGTGGCTGGGACATCACTGCTGCATCAGCCGTACCGTGTACTGTGCCTTACAGCAAGAGGGATGTGAACAGCCATCCCAAGAACATGGCACAGGCACCGTGGTAAGGGTAACACCACAGGAGAGCCAACAGCCTCAAGCTTCACATACAGCACCCAACAGCCCTGCAAGAGAGCACTGCAGTTGCTATCCTTTAATCCTGTGCAATTTATTCGTCCTTCAATTTCTATTTGTTTATTACTACTCAGACTTTGGGAATATAAAGGCTTCTCCAGCAGTGAGGACACACCTTCATACTCTCTTAAGGATCTATACATGAGATTGGAAAGATTTAACAGTGGAAGTACTTAGGCACTTTACATCCTTATAAGAATGAGGTAAAAGCAGGTACTGACCCTGATCCCTTTCAGGGGTCAGTCTGTTCAACCAAGTAACAAGTGATAGGACAAGAGGAAATGGCCTTCAAGTTGCACCAAGGGAAGTTTAGATGAATACTAAGAGACATTTCTTTACTGAAAGGGTTATCAGGCACAGGAACGGGTTGCCCAGGGCAGTGGTGGAGTCCCCATCCCTGGAAGTATTTAAAAGACATGTAGAGGTAGTGCTGAGGGATATGGTTTACTCAAGGACTTGTCAGTGTTAGGTTAACGATTGGACTCAATGACCTTAAAGGTCTTTTCCAATCTAGGCAATTCTGTGATTCACTTTCCAAGTATTATGATTAGGATAAAGGGAGGTGCCCAAAGCCACATATATTAAAAGCAGGAAAGAAAAGACTGTTCATCAAGTGGGAACTTCAGTTCTGGAAATTCCCCCCCACTTTCACAGGTGAAAAATATCCCCTATTTTCCAGGAAGAAGATGTGTAATACTGGTGGGATGAACAACAGTATGGATGGTTGTAAGAGTGAGAGAGAATACAAAGCAAGTATCTAAGCAATCATTTCACCTCCATGAACAAATACAACAAATAAAAACCCCTGTGCTAAAGGCTTCTTTCAGCTGCATTTGGAAATCAGTGGGTTTGCTTAAGTGCATTAGCCACACAGGCTCTACACAGCAGCATGAGAGAGCTACTGCTCTGGCAACAGATTTTCCCTTCTGAAACAAAAGCTGGCCCATGCCTCCCCACATAACCATGTGCTGCCCACTGGGGCACCAGCTCTTCACCTCTCAGCATCTGCAGAGATGGAGATGAGACACTGGAGCATGCCTAGCCTCACTTAGACTGATTTCCCACTCTACATTTTCCCCCCCACCACCTCCACTTCAACAGTTTTTCTAACAATGTAAATGAAAAGTCACTCAAGCTATTGCGTTCTTCTCCATGTGGCTCAGACTCGTGCTGGTTCAGGGCAGTTTCCAGGCAAGATTGCAATAGGCACGAAATACCATGTTTGCAGCTTAACAGCTGAACAATCCAAACAATTCTTCTTAGTACCAGCAAACCTCTACATCTGTATTTGTTAAAAACAGTAACAACAATACAAAGCCATTTTCCTTTTTCTCCTCCCCAGTGGAACAGTTACCCTCACAGCGCTCTCCACATGCCACCCACCACCCATTTGTATTTTCAAACATTCCTCAAGTGCAATTTCTGTTTACCATACCGTGTGGCACTTGGCCTGAACTTGTTTAACACATGTTCATGTTATTTATCCAAACTCATTCATCACAGTCGTAAAACATCTGACAGACGATGGAGGTTTTCCAGTATGTATCAGGCCTCTTGCTTAATT
This sequence comes from Eurystomus gularis, assembly GCA_013400335.1. NCBI lineage: Eukaryota > Metazoa > Chordata > Aves > Coraciiformes > Coraciidae > Eurystomus > Eurystomus gularis. Next base: position 235,637 of record VZZY01009110.1, on the reverse strand, counting down.
CAACCACTGATTATCTCCACCTCTAAGTAATTTGACCAAAGCCACACGAAAGCACTCAGCTATACTCAATTTTTTTCCATTTGTTATTAATTCAGTCACTGGCTGTAAAAAGCTCCAGCTCTACTGACCTAATTAATCAGGAGAATATCGATTATATACACATGTGCTACATATATATGCACACAAAATATACACACACATTAGTTATATAATATTATATATGTTTATATACACATATATGTTATATATATTAGTTATAAATCTTCTACACATAAATGCAATAGTTTCTTTTTGGAAGGATCCATGTGATTAAAAATGCTTAACTGTGACATGGATTGGAAACTGTAATTCATAATATAAATACAGCCAGTTGCTACATGAAGTGTTTCTCTATGCAACGTTTAAGGACCTTCCACATTGGTGCCTCCCTTTCCCTCATGTTTATGGAGAAACGGAAGAGCGTAGTGACCCTTTGAGGCCACAGCTCTCATCCTTCTGCTCTGCTAACCTACTCTAGGGTTATATAAAATTCCCCAAAAAATCTTACTCAAGTTATAAACTAGTGAAACCTACAATTAACTCTTCAGAAATGCCAAATTTTGTGTTGCTGCTCTTTCCTGTTTTACTATCCTTCTCAGCTACAGATACCATCAATTCCATTGTCCAAAGTGTGTGGTAGCTCAAAAACTAGAAATATGATTAGGGCTGGATCTAAAGTCCATCACAAAAAAGACAGGCAAGTACTGATACTGATGCAGAAGTTAATCATACACCAGCATGTTGCTCAGTCTTTCCTGATGTACTGCATCAGTTGATTCAACTGATCCTGCATTACCCACCGATAACGACACACTCTCTACTTCTATCTACTGATACTGATAAATAATCTTTCTTGGGAGGCAGCTCCATGAAAACAGCAATTTACTGTAAAGTAAAAGCCAGTCTCCCAGTGTTAAAACATGAATAATTTCCAACTTCCTGCTGTAGGCTAAAAGAGTCTTAGAATCATAAATGGTTTGGAAGGGACCTTTAAAGATCATCTAGTCCAACCCCCATGCACTGAGCAGGAATGTCTTCAACTAGTCAGGTTTCTCAGAGCCCTGTCCAACCTGACCTTGAATGTTTCCAGGGATGGCACTTCTATCACCTCTCTGGGCAACCTGTGCCAGTGTTTCATCACCCTCATAGCAAAAAATATTTTCCTTACATCTAGCCTAAATCTACCCTCTTTTAGTTTAAAACCATCACCCCTTGTCCTCTTGCAACTGGCCCTGCTAAAAAGACTGTCCCCATCTTTCTTACAGGCTCCCTTTAAGAACTGAAAGGCTNGATGGAGATGAGACACTGGAGCATGCCTAGCCTCACTTAGACTGATTTCCCACTCTACATTTTCCCCCCCACCACCTCCACTTCAACAGTTTTTCTAACAATGTAAATGAAAAGTCACTCAAGCTATTGCGTTCTTCTCCATGTGGCTCAGACTCGTGCTGGTTCAGGGCAGTTTCCAGGCAAGATTGCAATAGGCACGAAATACCATGTTTGCAGCTTAACAGCTGAACAATCCAAACAATTCTTCTTAGTACCAGCAAACCTCTACATCTGTATTTGTTAAAAACAGTAACAACAATACAAAGCCATTTTCCTTTTTCTCCTCCCCAGTGGAACAGTTACCCTCACAGCGCTCTCCACATGCCACCCACCACCCATTTGTATTTTCAAACATTCCTCAAGTGCAATTTCTGTTTACCATACCGTGTGGCACTTGGCCTGAACTTGTTTAACACATGTTCATGTTATTTATCCAAACTCATTCATCACAGTCGTAAAACATCTGACAGACGATGGAGGTTTTCCAGTATGTATCAGGCCTCTTGCTTAATTCAACCACTGATTATCTCCACCTCTAAGTAATTTGACCAAAGCCACACGAAAGCACTCAGCTATACTCAATTTTTTTCCATTTGTTATTAATTCAGTCACTGGCTGTAAAAAGCTCCAGCTCTACTGACCTAATTAATCAGGAGAATATCGATTATATACACATGTGCTACATATATATGCACACAAAATATACACACACATTAGTTATATAATATTATATATGTTTATATACACATATATGTTATATATATTAGTTATAAATCTTCTACACATAAATGCAATAGTTTCTTTTTGGAAGGATCCATGTGATTAAAAATGCTTAACTGTGACATGGATTGGAAACTGTAATTCATAATATAAATACAGCCAGTTGCTACATGAAGTGTTTCTCTATGCAACGTTTAAGGACCTTCCACATTGGTGCCTCCCTTTCCCTCATGTTTATGGAGAAACGGAAGAGCGTAGTGACCCTTTGAGGCCACAGCTCTCATCCTTCTGCTCTGCTAACCTACTCTAGGGTTATATAAAATTCCCCAAAAAATCTTACTCAAGTTATAAACTAGTGAAACCTACAATTAACTCTTCAGAAATGCCAAATTTTGTGTTGCTGCTCTTTCCTGTTTTACTATCCTTCTCAGCTACAGATACCATCAATTCCATTGTCCAAAGTGTGTGGTAGCTCAAAAACTAGAAATATGATTAGGGCTGGATCTAAAGTCCATCACAAAAAAGACAGGCAAGTACTGATACTGATGCAGAAGTTAATCATACACCAGCATGTTGCTCAGTCTTTCCTGATGTACTGCATCAGTTGATTCAACTGATCCTGCATTACCCACCGATAACGACACACTCTCTACTTCTATCTACTGATACTGATAAATAATCTTTCTTGGGAGGCAGCTCCATGAAAACAGCAATTTACTGTAAAGTAAAAGCCAGTCTCCCAGTGTTAAAACATGAATAATTTCCAACTTCCTGCTGTAGGCTAAAAGAGTCTTAGAATCATAAATGGTTTGGAAGGGACCTTTAAAGATCATCTAGTCCAACCCCCATGCACTGAGCAGGAATGTCTTCAACTAGTCAGGTTTCTCAGAGCCCTGTCCAACCTGACCTTGAATGTTTCCAGGGATGGCACTTCTATCACCTCTCTGGGCAACCTGTGCCAGTGTTTCATCACCCTCATAGCAAAAAATATTTTCCTTACATCTAGCCTAAATCTACCCTCTTTTAGTTTAAAACCATCACCCCTTGTCCTCTTGCAACTGGCCCTGCTAAAAAGACTGTCCCCATCTTTCTTACAGGCTCCCTTTAAGAACTGAAAGGCTGTAATAAGTTCTCCCAGAAGCCTTCTCCAGGCTGAACAACCCCAACTCTCTCAGCCTTTCTTCATAGGAGAGGTGTTCCAGCCCTCTGATCATTTTTTGTCGCCCTCTTCTGGACCCACTCCAACAGGTCCATGTCCTTCTTGTGCTGAGGACTCCAGAGCTAGACTCAGTACTCCAGGTGGGGTCTCACCAGAGCAGAGTAAAGGGACAAAATCACCTCCCTTGACCTGCTGGCCATGTTTCTTCTGATGCAGCCCAGGATACATATGGCCTTCTGGGCTGTGAGTGCACATTGTCAACCAATATCCAGCTTTTGATCCACCAGTATCCTCAAGTCCTTCTCCACAGGACTGCCCTCAATTGCTTCATTTCCTACCCTATATTGATACCAGAGATTACCCCAACCCAGGTTCAGATCTTGCACTTGCCTTTGTTGAACCTCATGAGGTTCACATGGGCCCACTTCTCAGGCTTGGCCAGGTTTCTCTGGATGGCATCTCATCCCTCAGGCATGTCAACTGCACCACTCAGCTTGGTGTCATCTGTGTCACTGCTAAGGGTGCACTCAATCCCACTATGTCATTGATGAAGATACTAAACAGCACTGGTCCTAGTACAGACCTCCAAGGGACACCACTTGTCACCTATCTCCATCTGGATATCGAGTCATTGACCACTAACCTCTGGATACAGCCATCCAACCAACTCCTCATCCACCAAACAGCCCACCCATATCTCTCCAATTTAGAGAGAAGGATGTTGTGGGGGACCGTGTTCAAAGGCCTTACAGAAGTCCAGGTAGACAACATCCATAGCTCTTCCTTTGTCCACTCTGTTCTAGAAGGCCACAAGGTTGGTCAGGCAGGACTTGCCCTTGGTGAAGCCATGCTGGCTGTCTCAAATCACCTCCCTGTCCTCCCTGTGCCTTGGAATAGCTTCTAGGAGGACCTGCTCCATGATCTTCCCAGGCACAGAGGTGAGGCTGACAGGTCAGTAGCTCCCAGGGTCCTCCTTTATACCCTTTTTAAAAATGGGTGCAATGTTTCCCTTTTTCCAACCACCGGGGACTTCATCTGACTGCCAGGACTTTTCAAAGAGAGTGGCTTCATAACCACATCAGCTAATTCCCTCGGGACTCTGGGATGCATCTCATCAGGTATGAGATATGTATGTTCAGGTTTGTCAGCTTACAGCTATGGGGAGCAACATGTTACCATTTACTCTAGCAGGAACAGGTCTTGTTGCAAGAGGTTATACCATACAAGTTAACCACTCGCTCTGTCAGCTGGATGAGTACTCAGGTTTCCTTACTCATCCCTAAGCAACATGTGCACTAAGTCAGCTTAGTTTGGAATCAGATCCTGCAACTAGAAGGCAAAAACTGTTCTACTTTCTGTGATCACTGAGCACAAGTAATATACTGCCTTCTTGCTTCTTGTCTCTTGCACAAGGAAGATCTTTCATCATTGTTACTTTTTTGCATACTTTGCATTGCTCATTAATCATAATGACACATCTATAACCACAAAACTAGAAGAAAGCGAACAGCTAGGATCTGCAAGAACATTAAAAGGCCCAGATCTTCCCTTCAGGGCTCCCAATAGGCTTTCCAGATTCAAAAAAATGTAGTTCAAAAGTGTCATACGTGCTATGAGAATTGAAGATCCATTCACTGTTCCTAACAAACCCACAACTGTTTGCTGCGTGGTTTGGCTGTCTCATATGTTGGGGTTTTTTTTCCATCGAAGAATTATGGAACTACATATGAACTACAACATTATGAACTACATCATCACATTTTCATTTAACAGCACAGGTTGGTTAGTGCAGACCTCAGAGTCAATAAATAATTCCGTATCCTTTTCCACTTCAGAAATTTCATACAATTGTATTTCAGATGGAATCTGAAAGGAATGCTGGATCACTTCAGTTTTTTCCAAAAGAGAAGATTTAGTTTTGTACAGTTTTAAGTTTACACTGTTGATGTGACTTGGTGGCTGAGAAACACACAGAGCAAATTATACACAATTTACGGGACTCTCACGTAGGCAGAAATGTCCTGGGAGAGTGAGGCCCGGGGAGAAGCCAGGACAGTAAACCGAGAAAGAAGAATCTCCACTTCTCTTAAGTCAACTGGATCTTTGCTACTGCCTTTGAGAGTCTCTACGTTCCAAGGGCTAGTACGGATCTCACCCCTTTGCTTCCCTCCACCCCTTATCCTGTCATTATTTCTAAAGTCCACACAGAGCCACTGGAAAATAAGGATGATGACGGGGGATGAGTACAGAAGACAGCTCCAGCAAGAAAACAATAGGGTTTGTACATCTGACTATATTCTATTGCATTCAGAAAACAGGAAGACGTGGTTTCTTAGAAGAACACAGAATGTATTATTACTATTGTCTACACAAGGAAAGCCATGAAGAAATGACCAGTTGCTCAAGGTTGCCGTAGTGGTGCTGCTGGTCTGCAGCCAGTTCTAATCCTCCATACAGAAAGCAGACAGCAAAGCTGAAGGGACAAAATACTGTAAGAAAAAAAAAAAAACAAACCACCAACTTTTCCTTTGGACTGAAGAACTATTTGTGACTGTATACTTTTTTTATTGCTCTTGGCTAGGGTTTCTATGCAAATCAGTGCCCTACAGCCTACTGCCATATGCTGTATATGAGACAACCTCCCAAGTGTGTACAAAAAACTTAAGCTGGTGCAGGATTTGGCAACTTGCTTGTTAAGTGGCATTATAATTCATGAGCATATTAAATCCGTGATGCATAATCTGCTTGGGCAGGCTGCTAGTTTTAAGATGTTAGTCTAGACCTATAAAGCCCTAAATGTCTTGGGACCTATTTATCCAGGAAGCGAGCTTTTTTGGAGGTTTTTTGATTAAAACAACACTTATAATCAGGAAACACTGCATTCAAAGTATCTCGTATCTTTAGATCCAAGACCAGATCCCAGAGAGGTTGCCTAGATTCATTACAGCTGAGGACCCAGGAAGTACATGGTCTTCAGCCCTAAGATGATGCTGTGGCAAGCTCTGGGGCTGTGCCATGGTGGAGCAAATCACAAGAGGAACAAACTGCAGGTTCTAAAAGCCTGAAAGCTCTTGAAGCCCAAGTTGCACTGTGGGCATCCCAGACAGCCCAACCTGGAGCCAAAGTGTCAAAAATATGTGCATTTCAGCCACAAATTGAAGAAAGGAAAAATTATTTTGTACTCAAAGCACCTTTACTTCACTATAATTTTTCTGCAGAGGTATTAATATGGTATTTCCTGAGTAGTTTCCAAGCCATGTCACAGAATATTGGGTGTGTTTGTGAAAGCTCTGTCACTGCTTTCTCCCTGCAACTTCAGGGTTTTGCATGTCTGGAACAATCTTATTTTTTTCCGGTGTTTTATTAACAGTCGCTTCTAAGAAATGCCAGGTGGCACCATGCCCAGAATCACTTGCCAGCTAATCTCAGAGAATTGGGCATTATGCCATTTGAATTAAAGAGCTGGGCTCTAACTCACTGATAACATTTAGGAATCAAACCAATAAAATGGGGAAACAAAATAAATATGAATAATCTCTGAATGCACACAGATGACGGCTTTTACTGAAAATGTATACCATTATGGAGAAATAAAAACAAATTAGCAGCAATCTTTTCTCCAAACATTCAAGTAAAAGGAATTTGCACATTTAAGTACCCAGGTAATGTCACGGAGCTCCCTGCAGCAGGGAGCTCGAACTTCAGGCAAGCTGTGCTCTGCCACTCTCCCACCAAGTACAGAGGAGAAAGAGGGGAAAGAAGAATTTGCATCTGAAGGGAACAATGGAGTTCTCCCCTCAGTCCTGTCATCCTATCATTCTGACATGTCCTTCCTAAAATAAAATGACGTTTAATTTATGAAGACCAATAAAATCATAAATAGCCAGTTGAAAAGCCTGCATAATCCTCTCTAACATTGTCCACAACAACAATAAAACATGGGATACTTCAGCATGTGCACGTAGACAAGCAGGCAAGAACATATACTAATATTATGTCAATTATAAACTGTTTTTCTATCACAAGCTTTTAGGTCTTAAAGGCTAGAAATTCCTATGTACAGCACAGCCCACAGGAGGGGTACGGGAAGGAAAAACACAGGGCTAATAAGGATGTGACTATTAGGAAATAAAACAATTCAAAACCATTTCCTATAACACAATTCAATAAAAATATGGGAGGCAACTTTGGCTTTACTTTGACTGCTGTCTTTGTAAAGCATATCTGCATTATTCACATCATCTCTTCTACTCTTTCGGAGGCCACAAGTCGGTAGAAGACAGTTATTTTTCCTTCCACTTCCTTGGTGCACACCTTGGAGGTCAGCTAGCTGACTATCTCCTGACTGGAGACCAGAGACAGAGACAACAGCTAATCAAATTACATAAATCATACAGAGAAAATTATCCTTTTTCCTGTAACATAATGACTTCCAGGCATTTTTTATAGAAGAAGTAAGCACTGAGAGGGGAGCTAGCATGTCTCTCTCCACCTTATAAACCAGGCATGCTCTGCACGGCAAAGAAGTTAAAACTTTGGTCAGAACAAACCCCCCCAAGTTCAGATAGATGGAAGCCCATAAAACACACCTGCTTTTTCAGCCCCATTGGCAAAGCATGGACATTAGCCATAGACAGGCATATTGGCACCCTTCAAACAGAGGTGCACGTTTAGGAGAGCGCATAATCTTGTGTGAGAAACTTGCCCTCTCCTCACCTTTGCCTCTGTCTGCAAAGCCCCTCCTGTGTCCCACTGCCTGAGGAGGCTGCAGGGATCTGCTCACCTCACTCTCTCCAAGGCTGGAGGGAACAGCCAAGCATCTCCTGGAGTGTACCTGCAGGCAGCACTGCCCCTACCCAGCACGCTGCTCCCAAGGTCAGCCCTGAGCTCCCCTCGCCACTCAGCTTTGCGGGTCGCAGCTCGCAGCAGAGAAGAGGGCAGTACTCCCCCGGCCTCCCCACAGCTCTGCTGGACTGTCGGGGTGAGCTCTGCCCCCGAAGACCAGCACTGCTGTGCAAACATGCTGTCCTGGCTGGTGCCAAAGGGACAACCGTTCCCATATAGATTGGGCAGCCATTCCCCACCTGGTGGCCTCACTAGTGATTCCCCAATTCGCTTTCAATGCATGTGCTGATGGAATACAAGGAGAGGAGCCCAGAAGTGAACCCAGCAGCACTCCATCCAGCTGGCACAGCTTGCAGAAATGACCACAATAAAATCAAATAAAAAAGCAGAACACTACTGAAACACTGAATTTCATATTTATCATCTTAATTACAAAATATACATTTCTTCCAGTGAGAATCATATCTGACTTGCTATTGACCCAGAGAGGAATTCAGAGGGAAAGGGACTACTTTCTGAGGTGCTATCCAAAAAACTGTTTTCTACCTAATTTATTAGCTACTAACCATTCATACTTTCAGTTTCTGGGGTGGTTCCTCAACCCTTAGCAAAGCTTGCTCTTGGCAAGAACAAAGCAAAAGCAGAACTAAACCTCACTCCAATGAGAGCAGAGCAGATTGAATCTAGAAATTAATGAAGGACAAGGAGCATAATTACAGATGACATTTATACAAGGTCACTTCCCATAGCCCGGCAGTATGTTTATATATTGATCTTTTAGCTGCTGTAGGACTGGATTAGCTACAGTGCCAAAGACAGTCAGATTTTTAAATACCTCCATACATCCCATTTCTTTCAAGAGCATAAGGCACATTATAGAAGTCCTCAGGACATCAAATGCTATGGATAAGCACCCAGATTTGTGCCTTGTGTGATATTAAATTCATTGTCAATACTAACCGATCAGACAAGATAAATTTAAAAGAAATTTTGGGGTAATGGTTTTAGTCACACTTTTGATCAAAATAAACCATTGTTTTCCTCTACCAATAACATGGCTGGTAATTTATTAAATACTTAAATATCAAAAGAGATATTTCAGTAAAAAATTACATGCCCTGAAAGATGTAAAGCAATATCTACTGCACCTGCTTTTACTTTGGCATGCTGGCCTGCTTCCCAGCATGAACTAATGTGACAGCAGACGGATTACAGTTTACAGATTATAAGTAAAATACCCTTGATAAACAAGTTGCAATCAGAAAATCATCTCACTTCAAAACCTCTGAAGCTAGAAAACAGTAATTAAATAAACAAATAAATGGAAGTTCCAGTCAGAAGTGACCCAGGACCTGAACTTCAGATTCAGTTACTCCCTGAGCCCTGGATTTCGAGATGAACCTGAACGTGGTAAAAGTGCTCTTTCTATGGACTATCAAACAAACGAGACTTTATCATGCAATTAAAATCAAGCAGCATTTTTCTGTAATTAGATCAGAATTTGCCTAAAGAAATCAACATTCCTGAAGCTGGAGCACTCTTCTTATGCCACATGTGCTTTCAGAGGCAGGTTAAATCAGTTGGGAATTCTAGCTGCAGTGTCTGGCTTCAATTTTCCCTGGCCATTACTTCCTTAATGCTAAACTACAGTAAATCAGTACACTGCAAGGAGTATTTCCTTTTCTTTTTGAGATGCTCTCCTATGAAAATGCAAACTAAAAGAAACCTTTTGCAGGTGGATGGAAATTGTTTCCCAGGCTACAGCCTGCAGAGCATCACTGCACTACCTACCCACCCAAAACTTCTGCTGCTGGATAAACTTGTCTGTGTGTCCCCAGTCATGTTTTAGTCTTCTCTCAGATTGCTTTCTGAAGGGCAAAGTAAAAGATTAGGAAGACATTTGTGTAAGTGCTTTGGCATGGGAATGACTTCACAGGGCAGCATTTCCATAGCACTGCGGTGGGGTACCACGGCGCTGGTCCAGCAGGGCAAACTGATATCACACCAGTTTGCACCACCTGGAGGCAAACCGCTCTCCCCCCTCCTATACCCCCAGCCTGCAGAATACACAGACAAAGTTCTGTCCAAATCTGAAGAGAGTGAGGGCAAAAATAAACTTTTTTCTTTTCAGCTACAAAACAAGCACAAAAAACATCAAAAAGCTAATGTGAATTTAGTAAAGCTACAGAGATAGAGTATGCACACACACTGCTTGCACTTTCCTCTCTTTATCTAAACTTCTTAGTCAAAAGTAGCTTTCATGACAAGTCCTTGCTTGAAATCCTTGAATCTTCTACTCATTTGGCTCACTAAGATGAAAGCCCAGGACATAAAAACTTTTGTTTTCATGCCATCCCCAACCAGTGGAACAGAAACAAAGACTTGACGGCTATTTTATGTTTGAAATATTGGCTTCAAAGCAATGGCGACAGCACAGTGTGGGTGGGCCTGACACTACAGCTGGCTTAAAACAAAGAGCCTATATATCAAAAAAAGTTCCCAAGAGACAGATCTACCCAGAATGAATTACACCCAACAGAAGCGAAGATGAGGAAGAGGATGCATGTGTGTTCAGGGAAAGCAGGGGGAGAAGAGTAATGATGCAGCTAAAAAAAAAAAAGGATACTTAAGAATGTTGTATGCAATTCCAGCTGTAACCATTTACATGGAAAGTATTTTTTAACAGCTTTCTGACTGCATTACAGTATCTGAGAAATACCACATAAAAAGTGAACAGGTACTTGAGCTGGTAATGGGGCAAAACACTCAAAAAGGGTGTAGCTTAAATTACACATCAGTATTCAAATAAGACATCCCACGCATCTACAGGCTATCTTGGAATAACAAGGACCATACCATTAGTGACCAAAACAGTCTATGAGGTAGCTAAAGCTTAGATTGTGCTTTCCATCTGTATACTTCATTGCAATGGATTAAGGGTGATTTTGCTATTTATGCAATGAGAAGCAGCAAACACACTAAAATACCACACCCACACAGTTCTCAGTTAGCAAGTATTATCAAAATAACAGAAAGTCTAATTGTAAACACAGAAGTGAAACAGATGAAGATCATGGGGGCAAATCACTGCTCCAAATCCCAGTGCCTGTGCCTGAGTTCGCAAATGGAGTTTATAATAAAGGAATATTCTGATTGCAGTATTAGTTTAAACCATTTGACAGGTTTTCAGGTACCATGAGCTGCGACTTCCCAGATCCTCGCTTCTCTCCTCTTGCTGTTCTATCTGCTGAAAGCCAGCAAGTGTGTTCACAAACAGCAGCAGAATCTTCCTATGGCTGCCCCAGCAAAAAAGCCTATTAGGAAGTAAACCAGCGCAGGCTCATTTCTGTCCTTCCCTCATGGGATTGCACAGGACAACACAACACACCTGGACAGAGCCACCTCACCTCTGAGGGATCCACTTTGCTAACAAAAGATGGTAAAAATTTCACCTGCTGTTTTAGAAAGGCCACCAAAGTGCCACAGTCCACACACTGCTTGAAAATGGCATTTCGTCAGCATCTCAGGTGAGCTGGTGTCCTGGTCTGAGTTAGAACCACACCCCACCTTTTGGATATGGGCATTGCACATTTGAGATGAGAAGTGCAGACTATAAAGGAATTCACCCAAGTGATGCTGAAGTCAATACCCCAACACCTCCCTTGGAAAATACAGTACTCCAGGTTGTGCTGCAACGTGCCAGACAACACAAGAAGCCTCTCCCTTGGAGCTGGGAGCTTGATGGGCCCACACCATATGTACCCACTGCTCTCAACAGCCTGAGTTGCAGCTTTTGAGTCAGAGGATCCATGCAGCCAGCACCAAGTAATATCATTAGCATGGACAGGAGTATTAGTTTAAAGAAAATTTGGATATCTTTATATTGTAAATCTCTCCTCTCACACACACGCACAAACACTTACTGTTCGCCACCTCTTCAGAGTGATGTGTGCAGAAGCTGGGACCCTTCGACTACAAATAACCATTTGGTGGGGGCAGAGACAGCTACTCTCTACCTACAGAGACATACATGGCTCTGCTTGCAACAAGGCACTACATTTCAGGGGCCCCTATGTAGATGAAAGCTTGAAGTCTCTTTTGCAAACCTCCTTTTGTTTTGTTTTTCCCCTTTGCCAACTATGAGGGCTCCAGAGTCACTGATAACAAAAGCAGATGTTTACAGCCACGTGGGAGGCTTCTCTGTATACAGTGGCTACTGCATTACAGCTCATTAGTCACTCTGTGACATCTACCACATAGATCACATTGATTAGTAGACATTTTAAATCCCATGGACAGTGGGAGGATTAGATGTGCACAAATATTAAAACGTAGACTCCTTCTGCATCTGGTAATCACAAAAATGGTTCTCTAAAACACTGGCTTCCTTCAGGATCCTCATTGCCCCAACTGAAAAGCCCACAGCTGGTTGCATACCTTGTCAAGAAGCAAAAATGAGGTTTTGCTAGCAGTTGATGTGATTGCAGGATCTATGATAAAACCTTCACACTGTCTCAGATATATTTTATAAAGCAGAAAGTGTCTTCTATTTTGTTCTAGAGACAGTGGAAATGGCTCTGTCATTCAACACAACTGACATCCTAGGTAGTTTTCCCTATTTTATAAAACGCAGAAAATGGCTCCTGGAAGAAGAAACAAGCCTCTTAAAAATAACTCACTGATACATTCAGATCATTTCTACTTGGCCTTGGCAGGGGAAACGTCAACCTGTGAACTGCTTCCTGCCATCCACTTTTTTTTTGTTGGTTTGTGTTTTTTTTTTTTCCTTCAGTGCAGCATGGATTATCTTATTGGTCTGATTCATCAACTGCTTTCCATCTGACACCAAAGCCCTCCATTCTGACCATCAGCTTTTCTTTCACAGAATTGCTATGGCTGGAAAGGACCTATAAGATCATTGAGTCCAACCATTATCTATCTCTACCAGGCCCACTGCTACACCATATCCTTGAGCCCCCTATCTAGACAGCTTTTGAATACATCCAGGGACGGTTTCACCTGTGCTGAACCCAGTGCTGGGGTGCCCTGATGTTCTATCAACTCCACAATCATTATTACAACTAAGGCCTCTTAGTGCCAGTATAATTACTAGGCCACTTGGAAAATTTATGGGTACAATTTACAGACTAGGCATTTCCCTGAAATTGCAAGTACGGCTTTAAATGAGTAACTCGCACAAACATGAGCACATTAAATGGAATGGAGTTCCTCATCAGCTGGGACCAGGACATCCACAAGAAATTTGTATTAGATGTACATGCACAGCAGAATCTGAATATCCTGTGCTGATGGAGGCACAGATTTCAACTATTAGATTCAACTATATAACAGGTAGAACTTTTCTGGTGAAGTAATTTACAAAGAAGACTTGGTACACGATGCTGCCTGGGATTTGGCATTGTTCCAATGAATTCTTGAGGAGATGGCTTCAAAGAAAACGTATTTTATAAACATCAGCTATTACTGCAATGCAGATGTCAGAAACTCAGGTGCAGAGGAAGGTGTAGCAGGGATCAAACAAGTTCTGCAGTCCTGCCCTCCAATAGTACACCCATTTCCTATGCTGAGCAGAAATGTGAAATTTCATACTATTATATGAATATAACTTTGGGGGATGCTGGGATTCAGGTATTGTAACTAGCAAAGCCTGTTTTTAGTGTTCACTTACTGTCACAATGGGAACAAGCTGTTTTCTTTGTAAGGCTGATTTCATGCTCAGTGTGGCCTACTGGGATACATTCACCAAGGAATGACAAAAGTAGATAAAATTATTGGATAAAACCTCTGACCTTTCCTACGAATAACTGAGGTGTTACAAAATCAGATTAAAAAGGCATGATTTTTTTCATCAGACACTAAGTAACAAACTAGACAGCCTGGTCCGTGTGCTGCACTGCAGCATCCACAGCCTGCTGGGTCTCCTCCCCACCTGCCTCAGGATCCAAACACGAGAGGCAAACAGGGCAGTTCCTGCTTAGCCACCACCATGGCTTAGGGCTTTCAGGACCCACATAGTGGCAGGGCTCCAGGAGGCTCTGCAGCACAGTGGGGACCTGGTGAGACCAAACCCCCCGTGCTTAGCCTTGGAATCCCCTTGGCAAAGGTAGTGGCAGCGATGCCATTTCTGCACGGGGGTAACATATCCACATTCATTCTCTGCCCTCCCCAGCCCAAACAGAGGAAAGAAAAAAAAAAAAGCCAACTTTGCAAATAAATATGTACAGTGGTAGCTTTTTCTTAGTGGACTTCCTCAAAAGAAGGATATTTGCAAATGGTCTTAGGGTCAACTCAAGCCTTTTAGGAGGCTGAATTCACCGTCGCTGACTGCCCTTAAAGTAATAAGCAGCCTCAAGGCTTATCTCCTCCAGTACCCCCTTCACGCAAAGCAACTGTTGGGACTACAAAGTCAAGGTTGTGTTCCAACTGATAATCCCACTTTTTTTCCTGTGCCATATGAAGGAGCAAGTATCACATTACTGCCATTAAATTTAACCACAACCGTCTAGACAACCCTCTTTGCGCAAGAAAGATGGTGAATAGAGGATTTAGTTGGGAACATTTTCTCTATTCTGGTGCAACTTCTGCTTTGCATGACAAAACAATGCTCCACTAAATACAGCATCTGGCTGAGACAACTCCCAAGCATGCCAATACACCCTAGATAAGTTTTGATTTCACACTGAAGTGCTTACTAAGTCCCATCAAGAACTTCCCATTGAGGATCCCAACTGATAGCTTCTGCCAGCTGCAAGCTAATCCTATCAAGGTAAGCACTTGCTTAAGCTTTCAGGTGAAGAAACAGGAGATACATCTGGCTGCATGCACATTTCTCCTTACATATCAACTACTGCTTCCCCAGCTCCGACATTTGCACTGTATCTTCATAATTCTTTCTCTCAGACCAGAAATAATAACAAAGAAAGTGATCTTGGAGCTGAAGAAATGGTTTGCACTTGGACAATGCGAACACAATCCTAAACATGCAAGCAGGCTAAGCCTTGGCCCAATAAATGCCTCAGCACTTGTTAATTGTGAATAAAGCCCCAAAGTCAAAAATACTATTTGTGTAAAGATTAAATACTGGGTCCAGCGGAATCTTTCCTTAGCTATTTTTTGCTTGGTTTCTCATATTTAAAGTGAGCAGAGTAATATTTTCATACTTGATGGAAATTCAGGTATGCCGTTGGAGCCAGCTGCTTTAAGTTGTTTTACGATAGATTTAAAAGCACAAGTCAAACATAAATAGATTCCTTAATAGGTGCAGGACAGCATCAAACATTTGTTACATTCAGAACAGATTAGTTTTGATTTGGAGAGAGCAGAGGCAAAACTGACACATCCTACACAATTATGCGAAATGTCAATCTCCAGCCTGAGAGGTATGTGATTTGCTGCTGTGCATCGCTTGCACCTGGGACTTCAAACAGCTGGTCAGCGGAGCCAAATGACTTCACAAATTTTGTTCCACTTGGACCTTGACTGAGCTGCATGGCCACGTTTCCTTGCTGTTCAGACACAGATCAGAGACCTGAATGGCATCTCGCTTTGTAACTCAGCAGATTTTAGACTTAAAAATAATTTTAGAGTAGCAAGAGAGGGTAGCAGGGCAAGTTGTCAAGATGCTTTAGCTCTGATGGTCTGTGATCTGGGATTTCAATCTACTTTTGAAACAGCATGATTCCTGCACACGTGCAGCAAGAGAAGCTGAGCTCTGCTGCTCGGTGGCATCGCTCATTCCCTGGCAGCAGACGCTTGGAAAATGCAGAAGGTGTAAAACCCAACTGATTCCAAGTTCTCCTAAACATTAGAAAAACATGAATCTGAAGCTTGCAGCTGCATTTTTTCACATTTATCCATATAAATAGACCAAACCCAAAGCGGATCCAGACCTGAACTTTTCACCTTCTGTCCCTCTGTGATGAAAATGTATCTCGTTTTGTTACTCAGACCAGAAATTCTTTAACAGACTTGTATTACATTTCTAGCTAAGGAATGACACTCTCACCAAAACCCTACTGCGCTATGGTGCCTAAAATAGTTAGCTCACTAATACTGTCCAGGTTTGGAGGTTACATTCTGAACAACATGTTTTGACTAAGGTTTTTTTAATAATCTTTTCAGCTTTCCCCCATCATTTATCTTCTTGCAGCACAAGCCACTCTGAGCCTGGACTGGTTACAAATACCAGTGAAGAGAACACTACTCTTCTGTGGGCAGTACCAGAACACCATTAAAAGAGGAAGAGATGCTCAGGAGGGTATCACAAGTCTTTTGTCTGCTCCTCAGCCTATCATATACCCTGGAATGTCTCTTATTAACTTTTGGATAAATGTCTCCCATAATGAATAATAAAATTACTGATGACTGATCAACTACCTTACTTTATCAGGCCCTGTCTTTCAACAAAAACAAAGACATTTTCACAGCCCTACAGTGATTCTTTCCCCAAACTTAATCCCAAGACATTCCCCTTTCAAAATCATAGCTTGTAAAATTTGGGACATCATTAAAAAAAAAAATAAATCTACAAAATATATGGAAATCACATGCACCAAAAAAACATTATTATTCTTTAGGTTGGGGGGGGAGGGGGAGTAGACCGCAGAAGTTGGGATTTTGGGTTTAAGTAGCATATTTTACGGGAGTCAACTCTTCACTAGTTGTTCTAGTGTGGAATGAGGGAGACACTGATTTGCTTGTTAAAGAGCAAATACCAATAATGTTACTGCTTTCTGAGTTCTATCTCAGGGAATCAGGCTCAGACAACTTTGTACACACTTGCCAATGCAGTCAGTGCCAAGTTAGCAGGAAAAGACAGCAATGTCTGATGCCTGAACTGCTGTGCCCCATTTGACTGAAGCCAGCCCGTATGGAGCCAGTTTAGGGATCACCACACTGGTAACACAATCCGTTTAGTTTGCTTATATTAACAAAACTTAGGTGATTTTATCTGGTTATGTCAATAAATATTTCTAGGCAGATGTTAGCTTTTCAAAGGTATTCAGATGCCTAAGTGAGTTCAAAGCATCTCCCACCAACTTCAAAATACTAAGGGTCCTACCTCCTTTAGAAATGAAGGAGGCAGGCAGCTCAGTACCAAGGTACTGCAAACGAAAGGCAGCAGCAGAGCTTGCTGCAGCCACTGCTGGCTACTTTGCTGCATTTAAATGGAGGCTGGGCCATGCTGCTCAATCCCTCTAAATGAGACAACTTTCTTTAATATCAGGTGAAGTTGTGAGTGGGTGGCAGGATTCATAACCTCTTTTTTTCCCCCACTATGTCCGTTTAAAAAAACCATCTGATTCAAAGCTTAATTTTGATTGTTTAGTTCTGCAGAAACAGATGATCAAGTTTCCCAAAGAGCATCAATCTTGACTCTTAGGAAACAGTCAAAACAGACTGCTTTTTAAACAAAATAACAGTTTTCTAGACCAGTTCTGGAGAGCATCTGCTGCGTCACTCATTCACTTGCTCTCTGATGAATTTTTCCTCTAACTTGACTACATTAGTAGCTTTGGTAGCAAGCCTCTGAAAATACAGCAAGCCTAACATATGAAAAAGAATAAGCAAATCTCAAATGAGCTGCATTGCGCCTACAGAGTGCAGTCACCGGGAAGGAGAAACTGCAAATAAATTCATCTTCCCATGAATGAATCAGCAGAATTCATGTTTCCCAAGTTCTTCAATCACTTGAGATACCTGCCCCTGCCCCTTATACCAAGGCTTCACTGCTGCAGTTGTGTCCACCAAACACCTTCTCACACAGTCCGCAAGTTTACAATATCTACACAAGGAGTGCAGAAGTCAACTGTGCAAAACACTATTCTTGGTATATCAAAAGAGGATTCGTGATCCCTGATCGAGTTTGTGGTAAGCTAAATTAAGAGTGACACCGGTTATGCTGCTGTGCAGCACGCTCACAGGTCCTACCTCAGAGAACCTGCTCTCATGTTAGCCCATGAATGCACAAACAAAGAATACGGAATTAAAATGAACGACTCCAACATACGCCTGGATGTAAGTCACAAGACAACTTTAAACTGTCTAACTGCACTGAGAACCCACAAACCAGAGCTCAGTCCTTCACAGGGGTTTCCTCTCTTCCACTTAGTAAAAGCAGTGGGTCCTGCTGAGGGGCAAAGGAAAACAAGGGAGCAGCAGATGTCCATTTATGCCATGCAGAGAGAAGTGGACTCTCTCTCATAACAATAGATTAACTGTGACAACCAAGAGCTCCTCTAAGCATCATCATTATTATTGCATCATCCATCTCTGGAACAAATCTTGAACTACCTTAATTAACAAAGTGCTGTGGTTTCAGTTTGTCATACCTGCTAGGAGCAATCAAGGTACAAACGTGTTTCTACATCCAGCTCAGCAAAAAAAAAAACCAAACATATAAAGTTATAGAATCAAAAATAATTTAGGCTGGAAGGGAAGTCAAGGACATCTGGTCCAACTCCCCACTCAAAGCAGTGTTCTGAAAAGCTACATGCAAGCTAGCTGCTGCGCTGTACGCAATAAATGCCAAGATACCCAATTCCAGCGTTCCCTTTAATGGGACCATATTTGGCTATATATAACTGTGGCGTCTCCATTGCCCTAAAGAAAACTATCAGATCCTCTTTCTTCCACTGAATGGGTCTCAAATGCAAGAGACATAGCATTCAGGGGCTGTTTTTTCTAGCCAAAGACATCCACTACAGGCGAGAATGTGCAGCTGTTTAAATTGCTTGGGCTCCTACACTGAAATAGCTCTGTCTGGCTACTCAAATACACGGCTTAGAAGCAAAGAGTGAGACACTACAGAGAGTGGTTAAAAGGCAGCCCAAATTTACGCAAAATTTAACCCCAAAAAATAGATACACTAGGAATCACCTCAGTTGAGATGAAAATGAAAGCTGACTAGAAAGTGATCAGAAATAATTTTTTGGAAATGAGAGAATAATTGCAGGAAGTGATCAAATTAAGGGTGAAAAAGTGAAAGGAGGAGAAAGCAAGCAAGAAATCATTGATGATTGATCTCTTCTTGTTTCCAGACTTTGAAAGCCTTTGAATCAATACTAAAAGACAGGGGTACTTCAGAGAAGATAAATGGTTCCTATTTCATCTCCTGTCTTTCTCACTGCATGAGTTTCAGTTTTAAAATGGCTTCTCAGTGCTATAAAAAGGTAGGGAATTTAAGGACTTGCTCACACTGCCATGTCAAGTGAGTAGCTCCAACAGCTTGCAAAGTTTTTTCAATTCACATTAGCAGTGCTGCATGCAGGCCTTCTGTAGGCAGGCGATGTCTGAGCAAATGGCAGAATGAGTGATGTCATCCTGCTTTCCCTGAAAAGCAATGGACAGCTTCACATTTGCTCCAAGAGGTTGTACAAGGCCATGAATATCTGGTTTGCTTTACTGGTCTGTCTCATCTGCTTTAAAGTTTTCCCTCTCTCTGTCCTATAAGAATATTGGAGTTCTGCCTGAACCGTGGTAGTAATTTCATTACTCTGTTGCCAATTACTCTGTTAACTGTACATCTCTTTGGATCTCAAAATAGCTTTACGGAAATAAAGTAATCTATACTCCTTGCTAATTACAACAACCAGACTTTGTGATTTCCCTCTATACGTGTTTTCCTAAGGTACCCCTCAGATAAACCATATAATTACACTAACTCCGTGGTTCCTTGTACCACAGCCCAGACGTGTTTCCTGATATTCCTCTCACCAGTCAAGTGTCTGCTCTAATGAGAGCAACAGACCTTCAGCCAAGGACTGTTTTGCCACAGGGAATTTATCCCGGCATGAAGGGCTGGGAGGTGGCTTCCAACAGGAGTGACATGTGCCATACCAAAACAAAAAGCCCAAGTCCACCTGTTCTGCTTATGGACCCTGTGGTCTCCAGTCAGTGGGACAGGATATTTCATGCACAAAACCAGAATGCCAATTGAGTAATTCCTTACAGAAAATAAGTTTCTGGTCACTCAGGTTTAGCCCCAGACAGCTGCCAGTGCAGCAAAAATAACCCAACGTTCCTGCAAAGCATGAAACAGTGAATGTTATCACATGACATTGGATCCTAAGCACCACGAGAAGTAAAACCAGAAATTCTGCAGAAACACCTCTTGTGAAAGGGTACATTCAGCCATAAATAGGCACTGAAACAGAATGCTGCTATTTAGCTATTGTTTAAAATGTCATGTATTTACACCACCCACTTCTGAAAAGTCTCCTCGGGGCATGATAAGAGGAGATCAAGAATCTTGCAATGAGGTAGCAGTTTGGATGGGCAAAAGAAGAAGCACATGAATATCTACATTTGCATATTTATATGTAATCATCAGTCCCATCATGCAGCCTCTTTTCAATTAGGATGTTGTTCAATTGAGAATAACCTATGAAGAATTTTCTGGTTTATCAAAGAAAGTACTGAATAGGCATATCTGTATCCATGTTGGCAGTACAAAAAAGTACTCAGAAGTCACACTGAAGTAAAACATTTAAGTCTAGAACCTTGTAAATACCATGACCTGTTACATTTATGACATCTTTTCCATTTAAGCAGATAAGATTCGTCATAAACAGCTCACAACAGAACTTATCCATAACCAAGCTCTTACAGAGACAATCTGATATATACCTGCTCCTAACCAACTTTAGATCAAACCACTATTCAAATTCCATTGATGAAAATTCAACTATTCAGTTCTCATGTTTCATGAGAATCTGAAATCCTTCAAAGGATATTTCTTTTATTCAGACACATAGGTCTAAATATCCCAGTAAGTGGGTTACAGAGTTTAACCTGCAGTGCCTTACGGTGACAACAATTTCATTCCAGCTCTTAAGGTTATAATTATTGCCAGATTATAGCCATAAAGGCAACACAAATCGCGATTACAACTTTCCCAGTTCTGAAATAGCTTGTGTACACTTACCACTTGAATCTGTTTCTTCATTTTCTAATCCTGCAGAAAATCATATAACTACAGATTCCTATGGATTCTCCCATAGTTGAATGCTCCATCCTGTAAGTTTGAACTATTTCAACGTTTGTTTTTTTTCTTTTTGGCTCCCCCCCAGTCCTTCCATACTTCTACAGCAATGACACATTAACTCACAGTTAATTCAGAGAATTCAAAAGCTATTCTGGAAAACGTTTTCAAATATCTGAGCACTTAGAGCAATAACGACACTGAAAGGTGAAGCTTCCCTAGACCAAAAGTAAGTTTTCACAAATGCTTAAACTTTCTCTCTGCCACAACAC
Organism: Eurystomus gularis; assembly: GCA_013400335.1. Taxonomy (NCBI): domain Eukaryota; kingdom Metazoa; phylum Chordata; class Aves; order Coraciiformes; family Coraciidae; genus Eurystomus; species Eurystomus gularis. Next base: position 214,270 of record VZZY01009110.1, on the reverse strand, counting down.
TTGCCCTGAAAACAAGAGAGACCCTGCCACAGCATGGGCACCCTGCAGTCGGGGAGCTAAACAGCATCTCCTTAGTGAGCTATGAGCATCACCCAGAGATTTCAGGTGATTCAGCAAGACCCACGTTCCATCTTCCCCTGCATGTCTGCTGATTCCCAAGGAACTGCGCACCGAGCAACGCTGCATGCAGTTTCCACGCCTTAAGTTCTGCTAACGCTGATCAGCATTCAGTGCACATCCCTAATGACATATTTTTAGGGCTGTTGAAAGCCTCACTGCAAGCCTGCTCTCCTCTGCTAGCCATAACATGGTACCACGAATAGCTTGGCAGCTGGCAGTGATTTCTGTGTCTCAGAAAAAGCTACTTCTGATCACAAAACAGGCTTTTCTATACAAACTATTCTGTCCAAACAGGCAAAAGTTATTAAGGGCGTAATGCTATCTTTCTGGGCAAATATCCTAGACATGATTTAACTTTTTAAAATAATTTGATCTAAAATTGCAGCCTGAATACTCAATATAAAATCACACTAAACATTTTGGTGTTACTTCTTTAATCCTAGCTCATTTTATGTTCTTTAGACAAATTCCACAGCAGGGTTAAGCATATAATTTGTTCTCGTCACCTTTTAGGCTCCAAAAGTTATTTGCAGCATCAGATCCAATTTTTAGTTACAGTCTTCTCTAAAATCCTTGCATATCTGTAATTGGTCTTAGGTTTGAAGCATGGTCTGACGCCCCTCTCAGAGGCAAGGGAAATGCTGGGAAACTACTCAAGCAAAAACATTACTGGAAGGTAATCAATCTTCTTATTCCTGACCCGTTTCTTTCAGCTCTCAGTCACACACAACCTTTTGTCTTCCCCACCGCCCGCAGCAGAACAAAGCCCGCGCACAGCTCAGCAGCCCTCCTCAGAAGAGGGCCTGGGGAAAGCCACTCCTACGATTGGTTCGCTGGTCAGAGAAACTTGTCTTGTAGCCATCATAAAAACATTCCGTCTGAAAAAGGCCATCCTGAAAAACTCACTGAAATACATCTGCCAGTAAAATAGCAAGGTATCCCAAGATGTGTATGTGGATCATGTTCCTGTGTTCTGCAGGTATAGAAATAGAACTCAGACATCTCTTTCATTTAGTAAAATATGAGGGTATACTGAGAAAAGTTTTACCTCAGGGCTACAAATTATGAAAAGAGATTTTGCACAGCCTGGGAAAACACTTTAAACTGGCAATGCTTTCTCCAATGCTATGAAAACGTGAAATGAGAAGACAGCCAAGGCAGGGTGAGGGTGCAGGGATTTACGAAAATACAAGTATTTGTGACTCCACATTCCCACGTCTTTTCCAGCTCCAAGATTAATAATACATTGTGTTAAACTTACTAGAAAAGACCAAGGAGTTGTGTTATCCAGAAGGCCACGGGGTAAACAGCTAACTGTGCCAACTCCAGCACAGACTGGGAGGGACCGAGAGGAACAGGCTATTTCACAGACCAACTGCCTACCAATAGAAAGACCACCATAACTGATGAGAAGTAATTGCCTGGTTGGTGCTCTCAGAATGCAGGCCAAGGAAGATGAAGTACCCATGGAGCAAGAGATGCCTACACTAAGGTCCAGCAGTTACCTCTTGAGATGAAAGCTGGCTGTCAAATCACCTTGCCAGGATGACCTTGGGAATCCTTCTTCCCTCCAGTCCATAGCATTCAATATTCTGTGTATAGGCACTTCATTCATCAGAGCCAACAAGCCCAGGAATATTACATTTGTCAAGAAATCAATAAAAAGTCCAAATAGGTATGAACATCTTAACCATGTACTTCTCAAAATCCTACTTGTTTCTATTACCTATTAAAAGCAAATCTGACAGTTGACTGCAGTTTCCAGGATTTACCAAAGCCGAGTGGTATAATAAAACCTGGCTACAGGCTTCAGGACAACTTTCAAAAGCAGTGAAGTAACTTACCAGCCAGGGTCACACTGAAAAACTGATCTAGGATACGGATCATAAATGCTTAAATAGCAGTACCAAAGATACCATTTTTCTTTTCCAGGCTAGTGATAGAGCATGCAGATAGGAACTCAGCAGAAGCTGAGTCAGTTCCTAGGACTGACACCTCTCTTTCCAGGTGCTATGCATCCCAGCTCCCAGGGCAGTCCTGGATCTGCTGAGCCACACAACATCTACCCACGCACTGCTGCCTGCACCCAGCTTGCTGATCCCAACTTTGGGCACGTTGGAAAACATCGACTCCAGCATTCATGCAACTCTGCTGCGTTCAGACAGGAATATCATCACAAATTCATTGATGCTTTGATTGATGTGTCAGATGCAAGAGAAAGGCACACATATTCAATATCTGCTTTGCTCAAAGTAGGCACCCCTAGGTCTGGATCCAGCCTCCGGCATAAGCTTGAATACTCCCTCCTGCTGGACATGGGACCTCCAGTACAATCCTGCTATGCTCCAGAGACACTATTAAGCCTGGTCATTTGAGTATACTTTCCAAACTCATGCTCTTGTGCATTCCTGGCTTAGAAAGTGCTTCTTCAGTGACACTAGGCAGTTGAAACAAACAGTAACAAGTTTTTAAAGGAGTTTCTGAAACATGTTTGTGTTACATACCACAAGAAATTATACAGCACAGGTGGACATAAAACAACAAAGTTCTTTATCCCAGATTAATCAGGACAGGGACATGGTCCCCACAGCCCTCCCTAGAAGCTATACAGGTCCACATCAAGACTCAGGATGGATGCAGACACACTGCAATTACTGGCAAAAAAAGAAGATACCATGCTGTAAACAAATGCAAGCTAATACAGATTACTGTTACAAAAAGTTGAAGTGACACACAAAAAGCCTACCAATACATAACAGACAACATTCTAATCTGGAGGGTTGTTATAAATAAAACAGTTTCACAGTTATGTTTTGCACATATGATCCAGTTTCACTAAAACTATGTGAACATACAGCTTCAAAGACTAGAGAGTAATAATACAAATATTCTTCAATAAAAAGATTTGCAGATATTCTCTTTCTCCAGTTTGTCTCTAAAGAATTAAGACAAGGTAGTTTTTAAGCAAATATTGAAGCAAGCAAGGAACATGCCTGAAACTCCTGCACTTCACAACTTAAGAAAAGCCATCCTTCCAAGATCAAGAAATGAATAAAAATCCTTAAAAACAGTTGGTGTATCTTGAGTCCTCTTTTCCACAGTCAATTGACACACACACACACACCTCAGCAAAGAGGCAGGACTTCTCAGACCTTAGCTTGATGTAGAGAAATGGGCTGCTCTGTTCCCTCTGCAAATGCTAACTTGAGTAGATTATACATGTAGTTAATTCATCTTAGCAAATGATTTCTAACCACACTAACGAACAGAGCTCTTGCTCTGAAAAAATCAGACAGGGCTGCAACACAAGTAAATGCAAGACCCTCCAGATTTTGAGGATGAGAGTAAGAAAAGAAGCTTAACTGCATGAAAAACAAACAAACATCAACAACAAAATGTGTGTATAGGACCTATCTGCATTTTCTGCCTCTGGCTCTCACAAAACACTGGTTTTCAAGTCTCCTTAGAAAGTCTCAACCCACTGACTTACAGCTAATAAAAAAAAAACCAACCCAAACCCCAAATCAATCATTTTATTTCCATGTCAAGTGAGTTGAGCACAGATGTTCTGCAAAAAGACCTTAAAAGGAAGAAAAGAGATGAAGAATGTCTGTGTACTTTCTAATTGCATTTCAGCTATTGTTAAACTAATCTTGAATCTTTGAGGAAAAACAATACTTACAGAAAAGTGTGAAGAACTGACCTTATTCAAGAAATGCTGCTCAGTTTACAAATCAGATTTTATTTTGTACTGCTGGAAGACCCAGTGATTTGTGAACGGGAACAGAAAGGGTGATGTCTTGTTGATCCCAACTCAGCAAACCCATCTCAGTGTTTTGTTACAGATTGGGAGACTCTCACTTGCAAAGAAAATAAAGCCTAGCTACATAGTCTTATTTTGATATGTTGTCCATTTTTGTATTTTTTTTTCCCACAGTACACAATAAAAATCTTCTAATAAGATAAGCTCAGGGAGTTTATTTCCTTACCTCCTTTTCTCCATTGATGCTTCATATAAACAGAAAGATTATAACTTAATAATACTTCTCTTCAAAGATGGACAAAATATAGCGGTTAAAAAAAAAAAAGAAATCTATTTTCCCTTTGCGTAACGTTGCCATATTTGCTTTGAGACAAATCACAGATTCACAGACCGTATCCATGGGACAAAAGCATAAGGTCAATGTTTCTTTTCTATTTCAACAGCTTATTAAACGCCTAGGAAATTTTAATCAAGCCTAAGCTTACTTATAACAGCAGAGGTTCATAATGGTAATTTGGCAGGCACTTGAGAACTGCCTAGGCCAAGCTTGACTACTGTACCCCTGTGCTGGGTATGAAGCTCCTTCTATGCCACACTTCATGTTACATACCCATGGCTTGGTTGCTCAGATTAAGATGAAGGAGAGCCATGCTGATGTCAGCATTTTTCAGGTACACCTCTATCCTGAAAGTCACTTGGATACTTGGTGTACTTAAGGGTGGCTTCAGCACTGACACTACACTGCAAAGGAAAAAAAAAAAATCATGCATGGTTCAGGACTGTAAAGATCAGAATCAGCATTTTGAGCTGTAATGGGAAGCGGCTGATAATCTGTGTAGCATTTGGAAAAATGATTCAAAGCAATTCAAGAGAATCATGGAATACAGGAAGAATAATTAGCCTCCATTAGCCAGGCTCTTTTCAGTGGTGTCAGTGACAGAAGAAGAGGCAATAGGTACAAATGGAAACACAGGAGGCTCCATCTGAACATCAGGAACCTGTGAGGGTGACTGAGCACTGGCATGGGGAGGCTGTAAAGTCTCTAACCCTAGAGATGCTCAAAAGCCATCTGGACACAGGTTTAGGTGGCCCTGCTTAAGCAGAAGGGTGGGATCAGATGACCTCCAGATGTCCCTTCCAACCTCAACCATTCTGTGACTTGCATTTCCCAGTGTAAATGCTATACATATCTTTCCAGATACTCTGATTATTAGGTTCCTGCAAAAATTAAGACAATGGTAGGTGAACACTAAGCAGCAAAAATGCAGTTACTGAGTATCACCCGATCTAAGACCCAAGCTGCAAATATATGGGAAAAAACAGAAGCAAGCACTGATACTTGGGCACGAGCCTTCATTTCTCAAGCTTGGACCAGGGCCCAGGCCAAAGAGCAAGCGTTACTATAATTCCCTTACAATGTAAAAATTAATGTAATAGACCACTGTCGTTCTCATGTGAAAGAGGATATGAGGCAGACTTTGTGAACCAGAAGAAAGACTTAGAAGCGTATAAAAATTACCATTGTGATCTAGACTAAGTGAACTCCAGCTAAAAACTGGCTGATGTGAGACTGATGGACAAAATAGTGAGTGGGGGATGAGATATGGCCAGAGTAATGACAAACACTGAAAGTCTGAGTTTACAAGATTTACTAAAAGCACCCCACAAAAGATGTATAAGTGTACATTTACTGCAAAAACTTTGTGTACAAACTATCCTCTCATGTTTTAAAAGTCAGCTGCTTGTTGGGCAATTCTACTCTAACCACCAGGAAATCCAGGACAGGAAATACTGAACCAAATCCTGGCTCGTTGAAGTACTTTACACAGACCTGCAGGGCTCTGCAGCCAGCCGACCAGCCACGGTCCATTAATGAAGAGTTGAAGGATTCATCCCCTAAGGTGACTACAAGCCTGACATAAAAACAATGTCCCAACAAGCCATGACAGTAGTTATCTTAGGAACTTTACGGATAATTATCTCTAAACTACCAACCCCATTATGCACACTGTATCAGGTAAGCTCTCCCGAAAGGCTGTATGCAGCAACGTGGCTGTGGCTGTGGCTGCAGAGCAGCAAGGCTCCCACCCAGGACACCCATCACAACAGAAGATGGAGCAAGGAAACGTGCTCCCGCCTCCTCTAACGCTCAAGGAAGGTTCAAGAGCAACCCAGGACCAAAGGTTCCCTTGCAAAGCCTCTTGATAGGAGATGAATTATTTTGCATATATATGCAATTCTGTGAAGACAACCAACTGGCAAGTCACTACTAAAGCAAGAATTCATATACAGCCTTACTGTAAGACATCTTGAGGAGAGGGGGGAGGGAAAAAGAAAGCAAAGCCTCAAAGAAACAAAGACTGCAATCACTCAAGGGTTATTCTTTCCCAAAAAGATTCAAAAGCGTATTTGTAATGGCAATAAACACTTCAGTTATATGCTTACTGTATTTCAGATTAGCAGATATGTTACCAGTCTGTCATATAATAGCTTCAGGGGCCAAATAGCTTGCTCAATTCAAGTATCTACTCTGACACCCACAGGAGAATAAGTAAAGCAATTTGAGCCAAGTATTTGTGTAAAATACTTATTTTGCCAGCACCCTAAAGAAAATAAGCAGAAAAATCTCAAGTTGCAACTTAAACATGAACATCTATTGCTGTTTCCCTGCGGTCTATAAATCTAACCTTACTGCCCATACGTCAGACTTAGCCTTGCCTTCTGCAACTTCTAAAGCGTCCTCTCATCTACGAAATCTTAGTCTACACTAGCTTTTCTTCTTCATATGTATTTGAGGTGCAAAACCAGCCTTTCCTTCCTGCAATTACATCTTTGAAAGACCTTGCAATCACTTTGACTTTCTCCTTTTCCTAATGTTTCAACTTAAATGAGATCAGAGGAGGGGTGTGGCAGCTGTCCTGTGACTGACTCTGATGATCAGCAAATTCATCACCAAGCCAAAACCAGAGAAGTTCAGTAAGAGCAATTTCAGAGGCAAAAAAGGACAGCCATCCCTTCCAAAAGTTCTTCAATTCTGCCAATGTCAAACTACCAAGAGATGAAAATTGGTTTTGATGTTAAAATTATCCTTGATTTCAATTTGTTTTCTGCAACATTAGCCTTCTAAAGCCATTTTCTGTTAAAACAGATAGGTCTCTCCAGTTGCTGGACTACCACTCATAGAAAAGAGTTTGAAAAGTCCCTTCTGAGGAACATAGATAATAGGGTTTTTAAATTGTTACATATCTGTCTAGTATATCAAGGTTCTGTACTTGTCTTTATGAGTTTATACATCTTATGCCCATAACTGCTAATGTCTAAATTTGAAACATTTGTGAAAATAACACCACAGTCCAGCAATAAAAAACCCAGACTACTTAGCATCATTCTTACATAAATAAATTAATAATGAAAAAATAGCCAGTAACTTATGAAAACAGCATCAACATGACCACTTACTGCATTCTTAGCTGCATCTTAATTCTACAATTAGCCAATAATAAAATTCCTTTTTCCCTTATTTCCAGGCAATGTTTTCCTGTGGTCAACAAGAGTACAGAAGGAAGGATTAGAAAGCTATCCCACAGAAAGCAGCATAAGTGCTTATTAACCTCAAAAGACTGACTCAGAGGAAACTAAATTCCAAAACTTGACACATCCTACTTCTCATATCCCAACCAGCTCTGTGGTTTCCACCACAATTTCTCCATTCTCCAGCAAAAACATTAAACTATTTGGAACCAGATGCAGTTCAGACAGCGATGGAGATCCTAAAATGCAGCTTTTCGGAGCCATGGACAGATATCATCATCCAAGACTGGGCTTACGCAGAGAGGCATGGTTAAATACAGATGTTATTCTACTGGAGGTGCAATGGCTTTGAAGTTTTCCAACTCATCTTAAGAAAATTGCTACACAGTAAGAACGCAGTCATATGCAACGGTGACACAGCTGACCACAAAAAATTCCATAATCCCCTCTTCAAACTCATATGCCTGCACTAAGTCAGTTGGATGCAAGGAGAGCATCCATTTTTATGAATGTAGGACCATATCTTCCAAGAAGTTGAATAAGAGCAAATTTGGTTTTTTCTAGGACACTACAATTCAACTTCCTGAGCTGGTAATGTGTTTTTGAGACTTCCTGCTTACCAGATCTAAAGCATTACACCCAGTATATTTTCTCTTAAAAACACAGAGTAAGTCACACCAACAGAAGACTTACCAGAAACCAATTAGTGAATAATTTTTTAACAAACACCAGCATGAGGAAAGTCATCAGCCTGGAAAAATCCTTTAAAAACAAGTACTTCAAAACTGTTGAACAACAAAACCCACAGAAGATATCTGTATGTTGAAATATATTGTTTAATATTCTACCATCTGTTCAACAGCTGCTTATGAAAAATGCCTCCAAACCTTCTGACAATTAAAATAATTTCATATTTTCATAGAAGAGCTGGAGAATATATCCTAAAATAAACAGATTCCATTTCTATTATCTCTATAGTAGAAGCAGGAAATACTCAAGAATACAGCTACAGATGGTTTTTGATGGCGAAGCACACATATGCAAAGTTCACCATGTTTCTAGAACGTGCCTTCATCTTTTGTTTGAAAAATATGTGACCATGCAGTAAAAGCTAACAAAGGATGGTCATGTTTTGGAGATCAAATCATGAAACAGTCAAAGAATTTCATGAGGTGGTTCATCTAGAAGAGTTGCAGCTACATCACAAATGGAAGATCATCCTTACCCATTTTAGACCCAATTTAAAAGGAAATTAATCCAAGCATTCTTGAGATTGAGAGTTCAGTGTTCAGAAAGTTTCTGGTGTGGTCAGAAATTTTATGTTCATACTAGCAATGACTGCCTTCTTTACAGTAAGCATGTACCACAACCTCCCATGGCATCTAAGCAATGCTGTTAACCACAGACATATGCTGCATATTATTATTATTATTTGCGGTAACAATCTGTTTGCATTCATAGTCTTTTATTCTGGTTTATCAGTGGACCTCTGTCACACAATGTGTATTACCATCTGTTATGGTTTGAGGTTTGGGACCAGGACAGGCAGGGGTTGGACACCCTGAGGGTCCCAGGGGGGAAGCAGTTATTCCCTCCCCCTTTCTGTCCACACTGGATACTGGAGGCAGGAAGTGGTCTCCAGCGTGGGAGGAAGAGACGCTGGGAGCTGACCCTTCCATGCGGCCAGGAGCCATTTTCTCACTACTCCTCATCCTCCAGTGAATCCGAAGCCATCCAACCTTTGGTTTTGTATTATACTGCATTTACTGTGTTTTCCCCCATCTTTGTACCTATATCTACCTTCCCTTCTTGTTTTCTGTTCCCTTTTAAACAATATATATATATATATCTTTCTAAACTTCCAATACAGTGCAAAGTCTCTCTCTCTTTTTTTTACTCCTGATCTCCCTTTTTGCCCACCTGTCTGGGGGGGAACGAAGGGATAGGGAGGGGGGAGAGCATACGTTCTGTTTCCATGGGGACCTGCCCTGAACCCCTAAACGGACCCAGAACACCATCAGTGGTTTTGTTTCATGTATTTTTTCAGCCATGTCTTTGTTAACTTGTTTGCTTCAATTTTCTAAAGTTTGCAAATAAAAAAACCCTAACTCTCTAAAATTCAAAGTTATAAAATTATTAAATCAATATGTAGAACCAAAACAATGCTATTGTGAAATTTAAAATAATCACAATCCTGGCTTCACATTTATGCTTGTAAGTCCCCAGATATTCCAGAAAATAGTTTGGAACAGGTCTCGTATATTTACCTGCACACAGTAATACTACCTTTTTCTTTTTTTTTTACACGAATACGATAATTTTAAATAATATTTTTTTTTAAGTTAGGAGAGAGAACTAATTCTGCATCCATTGAAAATGAGCCTGAATCTAGCGTATTCCTTTTCATCCTTCTGATGAACTGGCAATTCACTGCTTGGTGTCCTCATTTTTGCTTTCCCAATGAGGTCTGGCAGAATCAGAGTGCCAATTTGCCACAGTCAGCCAGACTTGATTTCTCTGACGGCAAAATCCATGTTGGATGAATTAAGGATTTCTGAATGAAAGCTAGCCAGATGATTAAAGCTGCTCCTGTTAAAACAAAGAGAAATACTTAACTGCCCTAAATCAGTACCCATGCATCAGCCACAGAGTCCATCAGCATTTCGCCCAGAGACGTGAGATGCAGCACCACCCAGTTAAATGCAGGCAAGCAGCTATCAGGGGGTGAGATGGTGCAGGGAGCAGATTTGAAAAAGTCAGATGAGGGTCTAGGTGGAATGTGCATCTGCGCTCCATTCTGGTACCACCTTCTCTCTGGATGCTTTGAAGTAGAGAGTGGGCTACGGAAGTCAGAAAAAAAAGTCATTCAGCCTAATTGCAACTGTCTACTCTGCTGCTGCTTTGAGCATAAATGACAAGTACTTTTACCACCCCATGGGCTAAAAATAAAACAAGCAATTCTTTTTGGGATAGAGTCTTAATTTTGAGTTTAATCACATTTTACACATTCCCGATGTCCTTTTCCATTTAACAGAGATTGCTTCCCTCAGCTTTTCTAACAGCATTGCTTTTGGAAGCAGCACAAGGTAGCCTGGATGCTGTCCTGTTTGGCTTGCTGTGCTTTTGCAGTAATTTTGAGAAAAACCACTATGTCAGCACAATTCCAGAACTCAGGTTCCTTTCAAAATCATGGGTAGCAAACAATTTTGCAAGTTGGCAAAGCATTAGAAGGATATGCACCATAGTCAGGAGTTCAGCAGTTACAAATCACACAGAAAACCCCAAGGACAGCGAGGGCTGCATTTCCAAGGGCATGGATTTTACCATCACAACCAGTGAGTGGGCAGACTTGGTGCTCTTCTTAAATGAGGGCAGTTGGGATTTTCCTATCCCATCACGCAATATTGTAGAGCTAGCAAGCATTTTTAATTGATCTATCTGGTTGTTTCCATCCTTCAAATAACCTCTGTTGACCTATCACTCTAAGCTACATACTGCAAACTTTGTGGCTTTGCAGACCTCTGCATTAAAACACTGCCGGCTTCTTCAGAAATTAAACAAAAACCTGCCACTGGGATTTTAGGTAACACAGCAGCAGCACATGTGAAGTATTTTAGTCAACAACTTTGCACAACACACATTTTTTTCTCACTTAGAAAGCGTTCTTTACATCTGAAATACTACACCTCTTCTTTAAATCCTGGAAAGCATTCAGCTTCCCTTTGCCATCACAGTTCATTTATCTTGCAAGAAGTTTCCAAGTGCTTGCTACAGAGAAGAAATTTTTAAAAGGCAAAAAGAGAGAGAAAGTGATCCCTTCTGATATTAGGCTGTGGACCTGACTCTGCACACAGACTGCACCATGGAGCTTGCTCTCAGACCCTTACTGGCATCATAATTTCAGTGCAGAGCACTTTGGTGCCTTATTGGAAGGTAATGGCAAAGAAAATTTATCAGCTGGATGTTCACCAAATGTTGTGCACCTACAGCCTGGGTGCATCCTTCAGAATCTGAAATGCTACAAACCAAAGGGTTTTGAGCACCTTGTAAAAATCTGCTGTTTTCAGTAAAACACCAGATATGCAGGTATTATTTGTGTTCAAGCTTTATGAAATTTGCTCCTTAATTGAATTCAACTTTGAAAACGGAACTTAAATTTGAAAATCATTATCATTTACTTCTATGTTCCTAAGAGAGAGAGTGTCTGCAACATGTCATTTGTTACAGTGAAATGTGTGCTAGATGGATATGTATTACACTGCAATATTTCCATAATAACTAGTCTTTATGCTATTACAAGAGAGGAAAAAAATAGGGAAACATACCTACAAATTATTTCTCCTCTCCAGAATATTCTCGTAACATAGCACCAGACTTCCAGCTACTCCAGACCAAATTACTCAACTCTTTCCAGAGAGGCCACATAATTTATTACTCATTTTCTCTTCTGATGAGTGGAGTTGTTCCTCTTTAAACTGCTTCTGGTCAAATACAGGTATTTACACAGGTCTTGCTCTGCAGCATTATCATAAGATAATGCCTTTACACATGAAAGCTGTCTGGTCATTGATTATCTATAAGAAGATTATTTTTTTTTTAAGTATTTTCTTCACTCAGCAGCAATTCCATTTTGCAACAGCCACACCACCCTGTGAATCATAATTCGTCACCAAGCACAGACAATCTCATCCTTGTCTGTCAGTACTGGTTCCTCAGCCTCATTTATTACTTGTTCTATCTGAAATATTTAGATGCTGGATAAAATGAGGAATTAGTATGGGGAATTTTCACAATGTGAACATTTAATAAGGCCAAGTGACATGAAGACTATGGACTGGATCCAGTTAACATGGGCCAATGCGGTGGCTCCTGCAAATTCTCAGCACAAGTATTTGCCGGATGAAGGGGATCTGTAACACCTATAAAACATTCATTTTCAGAAAGCTCAGGGATACTTCAAACTCCTATACCCTAAATCTTTTTAGGAGCCTGATACTTGAAGGGAATTGAGTGGTTTTTGTCCATCCTGGTTCCACACAGTCTTTCTTTTAAGCGTCACCTTTCCTCTTGAGATAAAACCAAAGCCAAATGAAAACAGCCACAGATGGACCCAGCAACACGTGCTACAGAGGGGCAGAATCAGGGGTAGCTGGCACATCCAGTGATTTGGTTTCAATCTGATGGAGCAGAGTGGAGGTGCACCTGAGCCACCAAGCCTGGCTTTGTAGGCACTCCTATGCTATTTCCCTCCCAGTTATGGGTATCTCACAAATCCTAACTTGGATTCTCAACAAGCTCACAACATGAACTGACAAAGAGTGAAGTAAGAGCCCATTTCTAAAACCAGCAAAGACACTGAGGTGCAGTTGGCAAAGTTGGACCATCTGGTTGGACAACAGTTTTCCTTGTGCTTTGTGTCATGGTGTCCCCCAGGCTGTATTCCATGCTTGTGCTTGGAGGTGGCCATAGGCAGGAAGGTCCTTCCCTCCTGCATGGGGAGAGATAAAGGCAACTGAGATGGGAACATCCCAGAGTCCAGCAGGATTATTTCTTTCTAACTCCTGTTTTTAGATCAAAGAAGGGCTTGTTTTCTTGTTTATTTTTTTTCCAGTACAGAGACAAACTTGACCAATTTGGCCAGGCTCTGGAGCATGCTACAAAAAGACCTTGGAAGATGACAGATACATATTGACAATTATCTAAGGGCTTCAGAGGATGTACAGTTTAAGGGACTGATTTGTGTCAGAAGGCTTTGGCAGGGGTAAAAGCCACCTTAATGAAGTGACTTCAAAATTACTGCAGCAACCACCCTCAGGAGGAATTACAGAAAAAATAATAAAAAAAAGAAGATGTGGTTTAACATGGGAACAATAATATTTTGTTTAGGAAGGATGATCTGCACTTAGAACTTGCAAGAACAAGCTTTTTTCCTGAGTTTGGACCCAAGTTGAAGTGGAAGTGTCTCCTTTGCAATTCTGGTAAGCTGAAGTTGCACAAGACTTTATCACATAATGACAGAAAATTCATCTTCTGAGATTCTACCTTTCAGAAGATAAATGTAATAAGGTAACTAGAAAAAAACCCCAAACTTTACAAAAACACGCCACGAGATTTAGTTGCTTTAGCTGCATGTTAAATGTGATCTCCAACTAGGGTATGTATCTAAAACACCGAAGTAAGATATAAACCATCCAGCTAACATTATTTAGGAATGATAATTTCATCGTATATGATACCTGAACACACAACTGGTCATTCCAGTGTGCAATGTTGCAAAAATCAGCCGATTACCTCAACATGTTTTCTCCTGTTCTTAATTGTTACAAGGGTTACTATGCCAATGACTATATATATTAACATTAGACTTTGGCAACTGAAGAAGTTACACTGTGCTACAGCATACTGTGACATATTAATATATTATACAGTCTGCTATGTTATAGTATAGTTTTGAAACTCCTGTTCTCTTAAAAGACCTATCTTACCATCATCCTCAAAGTTTGGGTTTAAGTCAGAGAGTCAAAACATTTATTTAAATATATTAAAGTAATTTATGAGAAAAACATTCGTAGTTCTACAGTAAGAAAATTACTGTAAAACCCCCACAAAAGCCAAAGAAGCAAGGAGTGTTTAAGGTTCAGCATCCTGCTTGGCCTCACAACTCTCAGTGAAGGAGACAGGGATCATATGTCAGCAGCTGAACATGAGACTTGTCCAGGAAAAGCCACTGTGCAAATGTGGAGGAAAAAGAAAAAGAGCACAGAAAGAAGATTAATAGCGTCTCCAAAAAATATATAGTAAGCTACAGAACAGAACATCAGTTCCTGAAAAGATAAGAACCCATTCCTTTTTGGTTACAGCCAAAGCATAGTCTAAGATTTTAATCTATCATACAATTGTAAAAGAGCCATATAAGGCAAGAGAGCAGAATATGAACAAAATGCTCCGCTAAAAAAATGTCTAAACATTTGATGAATGAGGGGATATTCAAGAAAAAAATGGAGTACTCAACATTTCAAGAGGCTTTTGCACCAAGATGCCATATATAAATAAGGTAAGATTAGATTTTGAAAACTGAATTTAACCTTGCAGTTCTGATACAGGAGTTTCACACACTGACGTGGTGCCCTGGCAGGGAACGTGCAGAGGCTGCATCCCCCGGACTCCCCCAGCTTTGGCTTCTACACATGATTAAGTTATTTGTTAATTTAGCTGTTATTGCCTTAATTGCTTTTATTTTCTCAAGAAGTACAAATTCTGACTTGCTAAAAATATAATAATTGTTTCCCAGGAAGGAGAGCCTCATAAATGGACCTGCTGGAGCGGGTCTGCAGGAGGGCCACAAAGATGATCGGGGGGCTGGAACACATCTCCTATGAAGAAAGGCTGAGAGAATTAGGGTTGTTCAGCCTAGAAAAGAGAAGGTTCTGTGGAGACCTTATTGTGGCCTTCCAGTATCTGAACAGAGCCTACAAGAAAGCCAGGGAGAGACTTTTTACAAGGATTTGTAGTGACAGGATGAGGGGTAATGGCTTCAGACTAGAAGAGGGTACAGTTAGATTAGATGTAATGAAATTTCTTCACTATGAGGGTGGTGAGTCACTGGACCAGGCTGCCCAGAGAAGTTGTGGATGCTCCATCCCTGGATGTGTTCAAGGCCAGGTTGGATAGGGCTTGAGCAACCTGGTCTAGTGGGAGGTGTCCCTGCCCATGGCAAGGGGGTTGATGATCTTTGCATAGTCCCTTCCAACCCACATCATTCAATGATATTAAAACACTTCTCAGGGAAAGACGTTGTCCCTGTACAATCTGAAATGACAGCCAGTGAAGGAAGCATTTCATGAATGCTAATCCAGGTTCACCGAGTCTCAGTCCAATACCCACAGGTGTGCGTACATCAGCTCCACTAAATTACACTTCCATGCCCACCTATCTTAGGTAAAAACAATTATTTTCTATTCACCATTACACTGCTCTGGTGAAAGTTATATTAATTTATTTAGATTTCTTTTATATTTAAATTCCTCTGTCACTTGTCTAATAAAACATAAGTAGAAAATACTCTGCAGAGCGTGCATGCAAAATAAAAGTAACCTAATATAACTTCTACACAAAACTTGACAAACCATGCTAGGAACACTAAAATCAGAGACACCAATAGGATATTTTCATTTTCATTCCCCTTTAAAGAAAAACCAAAGTGTTTTTTCTCGTAAGCAAAAACCTGAGGGCTTGAGCCTTTAACTCAATTTTCATACACTTTTCAAAAGGACAATGTGCTAATGTGCTTAATAAATGTGGTTTTAGTGACCTTATTTAATTTTTTAATACCTGCTGCAACTTGCATCTGGGGTATGTATTTATCCCAAAGCAATAAGGGAGAGCGCACTAATGTCTCATACAATGTAAGGAATGCTGCTGTCTGCATAGTTTATGTATGAATGGGAGGACACCAGCTCCTACCTGGAAAGCAACAACTGCAGAGCCTGCACCTTGGCACAGATATCATTGTTTGACCCTGAGACATGCTGAAGCCTCAGCAAGTACTGGTGCAGTCAACGATGGCTGCGTTTTCAAGTGCTCAGAATCCAGCGGGCAGCAGTTGCTGACCCGCAACCAGCCCAGCTCCTTTGAGAGGGGTCCATTGAGTCCAGGCTTTGAGCAGTACTGGAAGAATGAGCTCTGAGAGCCAGCACTGCAAGGAACTACTTGTCAACCGTGACAACTGAACGGTCATCCTGAAAAACTCCAACTGGCAGGCATATTTTATCATATCTTTTAGTGGCTGACCTCTACTTTCAAAACACTCTTCCTACATACCTACCCAGACAGAGCATTTAATTTAAAAAAAAAAAAAAACAACTCACTATCATACTCAATTACTTTCTATAAATTCCTCAGCAGCAAACAAGCCTGCCAGAAGACTTCTTGCCAGCTCTGTAAGAGCCCATCGAACTCCAGGTCCCAACTTTGTTTCAGATGGCGCTCACTGATGTTTTACTTCTGAAAACCGAAGTTCATTTAAGTCTTTAAATACCAATGGAAATTCACCCTGTTAGACCATGGCAGGCCACAGTCCTCCCTTTCAGCACATGTATCTCCCTGTAATGTATGCCAAGAGTCACTGGGTGAAAATGATATAAAAATAAGCATAGCCTCATCTATTATTAAAATGTTTCTTTACCTTGCAGGTAGCAAGAACCTTCAAAAGATTATGCTATAAATAAAAGCTGTTTTTCCACAACTTGTCCTGTTTTTCATCTAAGGGAGCATTTTGCCTATATGCTTTCATAACTACCATTTCTTCTGTTGTTGCTGCTTTTTTTCCAAGTTGAGCAAACCTATCTGTAATTCTGTTGGAAGCAAGAGCATACTAAGCTAAACAGCAGCAATGGGAGTGAGAACGACTTGCAACTTCAATATTCTAAATTAAAATCTGACTGGATTTCTCACCGTCATCCCTTCAAAGTCACAATGCACCTCTTGAATCTGTTCCCTCAAGAGAGGTTCAGCAAACATCCACAACACCAAATGTGGAACTGCACCGGATCAAACCACAGAAACACCAATAGCAGAACGAAACTCTAGAGGTTTCACACAGGCCAGACAGAAGTGTCCCATCATTTATGAAGCCTTGTAGCCTTGCAAGTGCTGTCGCCACCACCACCAAGGCCCAGACAAGCAAAATTTCAACCCAAAAGGAGGTTTGGTAGCATCCAGTTGCCCAGATCCCTAGGGAGAGCTCAACCTCCTTTGGAAGCTCAGAAGCCAGGCAGAGGAGGACAGGAACTTTGTCAACCATTAAATGTCCACAGAAGAAAGACACAAATGTTCTGGTTTTCATTGGACAGCCACTCAAACATTAAAAATCAACAGACACAGAGCTCAGCTGACTCTAGAAACAAGGGTTAACCTTATCTTGGTGCTCATTCTCACAAATTTCAGATTGGTACTGTCCTTTCAACACGTATGTGCTAGGGAAAGATTTATCAGGCTGGCAGGTGAAGAGTTTGGGTCTTGCATATGAGACCACTCCACAGAGATGCCTTAAGAGGAAGCACAAGAGATCCCTCACATACAAAAGATCACAGGAGCTTACTTTAACTCTACAGAAAGCTCCATGACCTACTCGCACAGTGAACTTCATATGCATAATCTCCTTTTGTGTTTAAAATTAAGACCCTGCAAACATCTATTTCAGATTCAGACCTAAAATACCTGCTATACAAAAAAGGAGAATAATTTAAATTATCTGAAGTTTCAAGAAGTATAAGATAGCACCACAAAGATTCTTTTAAATCATATCATCACAGGCTTTTAAAAAATCATGTCTTTCTTCTCACTTAGATATAGACTGGTAGAACAACCTGTTCATTATTTCCAGTAACTTCTGCTGTACTATTTAGACATCCTAGAAGTGCGCTTTCTTTTAAAGAACACATTTTCTGAACTCTAAAGCTTGGAAGAGTCAACTACTTGCTATCTTCTGCAAATGGTAGAAACGCTGAATGGAAAAGACTGAGCAGTATCAGCTCAGCACTGATATCAAGAATACTGCATATGCTACAAAGCTGGAGATGAAACGATGATAATCCAGGACACAGGTATATGAATAAAACTGTAGTTTTAGGACACTAAGTTGGAAGGTCACCATTTCCAGGTATTGGACTGGGGCTCTCCTGCAGAAAAGATAGCCTGCAGTGTGCCAGCTGATGTTGTGCAGGAAAGCCAAGCAGCAAGCTTCTTCCATCAGGGTCTCAAAGATTGAGGAGCAGGTTCATCATGACAAAATTCAGACCCACTGGAAAAGTCATCAACCCAGTGAGCGACCTCTGACTAATCATCTCTTTATCATGACACCTTGTCCCTTCCACACTCACAAAAAAAGTTGCATTTTTCATTCACATGGTGCTATAATGTATGTGTGAAAGCATGTCTTATACCTACCAATATACATACATCAATGAACTTTATAATCAAGCCCAAACAATTTATTTTGGAAGAAAAAATAAATGGAAAAAAGGGATCTGTTGATTCAATAAATGGAACAGATTATGTCATTTTGTTCCAGAAAGGCCTGATGGACTTCACTTTTTCAACTTCATATCCTTTTCAACACCTTGCTCATTTTATATGAGTGATGCATTGTAATATCACATAAAAAAATCAAATGAAAAAAGAAATTGCTAGCCAGTATCCACTTGCCACAGTCTGGTGAAAATCAAATTGAAATAAAATCTATAATTTAAATATGATCTTAAGATTTTTACTATTAGTTCGTGATTGCAGAGTAGACTTTCATAATCCCCTGTGTCACTGTGCTCTTTTGTTGTTTGCTTGCTTGTTAGAGAAGTTACATTCTCAAGCATCTTCTGTCAATACTTGGAGAACTATTCCATCACTCACCATCCCGGAAGACCTGTGGCTGATAAGAGTCAAAGATGGATTGTATTTCCTTGAGGGGAAACACATGGACTTCTCAGGGGAAGCCTCACATAGCACCAAGACTGTAATCCAAAGTATCGTTTGACAGAAGCAAGTGTAACACACCAAAATATATTTTGAGAAACAATATTTAGGTATCAGTCTGTTATATTTTAAAATGTTCCTCTATGGGAAAGAAATAAACAACAACAAAACCTCTAACTTTTAACTTGCAACACAGCAGGTATTTCAGCTCCTCACAGTGTATTATCTTACTGTTAGACAACTGACCCTCCTCAGCTCGTCATGTTAAATATGGGAGTAATTTACAGACCAGACTTTGGGTCTGGTTCTACAAAAGCAGCCCCTCGGCAGATGGATGTCAGTCTCACTGATCTGGCCACTGAGTGACAACCGTCTCCCCAAAACAACAGAAGGGAAAGGGAGAGAGCTAGAGAGAAAAAGGCGGAAAATTATTTGCTGAGTATTCATAAATGCTTGTCCTCATTTCATAACATATACCTATGTGAAACTCCTCCCCACTCCCCAGCTGTATGCAACATGCAGCAGGAAAAAATTATGCTGCTACATATTTTGCATGTTTCAAATCTCTAGGGGGTTTTGAACAGAAATGCTAGACACCAGTACTGTTCTCTCTCCAGTTTACATCACTTCACATACAGAAGAAACTCTCAGATGATCAACAACGCTTTTTCATAGACATCTGACCCATCTCCCAGGCAGAAGGGTGCTAGACACAAGCTCTGCTAATGCCTCCAAGAGCATGTTCTCTCACGTATGTTTGTGCAGCTGGAGAGCCTAGCCAAGGCTCAGCACTGCGCATGCATATGTAGACATGGACGTATACTCCGGACATCCATTGACATCCATCTGGGTCATTAGAGTACTACTTTACAGACACAGATCCCTGAAGTGGGACTTTGATGTCATCACACACAGGCAAAACAGGAATTCTTGAAGATGGTCTCTCTCTGGAGACTCTACTGCTTTACCAGATGAGCTGCCTGAGCACCTCTGGCTTTGTGAGGACCATCAACCGCCAGCAGCTTCTCTGCCCCACCATTACTTCTCCAGGCCCTTCTTTTTCTCCTGTCATCCCTCCTAACAGCCACTGACATAGACAAGGGACACATCAAACTCAGCAGTCCCCCAAATACTAAAATGCATATAGCTGAAGCTGGCTGGAGATTCTTCCCCTTCTTTCAATGGTCACAAGAACCACTGAGGTCATCGGAGGCCATGCCCAGCGCTGCCAGTCACTTCCATCCAGCTCTCAGCCCGCCATTTCTGCTATTGCATCCTCTTTTTCTGAGGGGCAACTAACGGATTTAGCTGAACATGGACTTCTTGGGTTAATTTTCAATCAATCTGGCTTCCTGGTCCAGCTTACCAGTGGGTGGACAAACACTGCTTGCTGGGAAGAGGAGAAGCAGACACTGCACTTCTGTCAGGTTGAAGCTTCTGGATCCAACCCTGTGTTACCAGGATTCAGCTGTGCCTGCAGTCCAAGCACAGCCAAGAACGCTGAATTTTAACTTCTCTCAGTGAACTAAGGCCATACCCAGCTTTGACATGTTAGAAATCCAATTCGAGTTACCAAATATAGTTGTAGGCACACATTCAAAATAAAAAAGGAGATATTTTCATACTATGTGATAGTTTAAAAAAAAACACAAAAGAGTTCAGCTGTTAAGACAGCAGTTAAAAAGCAGATGGGAAGAGAGGGTGGGGAAGACAAGAGCTGCCCACAGCGGGAACACGATGGATTGTCTTGGGAGTTCCTCTGAGGAAACCACACTGAAACGATAAACCTCCAACACGGTGAGCAGGAGCACTAGTCAGATCTCTGCTAATGTACAGAGCTCCATGCCCAAATTAATTCCTGGTGTAACCCCAGTGACTTCAAAGGAGTTAGCCCAGAGATGAATTTGGCTTAAGGAATTTTGAAATGGACCCTGACCAATTCTCTCTAAGTAGGATTCGGATCTGTGGCTTCTTGTGTTACAAAACTGCCTTGGCTCTCTAATGTTATTATGTCCTTTATCAGCATTTTTATTCAAAAAGAATGACTAACGAACTCCAAACCAGTAGCACCACCTGATTAATATCAACCACTCTTCAAAGCATTTGTCTTAACACCAGGGGTTGTTGTTTTTTCAAGCTGGTGGGTCTCAGCGCTGATGACTTCATTGTGTGGTCTGTCTGGTCAAATTTGCTGCTGAAATCCAGCCTTTCGCAGCTGAAGGGTAATATTTTAAGTTAGTCATGAGCAGGGTTTGAATGCTAAACTTGACCTCTCCACCTTTTCCAGTGTGTGTATTTCTGTGCTTCCTCTGCAGCCTCTGGATGCCCATGTGCGGTTTTCTTCTTCTGGCTGCCAGAGAGACAAGATTAATGTTGCCTTGTCACATATCGATAGCCAGCAGTGAAATATAAACAGCCAAAAAGCTGTAATGAGTTCTACTTATTATCTTTATATAAAACGGGACTTATGGTGACTGATTACATTTTCAGCAGCCAAAAGATGTGTAAGATGTGATTATACAGTCTAGTCTGACTGCTCCTCTCTGCTTCAGCTATAGTTACATTTTTGGGTGGCTTGAACTAAGTACACCATTTTTACACGTCTCTCCTCTAAATGTTCAAAAAGCAGCATTTCTGCCAAAAACCACCTCTGCAGCCAAAAGTATGACATTAATACTCATAAATGCATTGAATAGTGCTGCACTATTTAAGCAGTCTCATTAACTTAAACAGGGAGAAAGGTACCACTCGACAACAAACATCTACACAGCCCTTCTAATATGACCCATATGTTTTTTTCCAAGATCTGAACAAAACTGCGTTAATTCCAAGATCTCTTTCTTTCCCTCCTGAAGCTTTACTGTGACAGTGTGGGTGGCTGAAAGAATTGTTTGAATCTGCTTTTTCTTCCATGCTGCTTCTTTCATTGCAATTTTTCTATGTCTCTTACCAGATATTCTGTTTTTCATCAAACACAGACAGACTTTTCAGACTGGGTTGCTAAAGCCTGACCCAACCACATTTTAAGAGAAGAAAATATATATTTAAAAAAAAAAATGGTATGAAGTTAATAACCCTGTTAACAACACCCATTCCTGGCTTAATTTCAAGTTTTATCATGTGCCTTTTACCACTCTCCTCATACAAACTCATTCAAATTCATAGCAGAAACCAGTGGCTATCAGCAAACCAAATCATTTAACGGGGAGTAAAAGGCAGACAAAATACTCAGTTTCCATGTTCCACGTGTATGCAAGTAGGTAGCTTGTGTGGTAAAGGATCGATTTTCCATCTTGTTAATAAATTTGTTACCTCTAGCTCATTGCTTTCATTAAGGAACTACATCTGGCTGCACTAAAGAAAGCATGATGAATATTTTACACATTATTTTGCTCATCATTTCAGAATGAAATGAAAATTAGTTCACAGTGGAAGGCAAAACTGAAACCGAGGAAGATAGAAATTGCCATACTAAATCAGAGAGGAGGCACTACCGCTTGAGAGCTGCACAGCCCAGCTGCTCAGGAGCCGGCTGCAAGATCTCTATCACAGGCAGATGTGGGATAATCAGCCAGCATCCTGAGGAACATCTTGATCTCTAACAGATAAGCGATTGGATTAAAGCAGATAATGGTTTACCATATCTTCAGGAACAATAACCAGACACAGATTTACAGGGGAATGAGGAGGATCTATGAAGGGGGGAGAGCTTTAATCCCATTCCTTGGGTATTTCCATCTGTTCAAAAGCTTAGTAAAAGCAAGAATAAAAGACAGACATTTCCTTCCTTTCCATTCCCCCTCCAATTCAAAATTTGGGAGAAGCATAAGACAAGAGAGCATTCTATGAATATGAGGATGTCTGGAAACTCCCTACAGACTGAGGAGGGGGTGTACATACCCCTATCTTACTCAGGGACATTCTCTGAAAGACCTGTAGAGCTTTCCTCTTCCCTCCACATGCTCTGAAATAATAAAGCAAAATGAAGTGAGCTGAAAAAAAAAATTCTTCTCTTCCTGTCTCACTAAATCCATTATCTGAAAAGCTGAAAAAAAAAAAATTCTTCTCTTCCTGTCTCACTAAATCCATTATCTGAAATCATTGTCTAAATTACAGGCCTGCATAAATTAAAGTTAATTGTACTTCTCACATACCTAACAAGGAGAACTCAGATGTGTCTCATTTTATGCCTTAAGCGAATCATTTATCAGTTGGTATAGACCTGTTATCTACTATCTAAATGACATAGAGAATTACCACTATCAGTGTCCTAGCCCTGATATATTATCCCTATCAGGAGTAATTATTTGGTTTCACATGTAAGGTTTCAGTTAGTATCTGGGGTTTATGCCAATAGGCTCTCAACATCAAATAAAAGGGCAGTCATAATATAAGCAGGCCTTTATCATTCTTGTGATAACTACCAGTAAATCTCCAGAGATTTGTAGCTTTTCCTTAAGACTTTTAGAGAAAGATTCCTTAGAAAATAAAGAGAGAGAGAAAAATAATTAAAAAGTCTTTCCTATGTTTATAAATTCCTGAAGAAAGCTGAGGCTTCTCTTAGTAAACAAAATTTGTAGTCATTCATTTCAAAACATTGAAGTGCCTTAGAGTTTTTCCTAGTGTCAAAAATGAACAAATATACTGGCAAAGTCAATCATAAAACTATAAAATAAATAGGAATTTCTTCTGTGATATGCGAACTGGAATGCCTCTGAATTCTTCAATTAGCTCGACCTTCTGAGATTCCTAAATAAGAGATACCAAGAAAATCTGGTTTCCTGCAAATTCAGTCTTTCACTATCATCTATTTTAAGATGGGACGTAATGGACAAAGTCAAATTTGGTTTAACTAAATCAAATTAGCTGTAATTCTGCCTTCAAAAGTTACAGGAAATTCACCTACCAGGAGACTAAAACACACCAGATTTTTTTGGTTGTCTGTTTTTTTTTGTTTGGGTATTTTTGTACATAAACAAGTAAAATATTTTGCCATTAACCCTCCCCTCACAAATAACAGTAACTGTAAGACCTCTCTCAGGTCTGTTAAAGGACTACACTGTTATTGGATAGAGAAATCTGAATAATCTGAATATGCATACACCACATGATGCACTATGGAAAATCTGCATCTCCAATGACTCAGAGTGTTACTAGTCTTGAGTTTTAACATTTTAGTCATATTTATTTCAGGGACTCATAAGGTAGGGATGAGCCAAATCCCATCCTCTGACTCTCCCAGTCTGGGTCCAAGCACCAGAGCAAAAATTCGTTTTATTCAGGCTAGTTAACAAGCAGAGCAAACAACTTAAGAAATCACATGAATTCTGGTACTCAAGCCATCAAAACTAAGCCTACTGCAAAATGAAGCTTCTTTTCCTCTACTTGAAGGGATTTGCAGGATATTCTCAGTCATAGTAAATACAAAATATAGTGAAACATCCCAGTGTCGGCCCTGCTACCAGACTTTGGGAAGGCAACCCAGCTGAAGGACAAAATGCAAGTCTCAAGACTATGCTACTTGTCTTTCATGTATTTGGTCCTCCAGGAGACAAGCACTATGTAATTCTTTATCCAAGTCTGAAGTGCTATCTACAAGTTACATAAAGGAATACAAAGAGATTAAAAAATCTTGAAAAGCATGTAATTATTATCACCGCAGACATTTTTCATACATTTAGAAAAGACATTGGATTCTAGACACTAAAGTTCTTAAACATTATCAATCCCCTCTTTGCTGTTTATATTATGAGATAATGAAAGTACTTACGGTTCCTTGAATTCCTAATTAAGAGTTGCATTCAAACCAAGATCTCCGCCATAGCACCACCTAAGCCAGTGTTCCAGTTCTTGCATCTATATTCTGCAGCGCTACAAGGTAACACCTCAGCTTATAGCATTTACACTTTGCTACTCTCTGCCACAAGTCTTCTGTCAGCTCAAGAGGGTCAGATGCTCAAACGTGGCTCCCTTTATGAACTCATTCACTGCGCTTAAGTAAGATTTAAATATTTGACAGGCAAGTTTCATTACTTACTTCCACTGAATTCTCACTAGGATCATGAGAGCACTGTATCCAGAACATTGGCAGTTAAGAATTTAGTGACATAGAAGTAGGAGAGGCCACAGGAGAGAGACTGGCTGGGGGAAGAAAGGAAAAATGAAGTATGGCTTCTATCCCATATGATTTACACATATATTTTACTTCCAGCAAAATGGTCCTCTGCACTGGAAAGACTTATTAATACCACCTTTCCAGGTGGTATTTTGTAAAATACAAAACAGTGCTCTAAAATAAGTAATACTAATTTTGAAGTTCCTAGTCATTCGCAAAAGATGATAAATTTAACATTATACCAAGCTCTGAGAGTTTCATAAGGTTAAGATTCAGAGGGAGAGACTTTTAACAATGTTAAGGAAATACTTTTACTGAGGAATCTCTTCTCCATGTGTTTGATTTTTCAAGTAACATATGCCAAAAGACCACAAAGGCAGAAGCGTACATTTATGTTATAAATAATGATGGTATCACCTACCAAGTGATACATTCTCCAGTGACACCTAACCAGCAGCTCCAGAAATCCGACAAAACAGAGGGGCTGCTACTGAAATGTAATTTATATACAGCCTTAATGCTTTCTAATATAAAAAGTAGTCTCCAAAAACTCCCTATAATACATGCTGAACAAAATCATGCAAACAAAATGAGATTCCTTAATGTGACAAAGTCTCCCTTTGTCTCAGCTGAATATTTTAATACAAATATAGTTTCTATCGGAATTTGCCGGCTACTCATTATTTTATCACTTTTTTTCTCCTTAATTGTAAACAAGATCCAAGATTGCTTAAGCAGCAGAATACTGATACGCAGGTACTAGTAACACCTATGTAAATCTGGGAAGAAGAAGGATGAAGATCATCTTATCAGGTTATAACAAAAGGGGAAATAAATCTCAGATTGTTAGGAACCGTATCACCTTGTCAAACACGGAATGAAAGATTAAAATATATCACAATATTTCAAATACTGTGTTTAAAGAAATCCTTATTTTGCGGGTCTTGTAATACACATCATTTTGGTTCCATTTTCAGTATTCTCCCTCTGACAGGTTCTTTCCAGTCAGTAAAATTACAGATGGTCCAAAGACATAAGTGATGCTACTCATCTTTTTCACTCCAACCTATATATCTGCACACATTCAGAGAACATTTTGATGGCTTCTTACTAAGGAAAACACTACATATCATTTCTGATATTTCTGCAAAATAAGTCTTTGTTGCGTAGTCCCTGGCCTGCGTCTAAGCTGCATCTTGTTCTCTGGTCCTGCATTCACAAAAACTTTTTTCCATAGGGTAAACTGGAGCTAATGCACCACATGCTTTGATTTTTTTTATGCCTAGAGTAGTAAGCATGATCCAGATTTTTATAAAGATCAAGCATGTGACTACGCTTGCTCACAACACTTAAATATCAATACATTGTAATTATTTATAGCCTAGATAATTATGTTGTCCTTTGGGGGATCTACACAGGCATAAAAATCCAATTTTTCTCTCTCAATGTTTTTTTTTGGAGGGTGGTGGTACAACAGGTAACAGCTGTTTCAGTTCTAGCCACTGCTAAAGTAGTGCTTTAGTAGTACTATAAAGAAGTAGTACTACCACTACTGGTGATAAAACAACATATAGTTACTTCATAGTATGCAATTTGCATCTGTTATTCCTATTTCTCTATGAAGTCTCTCCTACTACGACTTCTCTCAATGGTTCTTCTTCAACTGTAGTTGATCTGTTTGCTTCTCTCTGCACTGACTGTATCCCTCAACGTGTGCTGGAAGAGGAGGATACTCCTCAGTCCCCCACCATTGAGGGAAGAAGCCAAATTCGCTGCATCTACAACTCAAGGTACCATCAAATGCAGATCTCAAATCAATCATCCTGACAGCTGCTTCTACAATTGATTTCATAAATAAAAAGCCAGATCAAAACACAAAACAAATTTCCTAACTCCTTGATCCTCCACCTTGCCTCTCTGGGTGGGTCCTCCTGGTTGGTTGGCAGGACTCGAAATTTGAATTTCCTATTTGTGTGGTACTTGAGGCTTAATCTATGCAGTGACATTTATTATGTACAGAAATAATATCCAAATCTTTTACATGTGCAGGGAAAGAGAGAAGAAAGGTCAAACATGGGAAGACTAACAACAAAAATGAAGTTACATGAATCCCTAGACTGTAAGTCTAAAATTCCTCTCACAAAATTTAAAACAGAAAACTTGACCAAAACTAAGTGAACCAACACCACCAGGCTGCCCATATGTGACAGACATAATAAGCCACTGAATTTTCTGGTCTAACTATTGTACCATGTATGGAAAAGGATGGTGTTTGCTTGAACTTCTGCAAGGTAGATAACATCCTAAGTCAGAAAGTAACCTTCATATGGCAAACAAAGCAGGTATGTCTACTTCAGAAAGACCTATGCAAATTGTCCACTGTACCTTAAAAACAGTTGTGTCAAATGTACATGGGAATTCATAGATTCTTTTCATTGCTGAACAATTCCTAAATTTGGTTTTCTGTTGTAATATAATTATACATAGAATAGCAGCAAAATTAAATACACCTGTTAACTAAATGAAAGTCAAATAAAATAGTAAAAGCTCTCATATAGTATCAGATCATTTACTCCGACTACTCCTAAAAAGCTTATTCATCTGCTATCAGGCACTTATGTTGCCATACATTAAAAGTCAATGACAAGTAAGAATAGTTTGGCTCCACTCAAGAACCAAGTGGGATGGCAGCTGAGTTCACTCAGAAGGAGCTGAAGTGGAAAGCAGTAATGATTAACAAAACGAATGAAACCTACACCAGTTTCTGTAAGCATACTGAAGATCTAAAACATATATTGATATAAAGAACCAAAAAAAAAGTGAACATAATGAGCAAAAAGAGTGCATTTCACATCAATTATTTGGCAACACTGACATTACTCCTTTATTAAGGAACAAAAGATTACATCCCAGCTCCACTGCAATTCCAGCAGTAAGGATGTGCCAGATCTTACATATATTCTTCAATAAAATTTGCTTTCTTTTGCTGCTCATATTTGAGAGTCCTCATGAGATGAAATGCTTTCAAGCAGCAGAATTGGTGGTTTGTGGTCGGAACACCAGCATACCTTTTGATAGCTTGTTTGTTGGTTTGGCAGTTTTGTCTCCTGTTTTATTTCTTAACAATATAATACTATAACGATGAAAACAGAATGTATTATCATTTTCAGACACTTTACCTGACTAAACTTCTTTGGAGGCTCTTAAACAGACCACCAACAACTTTTTTTAAAAAGTATTAGCTTTGCACTTATCTGGATAAAGTCATTTTACAAAAGAAATTTGTTACCTTTATTTCCTTGCAAGAAATAAAATAATTACAGTCTAAAGATAAAATCAGTGGAAAGCAATAACAAAAATTTGGCCAGAAAAGCTACCCAACACAGGTGCGCTGCCATAATCCGCATGTGTTATTGTAGTGTTGGTATGTGGTCGGTTGTGGTTGGGTGAAAACGGAGGAATGCGGATTAAGGCAATTGCAGATCAGAATTCCACTTTGCATTAGGTAAACTTTTGTTAACACCACTGGACAAATATCTCAATCATCTCGCCCCTCGTGGTCAAGATAAAAAAAAATTCCTCCAGCTCCTGTGTTTGAGACTGAAGCCATAAGGAACCCTTGGCCTGAGAAAAATCAATGATCAGGATTGATCTCCTTATGACATCAGCAATGTTGGTGACTCCATAGCACTCTCCTACCCTGTAAGCCCAACAGGCATGGAGAGTTAAAATGGTCTTGGCTGCTGGAATACCACAGACAAAAATCGACACTCTGTGACATTTTGACAAAAGAAACGTCTGTTCACTTACATTAAATGAGACAAAAATTAACTGGCGATGCCCATGATGAAGGTCAACCTCCCCAGCCCCTATGACTGTAGCTGGCAAGTTGGAGGTCCAGAACTTCCCACCCAGGCACCTGTATCTGGCTTTACTTTTGCTCTTATGAGGCATGCAGTAAAGTGTCAGAGATTTGCAGTGTTGGAAAAACTAACTAAGACTAGACCAGAAAAGGTTAATGAAATGGCTGAAGCATGTCACAGATATACGTGTAAATGCAAAGAGCAGCTACAAGCCAGGTTTCTGTACAGGTCTTTATCTGCACAGTTGACACTTGACTAGAAACTTGGGATGCAGTCTTGGGCTGATTTGAAAAAAAAAAAATTAGAAAAAATTAAAAAATATCTGAGACCACTCCAAAGTTTCCCCAGACTCTCAGACCTCCAATATTTTCCTTCAGTCTCCTGTCACTCTCCTGGCCCCTTTCAAAATGCCTGAAGGCCTTCTGGCACATGGTCAACAACCTCAGACTCTGCAGCCCTCCTGGACTGCTCACCTGGTCTTCCTTTGCACTTCTCAAACATTGAGCCTTAATTTAAAAGCTCCTTTTTTCCTTTTATTTTCAGCCAGCTACTTCTCTCCTGTGCCTAAAAGGAACTAGATTTCTTTTGCCCCTCTGACTCAGAAGTGGAGTTGCATGAAATTTGTGAGGAGAACTGGCAGTTACTTGTACCTTCATGGGACCCTCATAATTCACTAATTTTACACAGCTTTACTGGTTTAATTTGTTTTTATTTCTTAACCGCATTTTCCTTCATGTGCAGTTGGATTGCAAAAACAGCTTTTGCCAGCCAAGTGGCAACACCAGTCCCAACACTACTTCACTTGCTCTTGCCTCAGGAGACTTGGTGGAAATGTTAGGTACCCCACACAAATAAACAGAAACGCTCCCAGTGCATGGCCACACGTTCAATATTAAACAGATAGGAGATATTTGATACTTTCCGGCCTTACTGCGAGCCTTCCTTGTTTTGTAAGACCATGTTAAATCGTGATAAGCAGCAAGTCCCAGAGAAAACATTTATCATTAAATTGTATTTCTCCCACTTAAGCAATTCAAGTATATTAGCTTAAGAAGACAATATCTGGATACAAATGAAATTGAACTAATCAACGGGCTTGAAGGCAAACTCTGAGATAAATTTTAGTTCCAACTGCAGTCAAAATTCAATGAGATGTTGAATGGCAGGAATGAAGAAGAGATTGTCTTGACTGCATCTCAGTCATGTGGAAGAAAAAAAAAAAAGAAAGCCTGAAATGTGGTTAGAAAAAAAAAGTAGAGATTGGTTTGAACCCTGGAAGTTGAATCAAATTTTCTTGTTCTGCTTTGAAATATGAGAAAGAGCAGATTCACTTTAAGTTGGTCCTAAATTTCAGCAACAGAAAAAAAAAAAACTTGTCCAAAAGCATCTGAAAAAATTGTAACATGAATCTGAGCGTGACACAGAACACTCCTCTCTTTTCCATCTTTGTCTTCATGAGCATTAGAAGCAGAGCAATGCCAACAGCTGGAGCAGTGAGTGATTAACTCCAGCAGAAGAATAATGCCACCCCAACTCTATACTATAGTTTACAGATTTCTGCCTGTATAGAATCAAAGGAGTATAAGATTTATCATAGATTAATAAAGCTGCTGCTAAATCTAGCATTGCTGTGGCTCAGCCACACAATACCAATTTGTCAGAAGAATGTTCTCACATTTACACAGCCCTTGCTCTCTCTCTGAATGTCTGCTAACACTGAGACCAGCCATGGGCTGCAGTTTCTTACTCTTGTTTTGGATAGAAATACATGACAGTGATGGTATTTGAGATCTTCAAAGCTTGCCATTGCCCAATGCTGTTAAACTCTGCTGCTTAGAAATCTTATGATTTTTTTAAAAAAATCAAAGCATCTTAAAGTTAGTAAATTAGAGACTATTTTACTTCCCATTGCAAGTCTTAGGAGACATTAAAAAACATTTTCACATGAGCCTCCAAGACCCTGACAGCCAAAAATTTAATTCTAATAAAAATTTACCCTAAATATTCACTCAATCACCTCACTTTTGAGACTGGTTTGATTAAAAGCAGAAAGCTTTAATAAAGGACTTGTTAATATCACCATCAACAAGTATCAATCAACTATTCTTGGATCTTCTGGGAAGAAGGGAACTGGGATGCCAGCCAGAACTGGGGCATGCCTGGTCTCACCTACCCTCACTCCCTCAGGCTGGGCTCAGCAGCAGCTCCAGGAGAACAACGGGGAAGGTCTGAGGCACTCGTGCAACACCCAGGGCTCTAGCCCACCACCTCCTCTCAGTTTGAATGAATGACACACGGTTTAGGGTCTCAAGTATGGAGTTTAACAACTTTATTGATAACTAAAAATACATCTCCTAATGAAAGAGCAACAACTCTGTAGGAAATTGTAACCTACTGTGAAAGAACTTAATGTGAATTAATGAACCTTCCTGAGACTTTACAACCAGTTGAGCAGCTTTAGTGCTGAGTTTTGCACTGCTCCTCAATATTGTAGCATCATTTTTGGTTCTTAGAAACAAGCTTGCCTCGCAGACCACAACCTGAGGGGAGAAACTAACAAAATGAAAAGAATGCAGAAGAGAAGAAAAGCAAAAAGTGCCAAATATGTGTTGGCTGCTTCTGTCAAATGTATTCTTTTCCATGCATTAGGCTAAGTGCATAAGGCCGAGCCTCCTGCTCAGCATGGAGGTGGTAAATGGACAACCACAGCTCCCTGTTGTCCCCAGAACAAAAAACCTTCTATTACCTCTAGAAACACCACAGCTGAACAGGGGCAATCCCATCTATACACCAAAGCCACTGGGCCGGTGGCATGGACTGTACCCTGACCCACCTCCCATCAATAACACTTCAACCCTGGAACACCTCAATCTGTTCCAAATAATGAGTCATATTCATGATGTGTGGTTGCAGAGTTTAAATCAATAAACTCTGTGAAGTTACGTTCCTGTTTACCGCAATTTCCAGAAGAGCTGGAAATTAGAAAAAGATGACATGCATTTGGATTTCACTCACACCTTTGAAAATCTGGTGCAATTAAAGTCAGTGCAAATCCTGGTTAATTACTCTAGTAGAAATGGCAGCAAATCTTGCTTTAAGTGTCTTGACTAAGTTAGCCAAACACACAAGATTTCTGAATGCAAAAGTTAGTCTTAAAACAACAAATATTCATCTTTCACAATGGCTGGATGGTCAAGAGGTTGAGTGAAGAGTGAAAGTAAAAGCCAAGTACTATCCTGTGAAAAGAAAAGCTTCCTCCCAAATAACTAATGACAGGACAACAGGTAATGGCCTCAAGTTGTGCCAGGAGAGGTTTAGACTGGATACCAGGAAGAAGTTCTTTACTGAAAGAGTGGTTAGCCATTGGAACAGGCTGCCCAGGGAGGTGGTGGAGTCACCATCCCTGGAGGTGTTCAAAAAACAGGTAGATGTGGCACTTTGAGACATGGTGTGGAGGTTAGGGAGATACTGGATGAAGGTTGGACTAGATGATCCTAGAGATCTTTTCCAACCTAAATGATTCTATGACTTAAGTGGAAAACAGTTTTCTCCAGGCTTCTATATACTGCATTCTCTCTGCTTCTTTCGTTCCCATCCTTTCATACAAACATACATGCCATACTGGGCAATGAACACCAATGCTGAGCACTGATCTAGCTACTTTGGTTAAGACGTCAATGTATTCCAGCGAAACTTAACCTGACACAAATCAAGCTATTTCTCCATAATCTATACTACTTTGATTCATTTCAGCTCTACCAAAAAGATAAATTAAAAAGGTCAAAGAAATACCTGCTCTATATTATTTAAATGATGAGACAAGTCTGTTAGGAAACCAACTTCAATATATATAAAGCTATGAAAGTGTATGACAAAAAAACCCAACAAACTAACCACCAAACCCCTGAGGATTTTCATTAAACGGCATTCTGACACACATACTTGATTCATTCCAAGCAGAAAAAAAAGATTTTGCAAGGAAACATCAAGTAAAATATTTATTAGCCTTCTCCAGTTTGCAAATTTTCCAGGCTCCTACATTTTGCAATGTCAGGAAATTGCTACTATAAACAGTCTAAATCTGCCAATAAATAAGCGTAATTGAGGTCAACGACAGGAGGACCAGGCTTCTCCTCCCTCCTTCCCCACCCCTAGGGAGGATCCTGCCAGGAGGACACACTGGGCACAGGCGCTACCTTGGCACAAGAGGGGCTGGGGGCTGCAGCAAGCTCACCTTCCCCATGAGCAGCCATGGGCTGGGACAGGGTGGGTACCCACAGCCTGGGAGCCAGACCCCCCAGGCAGGCAGGGCTGGAGGCCAGGGGCTCATGAGCCCTAGCAGCCAGGAGCCTGTCACTCACCTGGATGGCCAGAGAATTTTCCAAGTAGAATCACAGAATGGTTTGGGTTGGAGGGAACCTTTAATGGTCACCCAGTGCAATCCTCCTGCAGTGATCAGGGACAAAGTGCTTTGCCCATACACAGGCTTTGTTTCTTAAATGTCAGATGCAGTGTTACTTTGATTGTCTTAGAAATAAGAATAAAAAAGATTCTGATCTTTTTTAAAAATTATTTTTTAGCTAACTTCATCGCTCTCCAGGTAGAGGCAAGAACTCCAAGCACTTCACAGCTGCTTCTTCAGAACTATAAGCACATACACTCTGTGGCTTTATTTACTCAATAGTTCAAAGTTTCATTTCATATTAACATTGCCTCAGACAATTCCTTCCATTATTTTAAGAAAAGCTAAAGATGGGAACTTTTCATGTAGCCTCCACTTAGATTACGGTGGCAAGGAATGGCATTTCCACCTCCCCACTAACACAGGCGCTTTGTTAAGACATGGCCAGACAAAGGGAACACAACAGAGTGTTCATTGACTCCTCACCAGAGCTATTTGGTCTGGCAGCAACGTTTGACTGATTGGGCAGAGGCTTCTCCAAAGACAAGACGCTTGTAACGCGCCAAGGGCCTCTCACACAAAAGACGCTACTTTACAATGCCAATCAGCACTCCCATTTTTTCTTCCTCAAGGATCGTAAAGTCAGGCCAACATTTATGCTTATCAGAGAAGACCAAAGACTATTCATTTCTTTTGGAGGCAATTACCCTGAAATATGTACTCCAAAAGAAATCTGCTGTAAGGCAACTGGAAGGGTCCCAGGGAGCCGGCTGTGCTACCACCCACAAGGGACAGCAAAAGCTGATACAGAAGATCAGAGCAGAGACTGGGACTCAAAACAACATCTATGCCACAATACATATTTTTTCAAGTGCTCAAGTCATCAGTCATGGAAACTGAAAAGGTCCCTGAATTAGAAATTTTACAAAGCTTTCCCTCAAACAAAAATCTTGCAAGTGGGGAGGAGGTGTCAAATCTCTTTCTGGGCCTCACCTTGCAAACACAGTAACACTTACTTCTGCTCCATGAAACAAAACAATCATCTACAACATATAATATTCATTGGGACAGCTTAGTCCAAATATCTAGCTATTATATTTTTTCAAAATTACACTGGATACCTTATCCTTCCTTGAGAAGCAGACTAGGGAATCCTGAGCTACGAATATCTTCCAAGTTGGCATCACATCTCAGATGGAGCTCTCTTGTCTCAAGGGAGTTTATGACTCTCCACACCCTAAGTAAAAAGTAGTTCTGGATACCATGGCACCTAAAAATTATTCTAATGCTACAACATTATACGTGATTCAGAAACTCTGCTATTGTGTGCAAGCCTGAATATCATCTCCATTAATACCTTTTATTTTCAGCCTCAACCTTGCAATTTAACTGCCACAGGTTATACAGAACTTGAACACACCATATATTTCTTGTTGGCCTCTTACTGGAGAGTTAATTACACAAGGATGTTATTTCAATAGAGTATGATTGAAATTTTAAAAAAAAAGTAAAAGTCTTTGAGTGAAATTATATTAATGTGTCTTAGTTATAAATAGGTCAGAGATGCTGATTTATACCAATGAGTAGTAGTAACTTGATTAAAGTCTCATTTGCTCCTTCCTTGAGCTTTGCCTGGCACTACCACATCAATACATCTTAGGATTCCTTTTTCATCTCCAAATGCCTTTACAAACACCAGCAGATCCTTCTAACAAACACAACAGAAAGCCAACATCAATATGCACAAACGCACAGTAACTCAGGAACATCAACACAATGCATCGCTTTAGGATTTACCAGGCTTTAGGATTTACCAACGCTTTTTCTTTTCCTATTCCTGATTTCCTCTCCCTGGCTTTCTCTGTTTCCAACCCTCTCCTGGCTGTGCAGTTTGCTATCACCGGCATCCCCTGGGCAGTGAGGAAAGTTGCCGGCAAGCAGGTGGATGGCCGGGCCACACACAGGGTCTGCAGCCAACTGGCACGCAGCGCCTCGGCTCCCCTCCACAGGCAGCTCCATCACCACGTCACCACACTTACAGCTGTTGTACTGTGCCTTGTTTCACCTCATGCACTTCCAGACCACTTCAGTGTCTTCAGCACTTCTCCCACCACCCTTCTCTTAGTCTGATTTAAAGCTTCCTCAAGTCCCTAAAACCAGCATCCACAAATGTCAGTGATTTAGAGGCTCAGCTATGCTGTCAAGGAGGAACATATTTTCCTTCTTATCTGCAAGTTTTATACATGGCTCAAAAAGCACTGTCTACCGATTTGCATAGCACTTCTCACAGCTCTTTATAACTAAACCTACATTTCTCCGTCCCTACCTCCATCCCCATGCTATAGAGGCTGCCACGAAAAGCCTCTGTAAGAAACAAACAGACCACTGCCATCTACCATGCTTGATGCTATATCAGAAAGCAGACAACATAGCTGCAAAACCTTCATCAGCAATGGAACTAGCTGCAGGGAGATTTACAGAAAGTGGAAAATAAAAGCAAAGGACACATCGTAGATTCACAAAGGAAGATCTAAGAGAAAGTAAAGCGATGTGCAAGAGCAACACATAAGCAGCTGCCTGGACCAAGTATGCAGTGGCACACAAGACAGGATCATCTTTCAGAAATTTCCCCAATAAAAAGGAACTCTGCAAAATAAATTTACAGTTTAATAGCATACACAATGAAAAATAAAATTTTAAAAAGAATTTTATTTCCATGGAGAAAAAAACAATCAAGATTTTGGCCACAACATCTCCAAAAGAACAAAGAGTTTTATTACATCAGAAGCGCCTGCCAAGTTATAAGATTTCTAAAAAAAGAGGGAATTTTTTTTTAAAGTTTTAAAATAAGAAAAGGGGGCAATTTGTTTTGAAACATGAATCCAGCTGGCTTTGCATTTGATTGAAAGAAAATTATAGATCACAGCAAACATCGTGGGTAAAAATAAGGAGTAATCAGAGCCCCTCTAAAAAGGAAAAAAGTCAAAACAACAATTCTGAGCCACTTCCATGCCAGCCATAATTGCCACATTGCAAAATAACTTTCTCTTAAAGATACTCAACTTCTTTGTGAAGTTTGCCAAATACTATTGGAAAGCAGAAAGAGCAGAACAGGATCATCAAGAAAATAAGTTAAAAGTATCATTGTAAAAAGAAGTATTATCTTGTGGCATTCAAAATATATACCACATCAATGTTAAACGTTACAACAAGAAGTGATACAGGACTGTACGGTCTCTTTCAATGCTGAAAACATGTAAAAATGCCCAAAGTCAAATTTCAAGCTTATACCAAAAACTAATGACAATAATTCAAACCTGAATGTGTTCCATCTGCTTTTAGCATGGACAGGTCTTCAGAAAGCACCATATGCAGTCACTTGGGGGTAGAGAACCAAACCCATATGGTACCAATTAACTCTACAGTTCCCTCTCCTGCTAGTTTCAATCAGGCATCTTAAATTACACCAGAATCATGTAAATCAATATAAAAACAAAGAAGTTTTCTTTCATTTTTTTTTTAAAAAAAAGTGTATGTTCCAGAACCAGGCTGAAAAGACAAACTCTGCATTGTATATTTCAGCTGTGCAGCCTGAAAATCATATAGCTCTGAGTTAAATTTTTGGAACCAAATTAAGACAGAACACAAATTAGACAGGAGTCAGAAGCCAGCACTTCTTGGGATGTACACAGTCTACAGCTTAATTTCATATGACCAATAGCTGATATTCTGTATGCTATCATCAGATACCACAAAGATGTGCATTAACATGTGGCCCACAAAAGGGTGTTCAAAAGGCTTCACTAGCCCTTAGCAAAGGAGACAGTTCCCCTGCTCCTGGCCTATGGCACATGGCAGAGATATGTTTTAGTCAAGGACTTGTTAGTGTTAGGTTAATGATGGGACTCGATGATCTTAAAGGTCTTTTCCAATAGAGGCCATTCTGTGATGGTCCAAGGATCAGTGCTGGGTCCAGCCCTGTTCAACATCTTCATCAACAACCTCAATGAAGGGACAGAGTGTCTTCTCAGCAAGTTTGCTGATGATACAAAACTGGGAGGTTTGGCTGATACACCTGAAGGCTGTGCGGCCATTCAGTAGGATTTGGACAGACTGGAGAACTGGGCAAAGAGGAACCTAATGAGGTTCAACAAGAATAAGTGCAGAGCCATGCACCTGGGAAGGAGTAACAAAATGCACCAGTACAGATCAGGAGGCAACCTGCTAGAGAGCAGATCCGTGAAGAAGGACCTTGGAGTCCTGGTGGACTACAAGTTATCCATGGGACAGCAATGTGCCCTTGTGGCCAAGAAAGCCAATGGGATCCTGGGGTGCATTAAGAAGAGTGTGCCCAGCAGATCAAGGGAGGTCCTCCTCCCCCTCTACTCTGCCCCAGTGAGACCTAACCTGGAGTATTGCATTCACTTCGGGGCTCCCCAGTTCAAGAGGGACTTGAGAGAGTCCAACGGAGGGCTACGAGGATGATTAAGGGACTGGAACACCTGCCTTATGAGGAAAGGTTGAGAGACCTGGGGCTTTTTAGTCTGGAGAAGAGAAGACTGAGAGGGGATCTAATTAATGTGGATCAATAGATGAGGGCTGAGTGTCAAGAAGAAAGGGGCAATCTCTTCTTACTTGTGCCCTGCGATAGGACAAGGGGCAATGGATACAAGCTAGAGCACAGGAAGTTCCACCTCAGCATGAGGAGCAACTTCTTTACTGTGACTGTTACAGAGCACTGGAACAGGCTCCCCAGGGAGGTTGCAGAGACTCCTTCTCTGGAGACTTTCAAGACCCGTCTGGATGCGTTCCTGTGTAACCTGCCCTAGATTCTATGATCCTGCTTGGCAGGGGGGTTGGACTTGATGACCTCCAGAGGTCCCTTCCAACCCCTAACATTGTATGATTCTATGATTCTGAGAGTTTCAACAATTACCTGTCAGCAAAGCTGGAGAAAGAATTTGATGCTCCAAGTAACCTACATACTCCACACAAGTTTCTAGAATACAAATAACGCAAAAAAGCCCCAAAGCAAAACACATAAATAGATATATCCCATTAGGTTCAAGTTAGATTTGATACACTTTAAGTTATATAAATATTTGCTGAACATTTAATCCTCTTTCCCCTGCCTCTAATCTGTCCCCTTCTCCTCTGCCCTGACTTTCACATAGTATCAAGCTTACAAATGAACTTCAGTGCACTCCCCTTTTGGGAAAGGATATGTAAAATATGTCAGGTTTGCCTAGAAAGATGCCCTTCTCATAACAGCTTTTTAGAAATCTCTTCTACTGCCAAGATTTTGTTCCTTCTCTACAAACTGCTCACGGCTTCTTCTAGAAAGTACAAGGGTGAGATAGAGTAAAAGGAATAGGAATAAAAGAGCAGTGCTGATGCAAAACTCCTCAATCAGATCTTCCATCCAACTCTTGTATCAAAAGCTTGGTATCTGTCACTTGTTCTGCAACCACAAGCATTCTCAGACCTCCACTGGCATAACGCTTCCTTTTTACAAAACCTGCAGCAAACATTAGTATCAAGTGTTATAATGGCTTCATCATGTTTACACGGATTAGATAATACACGTCCAGAAAACTGAGTCTCAAGATTAAGATCTAGATTTACCATCTCTTATGTCTGAGATGCTCAAACTCTGGGTTTGGATAAGCTTATCAAAGGAAGACAGCTTCAGATCTCAGAACTGGGCTCAGGTTCTCACAGTGGTGAATGTCCCCAGCATTTCAGCTGGGACCCGTCCCCAGCTGCAAATGAAACAGCTGGAATTAATCAGTGTCTCTTCATACACAAGCCTTCATCCCCATGGAGGAGAAGGAAAAAAAAAACCTATGCAGGAAATCCAGCTTTTGTGTTTGTTCACAAGGCAGATAAAATGAGCTGTCATCTTTTCTCACAGCAGGAAAGAGTAAGGACAGCTCAGATGAAAGCGCTGACAGGCCTGGCGGCGGGCGCCAGGTGATGGGACTCTGAAAGCACTGTGTGTTTGCAGAAGACCACCAGCCACCAAAATAAAACATTGTTTAATGATTAAATACAACCAGTTTACCTGGCACTGCTAATCTCCAGAGATACTGTTCATTATTTTACATACTATCATGAAAGAATAACTATGAAAACAAGAAAATAAAAACCTCAGTGTTTTACCAACGTGCTTTCTCTCATTCTCTGTATTACCTCATGTTTTAGTGACCAGGAATCAGTTACAGGCTGAAATTCCCTTTTGAGCCACCATCAAGAAGTATCCACATATCACGCTACTTGTGCAGAGTGGCCTCGCACTGCAGTGCCAACACAGTATAAAACACCACCAAAAACAGAGTCAATCCAAGTAAAAATAGCCCAGAGCATTAACTCACCACCCAACATTTTCTGAGCTAGTCAGACTTTACACGGACCTTTCAGTCAATCATCTAAAGAGATTTGGTTTCTGTTGCTAGAAAGCTTTGAAGAGAACATTCATCACTGATGGTTTGGGCCCAAGTGGCACATAGAAGTCTGCAAGAAGAAATGGTCTTTTACCTCATGACAAGAGATGAGAAAGGAATGACTTAGGTTCCAGAAAGTATCAAAGTGTATTTCATAACTATAGGGGGAAAAAATCCATAACTCAGCACTTATGTCTGCATAAAGACTAAAAACCAAAAATAAATACAAAAATCATGAAAAGTATGTTAAAAAAAGTTGCATTAAAACTCAAACTAAAATTTCCAAAATTATTAATATTACTAACAATTTTCACTATAAGTGGACTATTTTATCTTCTTTTTGGGGCTTTTGCTCAGTTTAGACAGATCAAAATTCAAAGTTGCTTAT
Organism: Eurystomus gularis; assembly: GCA_013400335.1. Classification (NCBI taxonomy): domain Eukaryota; kingdom Metazoa; phylum Chordata; class Aves; order Coraciiformes; family Coraciidae; genus Eurystomus; species Eurystomus gularis. Next base: position 174,176 of record VZZY01009110.1, on the reverse strand, counting down.
TTAAAAAAGCAAACAAAAATCCAATATATGAACTTACACTCCCACGCAAAGCTGAGATCTCCGGTAGGAATCTGTTATCCCATGAACTGGGGTTTTAGGAACTTCAGTTCCTCAACATTTCTGACTGAATGAAAGAAAAATGAGGAGGAAAGTTTTTAAAGTTAAAAAAAAAAAAAATCAAAGCAAAATAAAAAGCATAAAGGAAAATTGCAACCAAAACTGTCAAGAAATGAGAGGGACTAAACTTTGAAAATGCAAGAGTGCATGATTGACCTGGGTCACAAATTACTGTCCCTAAATACTCTTTCCTCTTTAAACTAAACAAAGCCTTCACAAACAAAAGATGAGCAGTAATTTCAACCAGCTTAAAAGGGAAGTTAAACCACCATGACTTTTTTTTAAGCGAAGACAAAAATACCCAACAAAAATATAAGATGAAATATGATTTTAGGGCTCATTTGAATTCAGACTTGATTCACTTCTCCTGTAAGAAGCAAGGTTCTTTTACAAAAAAAAAAAATAGAGACAATAAGATAAGTTCCCCTCACAAAAACCTCTTCTCATTACCATAATACATTAAACAACAAAAGGCTGCAATGCTGAGATGCCCATTTTAGCATCTTCCTCCTCCTCTGGCATGTAAATCCATCACAAGAGGTAAGGGATGACCCTTCTGCTTCTTATTCTTCAAAGCTGAGGTGCAGCGATGTTCCCCAAAACTCCAGGTACAACAGGTACTGATGCTGTTAGGCCCATATCACCTTCTGCTTTGCTATAAACATGGGCCCAATTACTGAGGTGCTACCAAAAAGCACAGTATGACTCGATTATAACTCTACATCTTATCAAACTGGCAACAATCCAGTGTGTCATTTTGACAGCCAACATGCAAGACTATAAGCCGGTTTTGATCCAAAAAGTATATTATTCCAACAGTATCAAAACTTACAAGATCACAGCTAATGAAGTGTGTCTAATAATGGGCCAGTATCCACTACTGCAAATGCTTTATGCTATTAAAAATAAGACACTGATCCTTACAAGAGCTTTTCCCATGAGACACAACCACATCTTTGTTTGACAGCATCTACAGAAGACAACTATGCAAGGACCACACTTTCTGAAGAAATGCAGAAAGCAGTCACTCTGAGGTTTATTCTATGGAGCCCTCTACAAAAAGCCAGTATATGCAGTCTTGAGCTTCATCCGTGTGTTGGTATTTAGAACATAAACCCTGTAACTGCTGGTGCACTGACTCTGCAGGCAGTCTCTCTTGAGTATGTCCAAGCTTAGCAGCATGGCAGGGTCAAACACCCCCCTCCTCGCCCCCTGGACAGCAGCAGTTAAAAAGCCATCAGAGAAAAAAAACAGCTTCAAAACCCATTTGGGAGTCCTGCCCTTTCCTCTCCAGGCTAGGGAGCATAAGGCAAGGGCAGCTGCTGCTGCCTCTCAGCCACATGTCCTCCGGGGCTGCTGCCAGCCAGGGCACATGACACTTGCCACCCCAATACTGCTCAGCTCCTCTGCCACCCAACACAGGATAGGACCAGCTGAGACAGGTAGGATAATGGCTGTGTTTCAGTCCCACACATCTCATCATCCTTCGATCCCATAAGAAGATATTTGTGGCAGAGATCTAAGGGCAAACGTGGTCTTCAGAGTGAAGATCAAGCACACAGGTTGCTCCTTGGTTTCTGTGCTGGCTCTAGGCGTCTTGTCCTGACAGCATGAACACTGATTAAATCAGTTAAGTTGGAAGGATGTGGTAAAGCTATGAAAGCCAACAATTTGACCTTTAAGTTAGACAGTGGGAACTTATACCTTTCACCTAATTTTTAAAATCTTCTCAGTAGGAAGATCTAATATTCGCTTACAAAATTTCTAGTGTATATTTGTTTTGTTCACATACAAAGCTCACATCCACAACTTCTGAGATCACAATTCTGCCTCGCTTCATAAGAAACCTACCTCCCTACCTTCTATGCCCCTTCCCATAATTTTCTGCCTACTGATCTGAATAAAATTAATAAGCCATCATTAATGTAACGAGCAGCTTGCTTTTGCGAGGATGATAAAACATTCTGCACGCTGCACATAGAAGAATTGCAACCTCTTCTCATGCCTCAAGCCAGCCCAGGAGAGCACCAGCTGCATGCACCCAGTTCCAGCAAACACAAGGTTCATATGCTTCAGGTGGTTACTGCAGGCTATGACTTGAAATCTACCTGTGGTTACATACTTTTTTTATGTCCATCTGTTTCCCTCATTTTTTGATAAAGGAATAAAACTTCAATAAGTACGGGTTGACATTACTTTCAGAAGCAGCAGACTGCACAAGTTCACCTTGCTTTCTTGTTCCCTGGAGTTTATGCACAACTTCCAAACTTCAGGGCGGAAAGGAGTGAATTAATCTACCAAAACTATTTTCAATACTTAGCTCACTTTTAATGTTTTCTTCTGAGGTTTCTCTACTAGCCAGCTGACCTGAGACCTGTTTCCCTCTGGAGCTTGTGTTGTGGTGCCAGCCCTTTTATTACAGCAGGTTCACATCTAGTGGGGAGAGCAGAGGAGGAGGAACTGCAAGCTCCCTGCTGCTGCTTTTGGTTAGCAACCTCCTCCTCCCACCCTTCAGCAGATGTTTCTGCTGTCTTACCACAACAGGATCTTTTTATACCCTCTCAATTCCTAAGCAAACAGCAGCCAAAATCTGAGAACCCATCTCTAGAGAGCCACAACAAAAGCACTGACCCAAACAAATACCACCATACAACTGGAATAAAATCCTTGGCCCTTGGGAGAAGAGGAGGTTGAACACTACGTCACAGGGCTAGTGACTAATCCTTGGCAGCTCATGTGAGAAAGGCTTGAAGTAGCTGTAGTGACAGAGAACAGCATGAAAACAAATGGGTGATTCAGATGTTAATAATATTCCTTAGAAGTAATATTATCAGAAGCACACATAAAACATTATCCAATCTTTTTACCATTCAGAAAAACCAATGGCATTTACAGCCATCTTCCAGATGTTGTGTATTTTCAGTTACATGTGTGTCTGCATGCGTATGCATGAAGTCAGTGGGTTCAAAACAGGTGGGATTTCTAGCATCTCCATTTTTAAACAAATTCCTTGACACCACTAAATGTACATCCCACAGGGTAGGACAAATCAAGTTTCAGACAGTTCACTCCATGTGAGGTTCTTGCAGCTGAAGCTGAGTCCACACTAGCAATTTTCACACAGCAACTGAACCAGATTGCAGACCTGAAGCAGTTACTCTTTGGGTTCCTCAAGTCTCTGGCTGACAGTGGATTAAGGAGGTTCATTCAGATTGAAGTATATGTACACCAACTAGTAAAGCTAGACTCCTTTTACATGCTGATGTTGACATACGAGGCTCTGTATCAAGGTAGTTTGAGGGGTACGTAAGTTAGTTTCTCCCTAATATAATTTGGTCATAGAATAGTTTTGGCTGGAAGATACCTTTAAGATCATCAAGTCCAACCATTAACCCAGCACTGCCAGGTCACCACTAAACAATGTCCCTCAGCACCACATCTATACATCCCTTAAATACTCCAAGGATAGCATCTCCACTGCTTCCCTGAACATCCTGCTCCAGTGGTTTACAACCCTATCTGTGAAAAATTGTTTTCCTAATATCCAAACTAAACATCCCTTGGCGCAACTTGAGGCTGTTGCCTCTTGTCCTATCTCTTGTTACTTTGGAGAACAGACTGACACCCACCTCTCTACAACCTCCTTTTAGGTAGTTGTAGAGAGCAATAAGGTCCCCCCTTAGCTTCCTTTTCTCCAGGCTAAACAGCCCCAGTTCCCTCAGCTGCTTCTCCTCATAACACTTGTGCTCTAGATCCTTCACCAGCTTTGATGCCCTTCTTTGGACATGCTTCAGCGCCTCAATGCCCTTCTTGTAGTGATGGGCCCAAAACTGAACACAGTAGTCCTACTTGTACACATAGAAATAGGCATCACATTGCTTTGCCTTTTTTATTTGTTGGATGCAAGCGATCTGTAGCAGTGATGTGGCAAATGTAGCAAATCCTACAAAACATATCACTGCCGTGTATTTGCTGTCAGAAGGCATCTGCACCATCCAGTTCAGACAATATGCAAAGTTAGGGTTGTAACTGAGCTAAGACCTTTGCTTGCACTGTACTGCTACTATTGACTGCTTTGAAGAAGCCACATGTGAAATACTATGAAGTGATGTGAACATTAACCAGACCTTCCATCTGGTTTCAAGTGCTGCTACAGGCTGAGTGCATGCACATGTGTGCTCGTATGCAGATGTTCAAAGAAATCACAGAACTTTGGTTGTGAGCCGGCTTTGTAGCATATTCTGCTGCCATGACCTTTCCTTAACACGTGGATGGCCACAATGCTGTGCACAGGAGCATCAGCCGAAACACTGCCCTTCCACCCTCTCCAAACCAAAAGCCCACTTGCTCTTAGCCAAACACCTATGCTTGCTGCTGCTTCTCCACACGTGCTTGCTTAGATATCCTGTGTTTCCTCATTCTTCCTTAAGTACCTGCTTCGCTTTGATGCCCAGGCTTTCATGTAACAAAACAGTGAGGAATCATCTGCTTGGGGAAGAAAAGCACAGCTCAAGACACTCTTAGGAAGGACCATTTGGATGCCAACAGCATCTATGGTGGAGGACCACTGTAGATCAAAAGCACTTGTTTCCTCCTGCTCTTTAGCCTGTAGGTGGTTTAAGGGAAAATGAATAAATTATTTCCTTCGTCTAGTGCTATTCCAGAAATCTTTATTGCAGCCTCCCAGTATCTGAAGGGGGCCTACAACAAGGCTGAGGAGGGACTCTTTACAAAGGCCTGTAGTGAGAAGATGAGGGGTAATGGGTTCAAACTGGAAGAGGGGAGATTTAGATTGGAAATTAGGAGGAAAATCTTCACTCTGAGGGTGGTGAGACACTAGAACAGGTTGCCCAGGCAGGGTGTGGATGTTCCATCCCTGGAAGTGTTCAGGGCCAGGCTGGATGGGGCCTTAAGCAACCTGGTCTAGAAGTGTCCCTGCCATGGCAGGGGGTTGGAACTAGATGATCTTTGAGGTCCCTTCCAACCCAAACCATTCTATGACGATGATTCTGTGAAGTCCTGTGTAAACAAAGGTATCCAATAAAATCTTGGTGAGCCTGAAGTTGACATAACCATGGTAATGCCATTGACCAGACAATGGTACTGGATGCTTTTCACAGCCTCTCTTGAACTGCTCCACAAACACTGCACTGCAAACTGTTCCCCACATTTCAGCCATCTTACAAAGTCTGGCATTTGATTTCATCAATTAAAAATATCTGAAAAGTTTCTCAAATAAGCTGTTCTTTACAGGATGATTAAACTCAGAACCCTTTTAAAACAATACTGAAAACATGTAGTCTTAGCTGCAATATAAAACCATTAGTGATTAGGAGGGAGGAGGTTTACTTGAACAGGTTCAAGAAAAATTAGCTTCTATCAGTTGGGTTGCATAGAGCTGCTAGTGAAGATTTTGATGGGATTTTCTGAAAAAATGCATGTTAACTATTACTTTGAGAACTTCTGCAGAGGAGAATTTTGAGAGCAAATACAAATATTTACACTATAAATGCACTTAAATCTAGTAGCTTTTACTTTGGGGAACAGATCAGAGTACCACCTAATCTAGGGGCTTTATTAGAGGTCAGGAACACAGCCTGGGATTTGAAATAGTGCTCTTTGCAATTAATTTCTCACAAACAAGCTAGAGAACAAGCACTAAGTGCAGAGATTATGCAGATCCTGCTTGCAGTAAATAACTGAAGATCAATGCCATTAAGAAAATTGCAGATTACTTGCAGTGTGAACTGATTTTTGTTGCATAAATTCTTTCCAGAAGATATACTAGTGTACTAATGAAAGAACAGCAGAAAAGCATGTCCATCACCGATAAAATATAAACATAATTAGAAAACTCAAAAATTACTTGAGGACTTGTTAGCCCAGAGAAATTAAGTGAGCTGCTAGATGATGATGAAAGACAGTAATTTGCATTCAAGCTGTAAGCTTGAATTCTTCAGGCTTCTTTGGAAAATTTGGTTACTCAAGAAATTAAAACTCAACCTTTATTCAGAGGATTAGAAGAAGAATGGAAACCTTTTGTCCAAAATTCAAATTCTTAAGTCCAGTGTATCTCTGAAGATCTGATTTTTGAATGGGTGGTATTTCTACATTACCAAATGGTTTTTGCAGGTTTTTTTGCTGTTGTTGGGATTTTGTGTTTGGGTTTGCTGGAGGGTTTTGGGGTTTGTTTTTTGGTTTTTTTTTTCAGATCAGCTAAAGTCTCTTTTAGCACAGACCTCACCATGGGCGTACTTGCATTAGCGTCACAGAGACCGAGGCTGGTCTGGTTCATTCCTTTTCAGTAAGGAATACTTCCTGGTACAGAATGTCACTACGTCCATAAAACTGTGGCCATTGAGAGGATTTTCCTTGGATGTCTGAAGTCAGATTGGTGTAAAAAAAAAATTATTTATGTATTTTATCTTAAATTTTAAAACTTGCTTCAACTGGCCTACACCTGACAGAGCTGGAAAATGAAGGGAGATTTTAGACACTTCAGTTTTAGGGACAAACCCCACTGGAATTAGGCTTTCAAACGCAAAACACTAAAACTTCCTGAAAACGAAATGTTTATGATTTCTCAAGAAATTTATGTGTTCAAGTTGATGTGCCCAACAGTCATTTTACTGTTATTTTTCCTTTAAACAAAGTATATTTTACAAAGCAGGGTTTGTGGAAAATGATAGCACAGCAATGGACTCATTTAGGAGACACAAGGAAATGTAGAGGAAATTCAAATGCTTCTTCAGGCCTAAAATAGAAGTAACAAACTTCCAAGATAAACAGCTTGAGAATAACTGCTTCAAGTTTAATTTGATAAACAACATTACAAAATGACTTCATAACACTCAGCAGTTTGATGGCATTGGACATATCTGGAAACAAGGAAAATCTGAGCCTCTCATGAGAAACCTTCCTGCTGTTTAACAGTGGAAACGACGAAGAAAAAACAAGGCAAGAGCCCCTAATATTATACTTCACATTCTGTCCTAGATCCCCTACCCTGCTTCAGCAGCGATCAGCAAACTGTGGTCAGCAGAATACATGGTAATGATTTTAGAGGGATACTGAATTTCATTAAATGCAGTATACTTTAATAAAACTCTCCGCATTTGTTGTAAACAGTGAATTTTTGAGACTCAAGCCTTGTGTATACACCACGGCATACTCATGAAACCAGCCTTCCCTTTCTCCATACTACGTTATTGCAATATGCAGCCTGTGTTTCATCTCTGGCATAATGGTATTAAAGCTGCTTAACCACTCAGTACTTTAAAGATATGCCAAAACTTCCTCTAAATATATAGTTTGTTTCCTACAGTTATATTCCTATTTTTGTTAATCACATTGCTTTACAGCATATTTTTCTCAATACATCCAAACTCAGTTGACTACAAGTCAGTTTTGTAGATAATGTTAAACTTTAAACTATTAGCAGTTAAAGAATCTGTATTTTTTCAAGACCTGAGTCAGACAAAAACTTGACACACGCACAGCTCCTGAGCAAATTAAAAAGAAAACATTACAAGGTAAACAACTTGGCCATGGTACAACTCAAACTAGCCACCCAGAGATAACTCCTAAGGAAGCAACTTGGGAAAGCCCCTTGCCCATTCCAGAGACACTGGCACCATTGACACAGAGAGTGAACATTTATACTGGGACTTCTGTTTCTCAAAATACCATCAACTCCTGAATTTTCTGTCTGAAACCACCTGAAGTACATTACATTTTAGAGGTATTACCCATCAGCTTTTCGGCAACCTCAGCCTGAAACAGACCTCAGATGCAAGGCAGAGGAGCACATGTTTTCATCACATATGGACAAGGTCATTGTTAGCGATGAAAATAACTACAGCCCAGCCTAAAGAGCCCAGCACAAACCTGCAGTAGGATTTAGGTATTACCCAAGTGTGCAAGAGTCTGGGCACACTCAGAGTCTCCACTGCTCCGAAATCCTGCCACACAAGCACGCCCTGGCTGGTTCTTCGAGGACACACATGCTGCTGACACATACACTATCACATAATTTTAGAACACATTTCTTGAAAGTAGAGAGACTAGTTCAAAAAAGCTGTTAAATTTTTACTGAATCAATAATAGTTGTATTTATTAAAATATTACTTTAAAGCAAGAAGTTGCTGCAGCAGCTTTCCATATCTATGTATTTATTACTGAGTAGCCAAAACTCACCACAGCACATTTTCCCAAATAAGAACCAAAGAACATCACCTGGATCATGCAAAAAGATTCATGATGGTGTAAAGAAAGTACAAAGAAGGGATCTGAACGATGAAATTTAACTGGTGATGAGGTCAGGCATCTCTCTTTCTTGCCTGGATCTCAGAAGACAGAACAAGTGAAAGTACAAAGAATAAACAGAAGTAGAAAACGCACTGTCACAAAGAATTAAGGCACACCCAGCACCCTATTCTGTATGATGACTGATGCAAGTAACATGTGAAATGCACCCGGAGAAAACTAAAACTGACAATAGCAAGCCTGCATTTTTTGAGCCATTCAGCTACTTAAGACATTAACCAATTTCTTTAGGACTTCTCTGCTGTTCATTATTTTAGCTTCTCCTTTTCTATGCCTAGCTACTATTCACTGAGCAGCAAACAAATACAATAGCACACAGGAAGCAGCAAACAAAAGTCCTTTTAACGCTTGCTCACACCATTTGCAGCACATGTCAGAGCTGCCCAAAGTTTACTAGCTTACAGCCAAACCCAATTTTCTTAAAAATAAAGCAGAACACTGTCTCATTTTGAAAGTCAAGAAAGTTGGTATCTTAAACTTTGAGTAGGCAACAGAGAAAATTAGCAAAACCAAAGTACTGCCAGTAACTGGCTGCCTTTATTTTTCTTTATTTGAATGTTCTGAACATTCAGTCAAATTTTCACAAGAGTCATTAAACAAACATTTGCTCTATATTCTGTTTAATGGTGTTCCCCTGCTATTACTGATGTTTCTTGCCATTTAATCATTCTTGCAGATGAAGAGCTATCACAGATTGCCTCTGTTTCTAGGCTGAGCCCAGGCAAAGCTCAAAATCCAGCCACACAAAATACCCCCTTTTCTTTTGAATGCAAAAGAAAGGAGCTCATAGGTGTATTTAGCAAAGTTACAGAGCTGTCTAGATGTCCATTCCGCAACTATTTTCCAAAAGTTGATTTAATTACTAATTAAAAAAAATCCCCTCTGGAAATATTACTGAAGCTTAATAGTGGAAAAACATTAGCACTTATTTTTCAATTTCTCTCAAAGTGGCAGCATGGTCCATCAACACTGCACACATTCCCAGTAAAAGTCTCAAAGACTTCCTAAAGAAGTTTCATGAAAGGACAGATTTCAGCAAGGATGATTTGAAAGAATTTATTGCTCTGAATCTAACACATCACAAAAATCTCTCTCCCCACCTATACCCAAAAGCAACACCACCAAAGGCAGTTAATACAGCAGGCCCCTGAGGAAAGCTGCCATCCCATGCAAAATGCTTTACCCCTGCCAGGTTCCAGCTACGCAAGCTGCCCTACACCTTGCAGGAGAAAATGTTATTCAGGGACACATACTGTCCTGGTTTTGTTGAGTGAAGGTACAAAGGAAAAAAAAAATAAATATTTTTGTAGGAGATTTTTAAAAATTGTTTTACTATCTGTTTGAAAGGGAGGGAGGAGAAATGGAAGAAAATGAATTCTTCTATGCATTTGTTGTAGATGAACATGGTTTTTCTTTTTGTTGTTTTGTTGGGTTTTTTTTTTTGTTTTGCTTTTGTTAACACCATCAACATGATAATAAAACAAATACCAGTGGCCTGTGATTTGGTTTAGATTTTTTACCCTTCTGCTCTGTAGGCAATACTTAAGCACCAGCAAGTCTCATCTTTACTTTGGGGGGATCTAAATTCCTTGACAAAATCATGGGTTTTTTTGACAAAGGAGAAAATGAAGGAAATTAAAATGGTGATGGAGCCCAGTACCCATTAAAAGCAAGGATGAGCAATGGAGAATCCAGTCTCTAACACAGAACATATGTTAAAAGCAAGATTCGGGCAGAAAGACGAGTCACTCAGTAAATAGCCCCACCACCTTGCCATTTGTTGTGCAAGATGCTATTGCAGCCAAGTAGCTCTGAACACATTCCACATTGTGCCATCGACAGAATAAAAAAAATAAATAAATAATAATAAGCTTTTGTGTTTTCTTTGCTTTGTTCTAATTTTGTAGCTTAGTTTTGTCACTATTAAGGAACTTTAAAAAAAATCAAAACCACCAGTGAAGTGGACAAGGCTATAAAAATATGATGTTAAAAGAATGCTTCATGAAAAATCAGATCAAACATTAACCTGTTGTATTACTGTTTTGCTGGAGCAGAAATGCTGTCCCACATTTAACCCATAATGTCTTGGTGCCTGAGCAAGGGAAAAATCAGGCAGAAGTAATACATGTCTCCAGGTGGAAAAACAACATAAAAAACCCCTCTCTCACCAGGCAAAAAATATAAACCCCAGTATATTGCAGCAACAGTAAACCACAAAACATCTTACCAAAGCAAATTCTGGCTCAGTAAGACTACCTCTATTCAAGCAAACATCAGGGGAGGAGAGGAGACAGGAGTAAAGAAATGTTCACCTGATCCTAAGAACACAAACAGCTTTGTTGCTAGGTATATAACCAACCTTCAGGTTACAGAAATACATCTCTAATTACAGCAGACACTCGGCCAGTAACCATCCCCAACACCCTTATTCTTTTGCAAGGTTATCTAACAAAATAGGCAAAAATGTATTCCACCTATTGTATTCATGGCAGGTTTTCTCCCCTTCGGCCCCATCCCACACCTCTCCCTCCTTCCCTTTCCTGGTTTTATACAGATCAAAGTCATGTTGCAAACCAGCAAGGAAGAGGCATGGAGAGCGCTGCCATAAAGTCTTTAACTGAATTACAGTCATGTGTTTCCAATAACAAGGAATGAGAGCAAAATAAATCGTTAGGCCCCAAGTCTCCTTCTGTAAACACAAGCGGAGCAGGATGGATGGCATATCTATCTATTCAAGACCTTAAATGAATGTCTGAGACGCAAGGTATGGACAAACAGTTCAGCTGGTGAACGTGGACCTGGCACCCTCCCAGGCTGGTACCACTGGGAACCCCCTGGTAGACCCAATTCATCTCTGTATACCAATGTAAGGGCTATGGGCTAAGAGCTCCTTCACCAACCTCAGACAGATTCACAGAAAACCAGCAACAGTGTCTGTCTTCCCACCAAGAGATGCATGGAAAATAAAGGGATTTATAGAAGATGACAAAGACTACTCCAGACTACTGGAAAGCCAGCTGCTTGGAAGCAACCTCAATCCACAGAAAGCTGAGGCAAAGTTGGCTAACATGCACTGGTTCAGCCTTTTTCTATAAATATAAAAAGGATTTTGGAAAAGAAATTCCATAGAAAACAAATATCACAAAATTCACATGCTTCCCTACAAAGGGTGGCTTCAAATGTACACACAAGAAAGGTGAGCTCATCCAAAGGCAAAGTCTTGCAAGCATTATGGCTTGCTCAGTTAACTATTCTCTTCAAGTTTGCACTGTATCAGTGTGAGCTCATGATTCTCAAAACACTTTTTGCAGCAGCAAGTCAGCCTGCACACAGAGAAATAATAGAAGTAAAAAATACCCGATTTCATAAGTACACTGTAACTGATGCTAATCAGTGTCAAGAGCTCATTCTGTCTCTCTCTCATACACATACAAGTTACTAGACTAAAAATCTGCAGATGAGTTAAGAGCTCGTGTTTTGTCCTCTAGTCTCTAGAAAGATGTTAGAGCACTGAAGTTTAGGAGAGCTGCAGACCAAAAAATGTAATTTCGGGAGTGGTTCAGCCATCATGTATTTTAAATCCCAGCTACGTGTCAGGTTTTTCAGAGGGCAAGTTTTTTCTGATCAGTTCCCCTTAAGCAGTCACCGATACAGCACAAGCTGGACTTCTCAGTACAGATTTCTATCTAGCAAAAGAGAGGTGCACACATCCATCAGCCTCCTCCACACGCAACCACGCAGAAAGGACAACCCAGCAATGGTGCTGAATTCCCTTTCCAGACTCCCTCTCCTCTCTCTGCCTTCCCCGTATCTCTTATCAGCTTTATGGCAGGTTACAGGGCAGGTTCATCACATTGCCTCGTTTTGTTGCTCTGCTTGCCAGGGAGGGAGAGCAATAGCGACAGTTATGATGTGTCAAATCTTGCCACATAATACTTCATTTTCAAGAGCTGCTTGAAATGGTAAACCATTCCTATTGTTCCTACTGCTTTATCTTACTCAGGATTTGCATCTTCTTTCTGCCTGAGAAGCAGACACTGCGGTTTTTAAAAGCCCAGTTGGATGAGCACTCTTAAAACTGTTCCCGTTCCCACACCAAGTTACTGCAGGCAAGAAGATGCGACAATCAACTAACAAAGTGGGGCATTCTCAGCTTCTGGCACCACAGAAATAAATGGAGCAAAGACTTCCAAGCTTTAACTAAGTCACTGCATGTGAACAAACTAACTTTATGGAAACATAAGCCCCTTCAAAAACACATTTACTAAATGTGATAAGCCAAGTGGAAAAAACACATTTAAGGCCAAAGGGAGCTTTGCTGCCATCACTGCAGAATCATCAGTGACTAGTATTTGCCTCTAACCGCCCAGGAAGTCTTGCCTAACATAAGGGACTGCTCGATAAACAGGGGACAGTAAAATGAGGGTACAATAAGAATAAAGAGGATAAAACTGAACATCTGAGAATAGAAGGTGTTTTTTCCCAGGAACTTGAAGGTTCAGTACTTCCCGCAATTTCTAGCAACTAATAACACTTTCAAAAGAAAATACAAGTTGGTGAAGGTTATTTCTTCTTCAACTAAAGTCAGACAAATAAAAAGATATCTGAAGCAGAAACTCCTAAATATCTTCCCACAGGTCTTCTGGCAAACTAAAGAATTAACTACTCCTGGTATTCATACTAAAAAAAAAAAGTGAAAAAAATAGAATGAACTCTAAAAAAAAACAAGCAGACAAAAACTACCGAAATACTTCACACAAGTGAGCCTACTCCTCACATTTCAGGCGTCCTTTGCTATCTGTAAACAGACCAAGAAAAGAAACGTTCCATGCTCTATCTTACTAAAAGGTTACACAGTCCATTCAAAAGCTTGACAACCACTTCCCAAACTTTGTTTATCCCATAGATTGTGTAATTACACATCCTCCACAAACACAGCCTGACAGCTCACAGGACATTTTAAACTGCCCTTTGGAGAAGAGGTTTTAAGTTTTACAAGAAGACCCTTACATAAATTGCAATTAACATAATTGGGAAGAGAAGTGGTGTACATCTAACATTGTCTCAGGAAAAAAAAAAAAACAAACACCTTATCTAGACTGTAACATTCTCTTCCTGGAGATTCAAGATAGTTAGCACAACTTCTGCTTCTTCAGGCAAATATTTTGAAATGTATTTTGAAAACCTTTGAAAGGAATTTAAAGAACAATGCAACCATCAGGGACAGTCAATGTGGGTTCATAAGGGGAAAATCCTGTTTAATGCTTGTCCACCTCGGCATGAGTGATACACCTACCACCAATGCTTAGTGTTCATTAGTACGCCAGAACTTCCCGATTTTTTTGTTGTTTTTGCAAATACAAAGCAAAAGTGAGAAAAGGAAGATAAAAAGATCCATGTGAAAATACTATAAGGCTATACATACAGGACCAGAGGATGGAGCGATACTCATGGTACATGAAAAATGGCCCTTCACCAAGCAGTCTATATTCCAGCAGCTAGCTGGTCTGTCAAAAGTGATCCTTTTTTCACAAAGCAAAAGTGAGAAAAGGAAGATAAAAAGATCCATGTGAAAATACTATAAGGCTATACATACAGGACCAGAGGATGGAGCGATACTCATGGTACATGAAAAATGGCCCTTCACCAAGCAGTCTATATTCCAGCAGCTAGCTGGTCTGTCAAAAGTGATCCTTTTTTCATGAAGCATCCATATAACTTCAGAACATCTTTGCATACAGCCATTTGCAATACTAAAAGCTCTGAAGACACAAGCTTGATCCTGTACTTATGAATGGGAGAACATAATACAAACCAGAGCACATAAACAGGCCTAAAATTATCTTATTTCATTATCTCCCCCTTCCCTATGAACAAAAACTACATCCTACGCTTCACTGTTGACCTTGTGTCTGTACTGTAACCTTCTCTCTCAAGCTCACACTGAAATAAAATCACATAAACAGCATCTGCATTTCTCTAAAAAGGATTTGTTAGATGGAAACTTTGGTTAGTGATAGAGCCAAGATCTTAATTAAAGAGAGACCAATCCGCTCAAAAGCGTGACCATTCCCACAGGAATGAGAAGAAATCCTTCCTATTGAAATAAGAGCAGGAAAATAACATGGAATTTGTTCTTGTTTCTGGCAAGAAAAGCATTTTCAAATCCCACTTGGTGTTGTATTTCTAACAATAGCTTCTTCTTTCAACACTACACTGAAGTACATTTTTAATCTTTCCAAGAGACGGGCTTCTTCATTGTCTTTAATACATCTAGACATGTATTTAGCATGAGTACATTCATCCATATAAATATCCCTTCCTTTTTTCATACATTTTACTTAAGTTTGTCAATTAAAGAAATGAAACTAAATAGCAGAATAAGATAGGAATTCAAAGAGCCCTTAAACTGGGCAATAAAACCTGCTGCTACTTGATCAAATAATGCTCGTGACCTAACATTTAAATCCCCACCCTTATCTGACTGGTGCTAATTTTACACTGGCATCCAAAAAGGTCATGATTTCAGTTGGAAATCACATCAAGAGGTTTTTGTTTTTCTGGGTACAAAAGAAACTTAACTCCTCTCTGACTAGGACAAACACCTCAAAATCTGTAGCAGCACTATGACTTCAGCTCCACAGTCAACTTAAATGACCATTATTGGTCAGCACTCAACAAACATTCAGCACAAATACAATTTTTCACCCATTCTGGACTTCGGGACAAATGGGAGCATCTTTGCAAGGAGAGGCTCAACAGAGAATTAGGAATTAAAGCAGCAAGTAATATTCCAGGGATGAGGCCTACAAACTGTTGCCATTTTATTATTTTTTAATTACAGATTAAAATTCTGATAGAGTAAAATGGAAGTTCTTTTTTCATTTTGCCCTCTGAATCTACTATAGCTTCACAGTACTTATCAATGAAATGACTGCTCAGAAAACAGATAGGACTTTTTATCTACGGCTGACTTCAACTGCTCACAACATTGGCTTACAGAAAAATTTCCAGCCCATGTGCTTTTGTCATGTCAACGGTTTCCAAAGATAATAAACGCTCTTCACTATCATGCCTAGCATAACTTAGCCTGTGAGCAGGTTGCTAAAATTATATGGAGAATGTACAAGCGATCTCTTCAAGTAGCTCTCAATGACTTCAACCCAAGAGCAGCACTCCAGCGAAACGGAGGGATTTGGGCAGGAATGCAGACTATACAATAGCCAGCTGTAAATAGAAACCAAACTTCGTCACAGCCAGCATTTGAAGCGCATCTCCATGTTACGCTGCAGGCTCTACCTCACCCAGCTCCAGCCAGTGCTCGCAAGCATAGGCACAGCTCTGCTGCACTCCCTCGGCTGCAAGAGCTCCCCAGTACAAGCCCTTTAACATTTTCTACATTTAGCTGCCAGTTTTCAAGCTTTGGTCTACAGATTATTTCAAAGGAGCATGCAAACAACAGCTAAGAAAAGCAAAGCTACCGTCAAGCTTAAATTCACTGCGCAGATTTTCTGCTCTGGGCTCTGCAGCGTCTTCAGAGAGTGAACATCGCACAGTTACTGCACAGCTGATTCCTCGTCAGCAATGAGCTGACGTTTTGCAGGCAAACCTGCTAAGTTCAATTTACCTACATATATACATTAGTTATGAAAGAAAAGAAACCTATCCATTTAACATTAAATAACACATAGGCTTAAAATGAATACAGTGGGTGCCCAGGTTTACTACAAACAAAACTCTGGAATCCTCAAAGACAGATAAACTTTTACATACAACTAACTGTAGCTTTAGGCAAGATTAAAACATAGCTAAAACTAACAGCACAACATTGCAACACACTGAATCATAGTATTTCATTCTTAACAGAATGTTCTTTCTTGAAGATCTAGTTCCTGCAATCCAGAAACCGTGTATCGATTTTGGCTTTCGTTTTTACATGACAAATTTTAGCTTAAAAAAAAACAACAAACCACCAAACCATAACAAAACAAAAACCAACCAACCAAAACCTCCCAAATCACCTCAATCACTGAACACCTGAAATTGAAGATGTTTTATCTGCTTCTGATAAGGCAGAAGCAGAATTGGTGAATATTGGCAAACACCAATCACCCAGCTCTTATGGAAAATGCCTGAGCAGGCTTATGTACATTTTATAGACAACTTTGAAGCCTTAAACTGGGCATCCAAGACATACTCCAGTCCCACGAGAAGTCTCAGCTCAGGGCTGAATTTGAGCCACTGATGACAAAAGGTTCAGAAATGGCTTTCTCCTCTGACAGCATGGTCTCCTAGACAATTTCTTAAGAGGACTGAGAAATGCAATTTCTTGCATTTCAAAGCTTTCTTGGGTTTAGCCTTTCTAAAAGCTGATTTTAGAGGGTCTGATCCAAAGCTCAAGGAAGCAAGTGGAAAGACTCCAAGTAACTTCAGTAGCCTTTGGATTGGGTTCTGCAGTTGCAAGAGCTATTTCTTACTAGGTGTTACATTAAATACAATACATGCCATAAGAAAGCATGTATAATCTTCCTCATAAAAATTACAATCTAAAAAGACTTTAAGACAAAAAACACTACTGAATCACCTCCTTCCCTGATGTTTAAAGCACACAAAAATTATAAAATATATTCTTTTTACCTTTACTTTTGCTTTCTCTTCCTTGGCAAGCATCTCCTCCCCTCTCACTTCTTAAAAGAAAAAAAAAACAACCACAAACCAAAACACCACAACCACAAAAGCCAAAGTAATAATTTCAATGATCTTAACAGTTATGAAGAAGCCATTACCGTACTTTCCAAAACGCATATTAATTGAAAGCAGGGTGAGGTCTTAAAACAGAGAGCTCAATACTTGAAACCACTGAAAAAGTTAAATTTCTTCCAGCTTTTCCAGAGAATTACCAACTATGTTCTTCGCTATCAAAAGATCAAAAGCAACCTGTCAGAAATACATTATTACAAGACAGTAGCAGTGCCAAAAATCTCATTTGCATTGCTGCAGTTTACTAAAATATTCCTCTCAAGAGCTTTTCCACCTGCAGATTAAGAAAAACAATTTTCACAGACACATGGGCTAAACTGTCCTTTGCCTCCAGTAAAAGAAATCAAGAGAAGCAACATTTAGACCTTATCTTACCTTATATAGCTGTAAATACGACACCACTGATACCCTTCCTTCATGCAAATATTTTATACAGAAATAAACAGACCATCACCAGGAACTGCAGTTGCAAGAAACACCTTCTTATTGCAACTTTCATCAGAAAGAGCTATGAGTACTTGCTCCTCTTTATTCATTACTCTTCAGTGCTAACTCAAAAGCACTGAACAAGGAAGTCCTAGTAGATGATACACGCTTGACCCCCAGCATAGGCAATACCGTAGCAACTAACAAATAAATGGGCTTTTAAGATGGTTGACTAGAACAGTAAATCTCTAAAAAACAGATGTCAAAGCACCCAGAAAATACAAAAAGACAAAGTGTCCCTTGAATCCTATTTTAGATAAAGGCATCTAAGTTTTACTTGTTCAGATTCAACAAAGATGCACTGGCATGTCAAATTGCAAAACACAAAGTTTATACGATTTGACAACAGTGATAATTTCTCTAGAACTAGTCTTAGGAAATAACTTTTCTCCTTATAGAATCACACTTCCTGAAAAAACTTGGAATTCATAGCATTAATCTCACCCCAGAAATAAAATCAAAAGGTGAAGATGATCAAAACTAAACTACTGAAAGAATATTCTTCACAAAGAACATCCCTGAAACATCTGAATCGCTCTTACCCTTGAATCCAGAAACATTTTAATGGTATCTTAACACACTCATCATTCAACAGCTGAAAAAAAAAATCCAAAATTTTCTGAATGCTAACTGAAACTTTAGAAAAATTATTTCTAATACACAAGGCAGAATGTCTTCCTTAAAGAAGTTTAGGCTACAAGTGCACTGCATAAAGGTTAGACTGCAAACTACAGTGAAGCCACATTTCTTCATCCCAATAATGCCAGGTGACTACAGTAGCAATACTGGAGCTGTTTTCTGATGGACTAAGCAGCTTACCTATATCACAGTTCTGCTATGAAATTTGATCAATACAGTACATTATACAAATATACAAGGATTTTTAAATGTTTCAATGTCTGAAATGCAAGTTTTCCTAATCTCTAAGGCTTACGAAATAATGTAACTGCCCATTGTTTTACTGTCTCACTTTCATAATAATTGACGTATTAATGGGCTAGTCTCTACAACCTCTACAGGTAGGACTACAAAAGAACAATAGCCCATTTGCAAACAGAAATTGTTTTCTAAATCATTAATAAAGCATATGAACTTCAAGGAAACATTTATACTGCCTACTTTCAACCAATTTTATATTCATTTGTTTTCAGTGATGGTATAACTTCACATGAGGAAAACCAGCCTGCATGCTGACCGAAGTGCAGTATTTCTCAGGTCACTACCTCTTTGTTCCCAGTACAGAGAGGTGGCCAGTGACGGGGCTTGGGCTTTGACAAAGCCAGCGGCACAAAGCCCAACTGCTTTTGCTGCTTTCCCACAACTATGTAAAGTTGCTAAATAGTTATGTCATTATGTGAAATAATGACATTAAGCCTAACTTCAGAAATACGGGAATACATAGGAAAGGATCTACATTAAGTTATGTTTGTGAATTGGAAAAACCTATGGAAAACACCTGAGCGTGAAAGAGAAATAATGGTGGGAGCAGAAATAGAGTGCATGAACAGATCCTACCTGTCAAAATGAAAAAGAGCTCTCAACTACTCTCATTTTCCACACTTTAAAGCAAAACAAAATCTAGGAGC
This sequence comes from Eurystomus gularis, assembly GCA_013400335.1. Lineage (NCBI taxonomy): Eukaryota > Metazoa > Chordata > Aves > Coraciiformes > Coraciidae > Eurystomus > Eurystomus gularis. The sequence goes on along the minus strand of VZZY01009110.1, from coordinate 154,902 downwards.
AAAAATGCATGTTAGTTGTAAAACATTAGGAAAATTAATTTATTACTTTCATATCCTGTTCACTCTTCTTCAGTCACTGGACTCGATATGCTACTCGATAACATTAATGCCAAAATTAGGTGACAAAACAAAATGTAACCAGTTTCTTTGCATCAGACACTAAACACAGCTTTCAAAGAGCACCTTTCCTTGCTTGCCCTTGAGATACATACATTAATATATAAAGTAAATGACATATGTGTAAACATGTATACGTAACAAATGCTTGTTTATCTTCCAGCTACACAGGTAACCTGCACAGCACTGGATATGTAACACTGCAAGTCACCTTAACTTTTCCATCACACCCTGATTTTTCTTTTAGTTAAGCTTCACTTTGGTTATATTTCACATTGCAATTTCTTTCTGGATGGCAGAAGCTGGAAGTCAGTAGTGATGTCTCCATTTGCCCAGGGGTTAAAACATGGAACTAACTCCATGACAGGTTGAAGGAAGTGTGTAATCAGATGGACAGCTGGAGGTTTCACTCTTCTCTGCAGAAGCATCAAACTGTCAAGCTTTTCATCAGAACTTGTGCTGGTACACAGATGAAATGTGCACAAAGCAAACTGAAGGTCAAATTATTCACACACTGTATGAGCCAGAAGGAAATAAAGTAAATGAGCACTTTTCCTAGAAGGCAGGACCCCTGGCAATTATTTACTAGCTCAAACTAAAAACTTACAAGTACCTTTCTCTGCTTGTGATATGCTACTTAAGGTAGAACATAAAATGCAATGATGGCAAATTAAGGGGATAGAACAGATAAAAACAAATGGGCACACTGCACCAAGCATCACGCAATTATGCTCAAAGTCAAATGTACAGTAGTGATTTTGACGCATCAGATTAATCTTTCCAAAGACCTTAAAAAGCACAGCTTAAAAGGAAAGCCTTTATTGTAAGTTCTGAATTAATATGCAAAATCTTTCTCATTCACATGCATGCAAGCATGAATATCTGATGTTTTGCAGATGGATTTGAAGGTCTAACATTTAAAGGCAAAAGGGAAAACTTAAAATTAAACCACAGCAGTGTATTAGTCACACAGCGGTCTACTGTAGACATTGATACTGCGATGAGTGACGGCACTGATAAGAAAAAACTTCTAGTGTCTTCTTGTTAAACATACGCTCGCTTATTTTCAAGTGACTTTTAAATTGTTCTTAGCATAATCAGACAACTCTTCTGTTTCCCTTCTGACATGAGCAACTAGCCTACAGACATGCAAAGCCCCTCTAGTAGAATCATCAGCTCTGAAGCCGATTATAATTTTCTCATTGACTTGACCAGGATGAGGATTTCACTCTAAGGAGTCTCCTGAAATGCAGGGCACATGGAGTTGCCATCTACCAAACATCTGCAGCGTGACTTTCCTCCAAAAGGCACAGCACTGGGAGTCCAAATGCCTACAACTCAGAGGCTAGAACCTAACAGAACTGAACTGTTAATTTCGCATTCAAAGAGCACACAGCAGACTACACATCTTTATCACCAAAACTGAGAGCGTTTGGGATGTACACATCAAATACTGCCGAGTAACTACATATTCACAAGGACAGGCAAGCCCACTTGAGTACTCTATCCAGGCCAAGTGCGTCACCTTTCCAGGGCAATGCTCTTCATCTCCACTCCACCAAGTAAGCAAGCTACCTCATTTTTACCTTTGAAAAGCAGTGCCTACATGTTTGCCAATAAAATAAACTCTGTTTATCAGGTTCACTTAGAAGAATTTTTTCTCATTTTTCCCTCTAAATTCAAATCTTTAGCTGACCCACCGCTTGAATCTGAAAGCTCAGCCAGTTAGCTTTTTTTCACAAAAAATGCTATGAAAATGCTGAAACTCCCCTGCAAACTACAAGAAGCCTCTAAATTTTCTTCTGCCTTCTGCACTGATGAGTGCACACACCTTGGCATGAGCCACAACACAGCACAGCAGGAAGATGCTCCTTCCAAAAAGGCTCCTTTATGTACAGGTCTTTCTGAGCAAACAGGAGAGATGTGGGAGTCTGAGCACAAGGAGAAACAACAACACAAGACTTCACCAGAAATGCATCAGGTAGGTGCACAGGAGGGAGTCAAATGCAGGACACCTGCATCTCTTACAGACTCAATTCTAAACTGGACCTAACCAGGCCAGCTTTACCATCTTCAAAGGGCCTGTCCTGATGGATGCTTGCTGAAGACCCAGCCTCAACAAATCCAGGTCTTTCTACAGATAAAAATGAAAAATCTTCATTATAATTTTCCTGACAAAGAGGATGTCCCCACAAAGCACTTCCCATTCTCTTATTTCTTTTGTGTTCAAAAGTAGAAGTTACAAAAAAGCATTTTGCAGAAGTCTCCTTGTTTCATAAAATCATAGAATCACAGAATCATAGAAGGGATAGCAGATTGGAAGGGACCTCAAGGATCATCTGGTCCAATCTTTCTTGGCAAGAGCATAGCCTGGACAAGATGGCCCAGCCAAATCTTAAAAGTGTCCAAAGTTGGGGAATCCACCAACAAATCCACTTCCCTGGGGAGACTATTCAAATGGCTGATTTTTATCACTGTTAAAAATTTTCTCCTAAACAGGTCCATTGTGAGATGTGTAACTCTTAAAACTTACACATAATTACAGCTTCCCAGCACAATGCAACTGGATAGACAATAGCATAAACAACTTCTATAGTTTGCTACAAAATGAGATTCATAATTGCTACTGAGTGAGCATTTGGCAATTTAAGTATGCCAAATAAATCCCAAACATAGTTTTATTATACACAGAATTTTAGTACCATGTATTTTAAATATTAATGAGTAAGGACTGCTTGCTTTAGAACTTGAAGACAGCATAGAAGCCACAGTCCCATGAAGCCTCACATGAGCACCAAGCAAAGCAAAGCAGCAACTCAAAGCAAGCATAACTATGCCAGATCACGTACAGTAAAGCCAACAAGCATCTAGCCTCTGTGAACCATGCGCATATCTCACATTAGCTGACCCACAGCACACTGAAACAGGTGTCTTCAATGTTGAAAGCAAGAGGGAAATTCAGTTTTATTAAAAAGAAAAACCACACAAAAAAACTCCAAAACATAGGCACCAGAAACTCAAAGGTTTCTGGTGTTGGCTGTGACAGTCTCTGCAAATGGTAAAGAAAGTGCTTGAGCTACTACGCAAATCAGCGTATTTTGTGTACCTATTACAATGGCTGGCTTGTTCAGCTCTGTTCTTTATCATGAATTATTTATTAATGGTAAACATGAAAGCTGGTAGTTTAAAACAGCTGAGTTCATTAACAAAAAATAGAAAGCCTCACTTATACATGTTACATTAGTAGCGTTAATGTAAGTACAATATGAAATCCTGAAACAGGTGGAACAAAACTATTGAATTAAGAAGTTAAGAGAGTCCACACTGCGATAGCTGAGTTATAATAAGTTTTATTCAGATGGCTGATGCAGTCTTACATTTAATTAGTGAAAAAAGGGTTTTACTTAAAATATCTGTGGGATTTGTGAAAAATANTGGGATTTGTGAAAAGTGGTTGAAGCTCTAAAAGTATCCGGGGGGGGGGGGAACAACTACAGTAAGTAAAACTTCTCTCCATCTACAGTCTTAGAGTCATAAGCTCAGTTATGGAATCAGTATACAAAGTTAATGAATTCAAGACTGACATGTTTAGAAAAATAGGACTGTATTATCAAGAAAAAGTAATTAATTTTTAAATAATATCAAAGGGATTGAAAGTTTCCATGTGTCTGAAGATGATGAAAATAAAGTTTTCATAAAATATTAGTTATTTAAATGGAGTAGAATAATGTAGCAAAATAATGAAAGGGCATAGTACCATGGAAGACGGAGGGATTTTTTTGTTTGCTAAAACTCTTAATTTATTACATAATGCATGGTTAAAACCTCCATGTTGAAGTGGTTTGGAAGGACAAAAAATAACTCCCCATATTTTCAACGAAAAATTGCCATCTTCATTTTGGAGTAGCACTGGTAGGAATAAAGGTATGTAGAAGGCTAAGGAGAGTATGAACACATTAGAGACCTATACAGGACCAGATATGAAATGACTTACAAAATCTCACCGTGGACTTGATCTGATGGCTTCTGATCTCCCTGACAAAAGTACATTAGCCAAAGAAAGACGTCTGGTATTTTTACCTTACAACACTCATGAAAAGGGCTAACAGGTGGCTTCCCTGGAGTCCCCCTTACCAGCTAATCTTACCTCCTTACAAACCATGCTGCATGTCTGCATTTCTAAAGGCTTATTTTAACGTCAACAAAAGATCTGCAGTGATCTGGTGAATGATACAGTAGCTTCCCAATGTAATTTCCGCAATTCAGTTGGCAGTTACAGAGAGTAACCAAAGGCATAAATGTAGGGAGAACATAGAAAGGATTCATGTCTTCAATTCAGGAGTTAGTCACAATTTTTATTTTTCACTCACTCTAAATTTTGGCATGGTCATGGACTATGTACTATGGTCCATGGTCATGGACTGTATACCAGTTCCATGATTTTGCAAAGATCATCCCACAGCATTCTGCTGGAGAAGCTGGCAGCTCATGGCATAGACAGGAGGACTCTTTGCTGGGTTAAAAACTGGCTGGCTGGCCGAGCCCAGAGGGTGGTAGTGAACGGAGTAAAATCCGGTTGGCGACCGGTCACAAGCGGTGTCCCTCAGGGCTCAGTTTTGGGACCTGTCTTGTTTAAGATCTTCATCAATGACCTGGACGAGGGAATTGAATGCACCCTCAGTAAATTTGCAGATGACACAAAATTAAGCACAAGTGTCGATCTGCTTGAGGGTAGGAAGGCTCTGCAGCGGGATCTGGACAGGCTGGAGCAATGGGCTGAGGTCAATTGTATGAGGTTTAACAAAGCCAAGTGCCGGGTCATGCACTTTGGTCACAACAACCCCCAGCAACGCTACAGGCTTGGGGAGGAGTGGCTGGAGAGCTGCCTGGC
>VZZY01009110.1:64360-149316 GCA_013400335.1 Eurystomus gularis | reverse complement strand
TGATTCTGTGATTACAGAACTTGCATGCTTTATTCACCTTGTGTGCAGCAAACAAAGGTTGGCTAAGGGTTTTCTCTGCCTTTTTTGCATCCCATTTCAACCTCCAGCTTTCTACAAGCTTCAAGATTGCTAGACTTGGACATCATATTAGCACTGTTAAAGCAATGCATAAAAAGAGCATTTTAGACCTACAAGTAAACATATCAAAGGTGAGAAATTCAAAGACCTTGACAGTCTACCTAGGCATCACAGTTTGTATGAGTGCATATCCCTGAAAGCGAACATACCTATGCAAATCTGAATTCACCACAAAAGCAACCAAAAAAACCCCCCACAAAGAACAGCTCATCCACAAAAAATTAACATTGAAGTGTGTGAGAAGAAAGTAGGTCCACAAATTAGCTGTGTAGTCCTTTGAGTCACAATTTCTACCCTGTTTTAACACAATTTACAGTTGCACTTTTACACACTGAAAACTGTGCAGCCTAAAAATTAAGACACTGAACGAGATGCAATAGTGCTATTATTCAAAATAAAAAGACACAGTAGTTGAGAAATCTGGTATATGTTTTTCTCCTAAGACAGACTTCCACTCCACATTATATGCATTCATTTATAATTACAGGAGTGCTTAATGTAAAAAAGCCCCAAAACCTCAGTTTGTACTGTTACCACACCGTGTGAAGTGGAATTCTGGGGAGTAGAGTACAAATGCTTTATGTGCTCAAGAATCTGAAGACAACAAGCCACAACATATTAAAGAATTAAGTGCTATATAAATGGTGGTACGTACTTCTCTTGGGGGGGTGCAAAATTATTGCAGTTTGCTGGCATGTTAACTCCTGTGAGACCCTGGTCTGGAGAACAGCAACCGTGGCTTAAGAGTGCACTGAATAGAACTACTATATGTGTAAAGTTATTTACATGCACCAGTGCCCTGTCAGATTAGACTCATAACATAGATCGCTTGCAATCTTGCTGATTAATTATACAGCAAAATGATGACAACTAGTTCACTTGGAACATAGAAATTTTGGGGCACATTCACTATAATTAATGAACATAAACTGTCTTCTGGCATAAAAAAAAACACCTGAAAACAAGTATATCATATCTATTCCATTTTTTTAATCCTTTAGTAATGAAGCTGATAAAAATAGAAATATATAAAATAAATTTGTTGGGCTATTTTGTGAGGTTTTCACTGCAGCTCCCATGTTAACACAGAAAAATATATGGAAGATAAATAGACAGTTACAAGATCTGCTCGGTTTGACAGACAGATTTAGCAAAAACATGAGAAAAAATGAAAGCCACAGAAACATGGTAGTTGACACTGCTTTCAAGAACACAGCCAAAACTAACCAGAGAACAAACTGATCAAATTTGCTGAAGACAAGTCATGAAGAATAAATCGCTATGGTATTATGAAAGTAAACTAGTTTAAAACACTCTTCTCAATTGCTACTTGAAATTAAAAGTAGAAGTATCAGATGTCTTACTGCTATTATAAACCAGCATTTACAACTCACTACCCAAGGAGAGCACAACAGATCTCAGGGTTGATTCCCCAATGACTGCTGGCTGAAGTTAACCTGCTTGTAGAAGGTGGGTGTTGATATGTACCCAGGCTGCTTTTACACCGCGCATTAAGCCTGTAGGAAATCCCACTTCTGAAATAACACTCCAGTTCATGTCCTTGCATTTCCAGTCGCATTGCCCAACCAGCAAACAGAACCCACTGCCACATGTCACTGGAAATCACAGCCTGATGCTGCAAGGTACAGGATCTCTGTCTGGCCTGGAGCTTGACAACAAACGTAGCCAGAAATGTAAATGAGCAGCACTTCTCTCTTTCACTCAACCAACGGTGCCACCTTGGAGACAGCCACAGAAAATTTTCTGGCTCACAGCAAATCATTCATTACCGTACTCCGAGAAGGAGAGACATTGATGGCAGTACTTTGTTGAACTGCATTTAATTTGTTGCATAAGCAATGCTGCTAAACACAACCAGCTAGATGGAAGACTACAGCAGAGCATTTCCATTGGTTGAATTTCTGGAGCCTCCCTTGACAGCTAAAATAACCTTTGATAGCAGCTGCAGTTGTTCTGAGAAAAAAAAAAAAATCCCCCACTCATTCCCACTTTTACACAGCAGTTCTGGTGCGTGCCAACATTCTCCTGGAGATAAATCAAACTAGAAGCCCTGCCTCAGCCACACATCAAGTATGTTCCAACTTCTAAGGACAAAGTAAAAGTCCAAATCAATGTGAAGTCTTCCATACAGCTGTGAGTGACACACATGCTAAGGTTAGACAACCCAGGGGACCAACTATATACAATTTGAAGACTCCAAGCTCCATACCGAATTAGAAGCCTCCACAACGATTATATCAGTGCCCAGATTTTACTGTATTGCACCAAGCTGCCTATTAATTTGCACATAACTAGAATCTGGAACCTAGAGATCCATATGTGATCAAGTAAGAGTGAGAACTAAAAAATTCCTGCCTTTTAAATAGTCCATCCTAAGGTACGTTATATGCATACTATATACAAAACCTCCTGCCTGGATACTTTCCAAAATTTATTGATAGATCTCAAAATACAACAGGCCAAGATTTGCTTAAATTTGCCCCAAGGCTTACACAATCATGACCTTACATTTTAAGTAAAACCAATAGACCTTACATTTTAAGTAAAACCAATAAACTACTCATACAACCAGAATCAATCAAGGAATCTACTCTGACACCAGTTACGTGACAAGTCAAAACTAGCTCTACTGCAGTATGCAGAAAAAATATCTAATATTTAAACTTTGTTATCATTTTATGAATATGACAGTTTCCTATATAATAAAATTAGCAATTGAAACAATCAGCAATAATGAATGATAGTATACTATGCACATTATCAAAATGCTTGTATTTAAGCTTTAATTTATTAATCTCTGAACAACAAAAGATTACAAAGTTGCACTACAGAAAACCTTGAAATGTTTTTGGTTTTTTTTCCAAAACCTCACTAGCACTGAGGAGAAAGCTGGCATGGGCTGCATGTTTCCCCACACTGCAGAATACTACCCTTGTTCTCATTTTCAGCAATGCCACCAGGGTAGACCCAACCCAAGCGAGATCAGAGTTTCTGCAACATGGAGGACACACCTCAGCATGGCTAATTTTGTCCTATATACTACTGAGAGCAGTCAAGCCAACACCACCCCTCTGACAAAACTCTAGCATTCAGCAATGGCTTAAAATTTAAGCTCCTGCTCACTCAGGACAGGACTAATGATCTTGCAGTGCTGACCACAGGAACAAAGAATGAGGGTCACTCTCCAAGGCTTCCTTCTTCCCACATTATCGTGCAAAAACTCAAGCATCTGTCACAATTTCATAGAAGTGGCAACTTCCATGGAATTTGTCCACATGTAGAAATGAGGTGTTGCAAAATCTTTCGAGAAGAACAGCTATCAGTGTGTTTATCTTCACCTCATTTCAAATACTAAAGAGATTTTAAAGCTGCCAAGCTGTTTCCAATTAGACATAACCTGCTCCTTGCAGTAAGCAAGATACTTATCTGCTGCCATTACATTTTCTTTCGTATTCTACAAATAAAATACTTGGCAACACATGCCTCAGCCCTTCACTAGGCCACTTTCAGTTGCCAGTTCAAGAATAAATGAAGTAAAGGAGGGGGCCCTACACAGGAGGGGGCATTTTCAAGCATACAGCTGCACAGGATGAAGATGAGTAACATGAACTCACGTACAGGAATTGCTGCTTATATCAGATACATAATTTAATCAAAGTGAAATCTGGTAATAAAGACTAGTAAAATCTTCACTATGTGAACAGTGTTACACAAAATTTATACAAATAATTCTGCGAGAGGGAACAAATTTTCAGCACTTTCTAAATCAAAGGAGTTCTCCACCGATTGCAACAGATCTGAAGTTAGAAGTCTGATCTGTTACCTTTGTATTTCCAGCAATGACTGATGGTTAGCCTTGTAAGTCAGGGCATTGGGATGACTAATTAATAATATATATAGTGTACAAATTCTAGTCTGAATCATTATCTTAATTCTCTCTGTACATTCCCCTAGGAATGTTACTGTCCTTGTCTACCTCCAGTTATTCATTGTATTCAATGGGGAAAAAAAAAACAAAACAAAACAAAAAATACTCAACCCAGAATATTTGTCCCCAACTCAAAAGTAATGATTCCTCTGGCAGTTGAATCAATTCCTACACATTTATAGAAAACTCAGTTCCTACAGTTTCCCAGTTCCATTTTAGAATTCCTTGGGAAAAGATCATAACTGTGTATCCCAAGTATAAAAACATATGCCCAGATTTCCCCAATTCCTTAAACCTAAAGAAGAAAAGAAAAAAGCTGGGAACCCATTTTCTGGGCAAAACCACATAGGAAACACTAAAAACCTGCCTAAGTCTCCTGTTCCACAACTCTGCTACAGCTGAACTCACTCTACCAAAAAGTCCCTGGGGGTCTCCATGGCAGTGCAGGAGGCCACTCACACCTGAAACGTGCCATGACAGACTGCAACTGTCCTCTCATCCCACCCCATACATGGCTCTCTCACAACAGAAACTATCCACATTTAAAGGTGAAAATGTTACGAGTTAAAGTCTTTCAAGGTTTTCTGAGGTTCTTGCAAAGGCTGACTTTTTTGAGGGAAACGTATGGCAATCATAGGTGTTTTCTTACACAAGCCACCATCTATTTTCCAAGGGAGATACTGATTTTATTTTGTTTATTTTAAAAGAATACACAAAGATACACAAAGCCTCAGAAAACCTTAGCTCCACCACTAGCATCTCTCTTTACCCCAGGCAGGCTGTGCCAGCCTAGCAAAATGCAGTCTTGAAGCTGCAAATAAATGCAGATTTCAGGCCAAATGAAAAGAAGCTCTTTACCATGAGTAACTTCCATTTCATGAGGCATTTGAGCTTCCTACCAGCAGCAAAACAAACCTTTATTAACTACCAGTGCTCAGATGAGACAAGCAAGAAAAGTTCCACTAGCATTTCTTTGATGTATACATTTCTCCAGCATAGAAAAGAAACCTGAACCTAACTTACAAGCAATGCTGAAAAGATCCCTGTTAGCCTCCATTCAGCAAAGACAGAGCTGGGACAAGTATGGCTCTGCTCTTTTCTTAACGTATTTCTAGAAAGCATTACATACCTGGTAACTGGCTTGCAGGTTATCAGTAATGCTTCATATGACTATTTTTCCTCTTTGTTCTTCTGTTCAAGAAGACTGCTTTGCCCCCTCAACCCCTGGCTTGGGCATGAGGTTACAGCTCTAGTATGACAAAGGAGCTACTTCTTAAGCCAAGTGATATGGCACATCTAAAGACAATAGTAACTGGAGATTTAGATGTTCATCTTCATTTGAGAGGACTGGAATCTTGAAAGGAGACACAAACTGCATTTCACATAAAATTAAGTTAAATATATATGCACATAGACCAGTAGGCTATGCTTTCTACTTACTGATGTAGGGACAAAAAAGAAAATATATGTTATGGAATAAGTAATGTATAAGTAGCTAAGCATAATAAAGGAAATAAATCTCAAAATTTCAATAGGGAAATTAACAACTGAAGGACACAAAAATATTGCCTTAAATAAAGAAAATGACATACAAAACTCCTGTTGTTGAGGGCTGCCCATGTGTCTCTCCTGTGGTCAGTCAAAGTGCTGGTAGGCAAGCTCTTGCCAGCCCACCAGGCGCAGGTCCTTCCCCTGTCACTACCCTGCTGCATGTCAGAAGAGAAGAATTGTCCCTGCTTCATACCTTGAAAATGGCTTACCAACCTGCTGACCCCTCTTCACCACCACAGGCAGGTTTCAGCCCAAGCCATGGGATGGGCTGAAACAGAGGGCAGCCTGTCCCCACAGTTTCCAATTGCCCATACACAGGTTCAGCCACTACACTGTCTGTTTTCAACCATTACTGGCAACACCTGAAGGTCTCTTGCCCTGAAGGAAGACCTGACACCCATAACTTAAGTTTGGGCAGGGGTCTGCTCCCAAAAATGGGGCACTGGGACACCAAAGGGCTGGCCCGACTTCAGCTCAGGAAGGCAAGGAAAGATGTTGTTGCTGATTTTAAAAATCTTGTCCTACCCTTTAGCAATTGTATTAAAAGGAATCAGGTAAGTACAAGCTCTCTTATCGCTTCGTATCTTTAAAGCTTTGAGAACTGTTTTATCTGAAAGGTTTCAGTGACTTAATACCAAGGAAGAAAACAACTCCCTCTTGTATGCAGACCACCTGTACAACCTGTTAACCATTATGGCAGTTTTTCTACATATAAACTTGGGAGTGGTCACAAATAACAAACCTATTCTAAAAGAAAGTGTAAGACACCATCAGTGCTGTATCCAAGTTTAAGTGTAATTGCACTTTCCTCCATCTTAACTTGTTTCTATTTACGCAAGAGGAGATACATGATTTCTCTTGACAGATCATCCCAACCAGCACCCAGCTAAAAGCTTCAGCAAGGAACCAGATCTGTTTACCTGCATTCACTATCCAAACTTCAGGAAAGCAAAAGGGGTTCTAAGGAGAAAATGTCGCATTAATTTGACTATATTTTTCTGCTCACTCTAATCCAGGATACATTTCACTAGTCTTCTGAAAAGCTAGTAAGGGAGGAAGCAATTTAGTTGTAATAGGAGACTCTTGAACTTCAGTAACATAACTAGCAGGTAATTAGGATGCCTGATATGTGGCATTGACAAAAAAAAATTCCACAATGCTTAAAAAATTTACCTGTTGAATTTTAACAGAGCTTTTGCATTGCTGTGGCACATCAATATGCAGCCACTTCAAATTCAAAAGCTCATTGATGCTGAAGGAGCAACAAGCTCTCTAGTTGATTTAAAAGAGAACTAACTATTCCAGAAAAGAGAGAAAAATCTTCACCTAGCGTAAGGGTCTAATATTTATCATGAAGTTTGTCAAAACCACGACACAAATATTTTTTTTTATAAAATATGCTGGTTTAATGCACAAGACACTCAGAGTTGAAATATACTGATGTAATTTTTAACATAGTTTATAGTCATTACTGATACCTTTTAGCTGTCAGGTTCTCTTACAGCAAACTGCTTTAGAATTTTCTATGTACTATGGTTTTTAAACAAACAAACAAAAATAAAATAAAAAAAAAACACAAAAAAACAGCAAAACCAAACACCAATACCATTGCCATATTATTTCTTCTAGAAGAATCTCTCAAGGAGCTGAACTTGGCTTTGGTTGCTCAGCTCAAGAAAAAGCTCAAGTGCCCCCAGCTTCTAAAAAATGACAAACAAAAAAGAGGCAAGGAGTATTCCTCCTTCAAATACTAAGACTTAATTGACATCCTCCCTAGCTGACTTCTTCCATGTTGCACCCTTCTGCAGACAGGAGTACTATACTTCCCAAACAGCCTCACACTGCTGAGCATGGACATACACACAGCCACGTATGCAGACCCATGTGAACAGGTCATTTTTTAACTGTCATAACCCCCTCTGTAGATGACTAAACAAAAATGCTACTTAAGTGACTTTATATTTTCTGATTCCCAAAACATGGCCCACAACACCATGTCCTAGAGCCAAAGGAGCTGAAAATACAATACTGTGATTGCAGTGCATACAGCATAAGAGCTTCACTATGCAGCTGCCTCAGTGTCATGTCAAATTCAGTAAGCTGCCTTTATAAACAGAGCTTGGAGACCCCCTGCCCTGTGGAGTTTGTTTTTTACTTGCCTTTTTTTTAAGTTAAGGCAGAAATAACACAGGCAGGGGAAGAAAGCTGCTTGGAGGCAACAGCAGAAACTTTTGTGCTAGCCAGTCTGACTGTACATGTCCCCATGGTGTCAAGGTGGTCCAAGAAAACACTTAATAACATGATGTGACACACTTGCCTCCAAGGTATGTACTCATCCAAAGAGGATTAAGTGGTAGCTCAGCACACAGCAGCTCATGCACCATGTGCCACACACAGCAATACCATTCAGCAACCTCAGACAGGTTGCCCAGCTGCTAATAGAGGTGTTTCAAAGCTCCAGCCCAGCTCTTTAACATCCTTACTCAACCAAGACTGGAGTGTTTTCCACAGAAATGCAGCCTATGGCAGAAGCAAGGAGCCAGCCCAAAGGGGCTGCAGAATGCAGGAATGGCAAGACAGTCATAACAAGTTGGCCTTAATGGTGAAAACTAAACTTCGGAGAAATAAATGGGCCTCATAATGCCCATAACCATAGAATTGCAATGCAGAAAGACTGCTACAGAAATGCGTTCTGTAGAAGGCCTCATAAGGTAGAGGTAAAAAGAGAATGGATGTACACACTGCTGTGTACAGCTCCTAAAAAGGGCAAAAAAGCTTTTTTTCTGAAGAATCAGACACCTAAACAATTAGTGAGCTACAAATACCTGAATAAAGTCATCATATGCAAAAAAAGTAAAACAACTAGGTCAAATTTAGATTGCAAAATCCTTAGCCATATCATCTATTGACATTTAACTTTAGAATCATGCACACGACTTCACTCATTTTATTTCCACTAACAATAAGGGCTCTCACCTTCCCAATGTTTTAGTTTTAACCATCTCTAGAAAAAGGCATGAAGAATCAAGCAGATAATATTTTACATATACTATATCTCTACTCCTGGCTGCTTTGCTATACAGCAGAGAATATTTATTTTTTTTACCATATATTACACTGTAGAATATTTTAACAGCCATTTTTGTGTACCAGTACAGAGAGGACAGACTTGTATACCTCTCTAGCTGTGATTAGAACAGTAGGGAAGCAACGGAGAATGGAGGAGGGAAAGTAACAAATGAGGTTAATGTGAATGAAAAGATTTTCTGAGATAGCTTGCAACATATACAATGGCCACATAAAGCTGCAAATCTGAACAGTACAGTCCAAAACCCAATGTTTGGCAACTGAACTACTTATGTTTTAAATACAGCACTTTTGCTCCATAAACTGCCTGCTGGAGGTACTAGCAGTCATGCATGGTGTATCTCCAGAAGTCATCCTTGGCAATAACCTTTTGGAAAGATACTCAAGCAGCTGAATATGGTCTTGAGAGTAGACTCAGAAAAACAGCTCAAACGTGACTGCTATTGCTAAAGCTTTTCTTGCATAACCTTTCTACTGGCTGCTTAATTCAGGGCACTGGACGGATCTGCTTTAGACATACGTCAGGGTCACATATTAGAGAAGGCTGGTGTCCATAGGATCTATTTGGAAAGTAACTAATCAGAAGACTGCAGGAAGAGAATGAGGATAGTTATGGCTGGACTCAGTCTTAAAGGTCTTTTGCAACCTAAATGATACTATGATTATCCCACTGAGTAACTACTATCCTAAAGACAAAATCAGGGAGAGTTCAATGGTGCAGTGTACCAAGCAACTTCATTTCAGTAACAGAAATGTGAGAAAGTTAAAATTACATTTGTTTAATAATTAATGAGAATTTTCTCCCTAAACCTACATGCTGATGGAAGAAGCAGCTGTTTTACCAGTCATCCTTAGCAACCGAAGAACATCAATAGGTTAGCTACAAGTCAGTCCAGCTGCTTTGGTAGCTTTGCTACCAGGCTAATGTCACTTAACACTTGTTTTTGTGAGACCTTACTCTCCGCTGTTTATTTTTTTAACCAAACTTCAGCTATCTGGTCTACTGTCTCTTCCCTCTTCTCTGCCTCCTGGAAGGCAAAAAAGGAGTTGGGGAAAAATAAGACAGGAAAAAAAATGGTTCAGTTTGCAGAACAGAGAAACATTGCTTTGACCTTTTTCTCCTCTACCAGTTAGAAAATCTAGCTACCAATACAGAATTTCTAAAGCAAACTCCCTCCAGCACCTGAAGTAAAATTCAACTTTGTTGATATCAACATACTTTTGATGTCAGCAAATAACTGAGAAAAAAAACCTGGCAAAATATGAGTTCCTGCAGAGAACCTCAACCATCCCCTGCCATCCTACAAGAAAGCTTGGGAGAGACTTTTTACAAGGGCTTGTAGCAATAGGATGAGGGGTAATGGGTTCTAACTGGAAGAGGATAGATTTAGATTAGAAATGAGGAAAAATTCCTTCACTCTGAGGATGGTGAGACACTGGAACAGGCTGCCAGGGAAGTTATGGATGCTCCAGCCCTGGAAGCATTCAAGGCCAGGCTGGATAAGGCCTTGAGCAACCTGGTCTAGTAGAAGGTTGGCAGGGGAATTAGAACTACATGATCTTTGAGGTAATTTCCAACCCAAACCATTCTATGATTCTACGATCCATTAGGGCAGTACTGGCAGTACCCAAGAAGTCCACAACAGATTCACCTGAGACTGCCCAGAAGCACTGCATTCAGCCTTGGGTGCACCACAGAATTTGTCAGTCCTCTTCACAAAGGTTTGCAGGCTGAGCACAAAACTCAAGTGACACTTCCATGCCATATTTAATTAAGGAATTGTAGTGGGTCTGGCTGAGCTGGTTTTCCACATAGCAGCAGTGTTTTGTGCTGGGAGCTAGAAGGGTACTGATAACATACCTGTGTTGTGACTACTGCTAAGCAAGGATCCCAGCATTCACCCCTCCAGTGGGATGGGGTGGGCAAGATCTTGGGAGGGGACACAACCAGGACAGCTGACCCAAACTGACCAAAGGGATACTCCATACCACATGACGTCAGCTCAGCTATAAGGCGAGGGAGAAGGAGGAGGAGGGGGGCCATTCTGTTGTCCTCCAGAGCAACCGCTACGCGTCTTGGAGCCCTGCTTCCCAGGAAGTGGCCAAACATCGCCTGCTGATGGGAAGTAGAGAATAAAACTTTGTTTGCTTTGCTTCTATTATTATTATTAAACTGCTTTTTGTTTTCTCATCTTATATTCCTCCCCTTTCTTTTTGCTCTGCTGAGGAGGGAGCGGGGAAGGAAAGGGGGGGTGATAGAGTGGCTTGGTGGGCACCTGGCGCTCAGCCAAGGTTAACCCACCACAGGAATATATAATGCTGCATCTGGGAATTCCACTGCACTGCCCACCATCACTCCTAGGTTATGACTGTGTCTTTCAATACTTTGCTACAGCGCAGCGATTAACTGCAAGACAGTAAGAAACGTGCCAATGACCCATAGTACATGCTTCACAGGTCCTTCTCACTCAGCGTCTAATGCACACAGGCCTGAAATACAGGAGCTAAACTCCATAAGCAGTATCCCTATTCAGCCTTTCCTTCTATAGCATGCACAGCCAAGAAGAGAGATACACATATGAAAGCTTTGAAACATACCATAATAAAAGCTTTTAGGAAACCCTGGAATTATGGTAGACTTAACTTTTGAGGGTTTAACTTTTAACCTTGACTGTTTCAAATACTTTCTGGGTGTGTAATTAGGCATTTAAATTACATGTATTTTCCTTATTTAGTTTCCCTTCCCTTAACCTCTGTCTGTGTTTCTATAGTCAACAAATGAGCGCTTTGAAGCAGGGATTATCCTTTTCAAGTATTTGGAAAGTACCTTTCATAGAAGCGTATAAAAGAAATAATAATAGAAATATTGCTTTGTTTCCACTTTTATATTCCTTCCTTTTGGTGTTTCAGCCAAAGACCTCCAGGAAGGTAAATCCTGATTCCAGCCCTAGTCATGTATGTAGTGTCACGCAACACATTTGTCTCCTGCCCTAATTACCTTACTCTATTTCAATCTCTTTCCCAAGCACATGTCCGTCTGCTACAGCAGTATTTTACCTCTGCTCAACTGACGTGTCCTCTAGGAGTGAGCGTGTATTGAATTAACTCAGCTTCATTTCAACCCAGGTATCCATTTACAGCAGCACTCAGGGCTTCTCAACTAGCCCTGTCACATCCACCCCCAGTGACACCATCATTTTTTCTTAACACAATGAGGAAATCCAAGTGTTCATTTTGGATATCATGGTGACCAATACCATTCCCTTAGGGATTTAATTTTGTGGGGTGGGGGGGCAGGGGAAGGGAAGGGTTGATTGGGGGTGGTTCTTTTGCCTTGAGTTAGCTTAGTAGCCTCGAGAGTATTTCTGTATCCTCGTATTTCATTGTTGGTGCCAAATACCCTACTGTAATACCAGTGAAAGCCATCATTGACTATAACTGCCTTCACAGCTGCTCCTTTGGAAAGCTGCAGGCTATGCAACACGATGGCATCCAGCAGCAACCCCTGCCACAGTCTGCTCAAGAGAAATTGCACAGATTCAGAAATTCAAGACAGCTACCAAGTTGTAGTCTCTTCCTTCCCACCACTCTAGAAGTTTGTCTACATCTAAAAGTTTGTCTTCACGTCAGTATACTATGAACACATGCGACATACAATGGTCTGCTGTTGAAAATCAATGCAATGGGAATATAGTCAGCATAAAGCAAGCTCTGCAGAATCTCTTAAGAAGAGCTGCTGCTGAACAGAAATGTCCAATCTGAAATTTAAGCATAGGACCTTAATTACTCTTCAGCTGTTGATCTCTGCCCCAAGTATATTTATATTGATTTCATTCCACCCAGAAGGCATCTTGGAAGCTCCTTGCTGCTGTAAGACCAGGATCTATAGAGCAATAACAAAGCTCAGCATAAGTGGTTTGTGTCTATATGTAATAGAAATGACACAGGCTGTACCAGCTTCTCATCTGACTTACAGGAGAATTAGTTTGCACAGGCTGAAGATCTGATTCAGCACATGCAGCTGTTCCCAAACTTGGGATGCCAAGTGAGGTCAGCAGTAATTAAATCTATGGCTGCATGGCCAGCAGAAATTCCGTTTTATCCAGGATCTGCAGGATGAACTTAACAATTCATAAACATGACCGAAAGCAAAAAAGAGAGGCTGTTTCTATGTTCACATATATTAGGGAACAACTTTATAGAGGAGATTATGTAACGTGGGATAGAAGAGGACTGCTCTCACGGGATGTCCTTTCCAGTCATAAATTTCTGCATAGAGATTATCAGAACAGAAATACTGCTCTGAATTTAACTAGATGTGATGTAGTAAACTAATTTTGATAGAGAACAATGCAAAATATCCCTGATTTCCCATAGCACATTCTTTATAGCACAGTTTAGAAAACATGCACAAGTTTAACATCCATAAACACCTTCATGCATAAAAACTAAAGCTATAGAAGACTCTCTTTCTTCTTGTAGAAATCAAAGTTTATACCTTCTGAGTAGCTTTGTATTTCTGATATACGTAGCAGATTTGTGGCAAATTTTTGTGAGTTTCCACAGTAAACTCATCTCCTCTGCTCTCCAGTAATTGCAACATCCTCGAACTTTTCTGTTCCATTGTGGGACAGATTTACACATGAAAACAGACTGTGAGGCTTTAGAATTTTCAACCAATTTCAAATGGAAATTCACGATTACCAAGTAACTAAGTAATAAAACTGAATTCATCAGCGCATTGGCTGCTGGTGAGCAAGTACCAGTGACTGATGTACGTAGCTCTAGGAAACTGCAGAGAGGTAAAAAAGCTTAGAAGTACATATCATTTGACAAATCAAGGTACAAATTTTTAGGCAAGCTACCTAGAGCTTCAACAGAAATTAATGCAACATTTTCCAGATGGAAATTTGGGGAAAAATCTTTTCAGGCTGAGTAAATGACAGGAGGATAAAAAGATCAGTAGACTTTAAATGTGCTAGACAAAGCAGGACAAAGAAAAAATTCTCTCAAAAAAAACCCCTTTCTTTACTGGTTTGGATAACATGCTCCCAGTTTACACAGGTGATGCAGATAGCTTTTTCTTCATCTTCTTCATAAGTTTAGCATTTACCTGTAAAACACTAGAATCTGTTAAAACAGGAAGCTCTCTCATTTGTGGTTAAAAATTATGGAGCGTATAAAATGTCTTCTAGCACTAGCACATCTTTTCTTTAAAAATAGTTCTTCTTTTTAGAAAAAGGAGAAGAGATTCTGTATGTTTTTCTACTACTCATTTCAGGACTCCTTAAGAACAGTGCACTCATTTTGCAGCTCAAGCCAGCGAGATCTGGGATAACCAAACGCTTAACTGGTGGCTATGGTGCCCAGAGTCGGAACACAGGCCTGCAAGCAAGATATTTATGCAAAGCAGAATTTCCTCAAAGGATGGCAGGATGGCCTTGTTTTCAGCTCTTCCATTACGTATGGACTCTTCATAGGGACCAGGGTTTGAACAAAAGGCCTTTGCATCTCCACAAGTCTCTGACTTCTTGCTTAATCCCAACAGTGAGATCAACAAAACTTCATGTAAGTAGGGTCCTACCAAACCACAAACCCCTTTAAAGTCCACACAAAAAGTCTCCAGGTGATGCGATTAAGCTCTTGACATATCCAGTCATCAGTTCCAATGCCTCACCATTGAAAGCATTCACAGTCCTTTTGGATCTTTGAGTAACCTGATCTAGTGAAAGATGTCCCTGCCCATACCAGGGGGGTCGGACTAGATGATCTTAAAAGGTCCCTTCCAACCCAAACCATTCTATGATTATAAGTCCCTAGAATCCAGAAATTAGTTATTTATGTCTATGTCATCTGAGGGGAACAAATTGGTCATGTATTTCAGATGCAACAAGCAAAGTTAATTCCAGCCAAAAGCAAAACCAGAGGAGGAGTGAGGTGCAGGGATGAAGTCAGCATCTCCATATACATCAGTGGCAAACATGACATACCACCCTTAGAGCGGTCCCATTCCCACTCCACACACTGCCTAAAACCGTGGATGACTGATGAGTACAACCACAAAATAAGCTTTCTCTAGTGTAGAAGTGCCGGTGCAGCCTGTTTCTCAGGCTGCAGCTTCTCACCTTCATAACCTTGGCAGTGATATGGCTGCAGGAAGGTGTGGCTGCTCTACACATCAGATGACTCAAGCCATCTGTACTTAGAGTCCATCTCTCTCTCTTGTGACAGGACACAGACTGCAGTTCATCCCAGGACCCCAGTGATTCAGCAGGAAGCATGGCCCAGCAGAGGTGACCATATAACTGAGGGGATGGCAAAGCACAGCTGTTGTGCTGGTTCAGTCATCATCATTTTATGCTGCCATCAGTTGCCTGATCACACAGGTCAACAGACAGTTCTGCCTCAGGTTCCTGTAGGTCCAGCTCCTCTGCTGCCCGCTGTGGTGCCAGCATTGCCAGCTGGACACAACAGACAGACATGGCTCTCTCGGTGGCCATTCACATGGGAGGACACCGAGAGCTCAGCAAGGTGCAACCAGACCCAACAGAAGCCACTTCCAACAGGAAGCTCTTCCAACTGATTGGCTCCTGGTTAAAGTAGCCATAGCCTTGCCCACCACCCAAACCATGACCACCTGGGTGAGGGCAGAGCCACAGAAACACGGGTGGGCCAGGTTCTGCCTCTGGAACATGAGGCCAATAGGAAAAACAAAACATTCTGCTGGGTTGTGACACATCCACAGGTTAGCTGTAACTCAGGGCCCACAGCTCGGGCCCCAGCACTTCAGCGGCAGAGGGGCAAGGAGGCAGCCCTAGGCATGTTCCCCTTGGAAACCATATTCTGAATTTAGCTAATCTCAACACACACAGGGTCCTCCAGCTCCCCCCCAAAACACCAAACAGACCATGATATGGAAAGCTAGTACTGTATTTTATTTTGCACCTCATACGTGCACAAGACATGACAAGAGTGGCTGGGACACCACCCCGACCCTTATAAAACCCTTATTATTAAAAGTCATCAGCAGGCTAACAGAAACACTGGATGTTTCCAAACAAAATCCTCCTCAGCAACTGTTTGCAAAAAATTCTGGCATTTAGGCTGTATGAATTTACCACGAGGAAGATAAAATTACCCCTGCAAGTGCTTCATGGGCAGCAGTTGACCAAAAGGAGGGTAAAGTGGACTAACAGGATGATGTTATTTCTGATATGGTAATGAGTTCATATAAAAAAGACCTGTTTTCTATCAAATTAATGTTACTTGGTAGGAATACTGACTATAACTAAAATTTACTGTCGTAAGTAAATGTACTCAAGTAATTTTACTGAGAGGGAGAAAAATGATCTCAAATTTCAGTCAAACATACTGTGATATTTTCTATATGCTAAAAGTTTGAGGGGTTTCTGAAGAGCAGCTTTGAGTTCCTTGAAGAAGAATCCACAGAGGGTGACCAACTGTAAAGACACCACCTCAAGCCTCTGAAGCACAAAACTGCAGGAGGCTGGAAAACGCTCTGGTGGAATACTTGCTCTCTTCTTACATTCTTCAATTCACCAACCGTTAGCAGCTGTTGAAGAAAGCAGTGGGAAGATCAAGCCTAGATAGACTTTTGATCTGATCCAGCAGGGCCATTTTGTTCTATAAACCATTTGTGATTCACTTCACACTTGCCCACTCTTTGTATGAGGGATGATTAAAGTCTTTCAGAAATTGTCCATTGGGAATAACCTAAATATTTCTGGAAAATAAACCTCCACAAAACAAAGCAAATCACCTTCATAGTTTACTTTGATCATGCAAGATAACATAAATTAGCTCTGCACTTATTTGCACAGTACCTGTTGGCCATATGTGCCTGCGAGTCTGTATTTCATTAAGCACAATAGCAGGATGACGTACACACACCTTCCCTACAGACAGCTGCCTCCTGAGGATGCTCAGAGTTATTTCCAACTAAATTATTACCTGTTTATTTTTCCAGATCTGCAAACTCATGCTGCAATGGTTGGGTAAATTAGATTCTTTCTCCTTGGTTGCTGGGGATTAGGAAGAATTCTCTTTTTCTTTTTAGGAAAAAAAAATAGGTTTTTACGCTTTTATATCGCTTGTTACCAAGGAATGGACCCCTAGATCCTTCCCATAGACTCCTTGCACACTAGTCACTAAGGCATGCTAGTCACTACACATGCAATTCGGCTGCTCAAAGGAACATTGTAATAGGTTTCAGGAGATAATCAGAGAGAAAGTATACTTCCTTTGGTCACAAGAATGCCCAGCAACGCTACAGGCTTGGGGAGGAGTGGCTGGAGAGCTGTCTGGCGGGAAAGGATCTGGGGGGGCTGGGGGGCAGCCGGGNGCACCTTGAGTACTGTGTCCAGTTTTGGTCACCACAGTACAAGAAGGACATTGAGGTGCTGGAGCGGGTACAGAGAAGGGCAACGAAGCTGGTGAAAGGGCTGGAGAGCATGCCCTATGAAGAGCAGCTGAGGGAACTGGGTTTGTTTAGTCTGGAGAAGACTGAGAGGAGACCTCATTGCCCTCTACAACTACCTAAAAGGAGGTTGTAGCGAGGCTGGTGTTGGTCTCTTCTCTCAAATTAGTAATGATAGGACGAGGGGAAATGGCCTCAAGTTGCGTCAGGGGAGGTTTAGATTAGATATTAGGAAGAAATTCTTCACTGAGAGGGTAGTTAGGCACTGGAACAGGCTGCCCAGAGAGGTGGAGGAGTCACCATCCCTGGAGGTGTTTAAAGAACGAACAGATGCAGTGCTTGAGGATATAGTATAGTGTTTAGAGAGATGCCTGGAGAAAGGTTGGACTTGATGACCCTGGAGGTCCTTTCCAACCATAACGATTCTGTGATTCTGTAAAGAAAGGTGGCAATAAAAAAAAAATATCAGGCTGGAAGTTGCTAGAGCTGAAAGCAGAGAATTGAGTGTCTGAATAACATTTGTTTTGCAGGTATCCAGAGATGTTCATTCCTTCCCTACAAACATAAGCAGCACACCACGGCCTTCCTACCTGTGTAGTTCAGGGCCACTGAAGTACCAGGCGGTTACCTAATTCAGCAGAACATGGGACAACAAACACAATACTGAGAAAGCTGGGCTATTCACTAACAAGTCCTTAACAGAAGTATTCCAAATCAAAATGGAAAAGAAATATCTGTCCTCAGGAGAACCCATTTTTCCCAAGAAATATAATTTTCTTGTATTTGACTAAGACTGTCAAGGAAATGAGCCTGAGAAACATAATCCTAATAACATCAAAAAGGAAGAACTGAACCAGTCACTTGCAGGACATTTGAGAAATCAATGAAAGAACATGAACATTGTCTTGATCCCTGGCATGCACTTTAAGTCCAATTTAAACCCCTGAAAGCCACAAGCAAGCTGTCCACTTTACCAGCCAAGAGGAAGGGGCTCAGGAAACTTGAGATTAGGGGAAGCAGGCAAGCATTTTCTTTTAACATCAAAATAATCAAAGCCCAAATCGTATAAGGTGCTCCAAAATGGCAAACATCTGTGAGCAAACACTCCATCCACAACAGCTACTTTCATTCAGAAATTAGAGGTTGACAAAAGTAGACATAAGAGTTTCTCTGCATAATTTTCATGTTACTTAACCCCAAGGAACCCATGAAAAGAAGGGGTGGGCAGACAGGAATTTGGGCTCTTCATCCAAACCATGCTACTGTTTTTCTTCCTAGAGAAAACAAGCTATCCCTGACAGAAAAACACTAAGGCTGTAATCCACTCTAATATCCTAACAGGTATAAAAGAGAGAAAAGTGAAAAGCAACATTGTCATGCATGCACAAGCGTGCAAAAAATTGGTACAAAACCCAGAGAGAATATGATGTGGTCACTGGGACATAGTTAGGTCTTTGTAATGCTAGATGTGGTATCGAGTAACAAAAGCAGAATCAGTAGGTGAAAGTCACACTTTCACTATCTATCAAGAAGCTAGCATGAAAAGGGCAGATGCTGATACACACCACAGCCATCTCCAATAAGATACCACATTTAAATGCCCAGGATGTGCAGTCGTCCGGAAAAGAGATCCCTTTTTTGGGGGTTTGTTTTCTTGGCAAGGAGAGGACAGGTACGGCTGCAGCCTGCAAACTGTCTCTCCTTCTTTTCCTTGTTATTCATAGGAAACACAGAAAAGATCTTTCCAGCTGGGAGTTTAATGGTAAAATACAGCTGACCTGACCCTCAAAGGGAGGGATGGGCAAGAGCCAGCATGCACGGCGCCTGGGCTGCCTCACTGCCTACTGCCCGCCCATCTGTCAACAGCCGCACAGGCAGTGGCTGCATCCGGAAACAGCCAGCAGCGTGGCATCAGGCTCAGAAGAAAATCAGGCAATAGTAAAAGTAACAGCAGTGATGAGAGAGGCAAAAAGAAAAGAGATCCTCCTCCTCAGCGTTTGCAGCTCGGCACGTAACACGGCAGGCTCTGCAACGCGGGAAGCAGCTCGCTTGTTCTCAGGGAAGTCTTGGCAGAACTCCATGCTGGGAACCAGAGTAAAACTGTAACTTCTCCCTTCCCCCAGGAAGGGATGTGCCAGCACAGATGATCTCCAGGAGACAGGCTGGTACAAATTATCAAAAAGCACCATCTCATTCGAGTGCAAGACCAGTGCTCTGTAAGGGTATAAGGGACCAGCTCTCAGCCCAAACAGTCCTATGGAGGTGAGGATTTGTCCAGGAAGTCTTGTGCTCCAACATCCAGGACCTTCTGCCTCGGTCCTAGAAAAGTGCTTGTGGGCAACTACAGAGCAGACACCATCTGCTTCTGCCCATACAATGGGCCTTAGAGCCAACGGAGGTAACTCAGCCTGAATCCCTGAATCTTCCTTGCTCTGGCCAAACTTCATTCTAGGATAAATTCACAGGAGTTATTCCAACAAGTAAATTTACATACATATTAAATCTTGGTAAAAACTAGGAAAAAAGAAATCGCTGCAACTATTTTCAGAGCTTGGCAAAGAACCAGATATCACTAAAAGCTGCTGTCATCCACAAATAACTATCAGGACTCTGAAGACAGAAACCAGAAAGGGACAACAGAGAGTAGGCGTACCTCTCAGCCAGGCAGTTGCTCTCCCTCATCTGTTCCCTTTATGGGCAATGGAACAAGAGCAATTCAGGGCAGGAAAATAACTCAGGTGCTCTGAAGTGCCCTCTGCTCACCAACGACAGAGCAAGCCCAGTGGCTAGCACAGCCGCCAGGCCGCATGCCTGGAGTGACTGGGAGACTGACAAGAGGAGGACTCCTGGCAGTGATACAGCAGTAAAGCTTCACCTCGAACAAAGTTATTTTCCTACATGCACCATGGTTAAGAGCAACTCAGGCAGTGTGAAAAAGAACAATGCCCAGTGCCTTGAAGCTCCATCAGCTGAATTAGACTCGTAAGGCTCCTACTCCTTTCCTGTAACATAGAGAAGAGGAAAGCAGAGAAGAGGGAGCAACTAATGTCCATGCTGTTTTCTTGTTGTTGGGTTTTGCTTTTGGTTTTGGGGTGTTTTGGTGGGGTGTTGTGGGGTTTTCTTAGAGTAAGAATAGGAGTTCTCAGTCTTCTTTGAAGAAGCGATTACAAAAACCCTTTTTCTGTGTAGCATATACTTTTCTGTTTGGTGTTTTGGTTTGCTTTTCCCTACAGAGAAATTTCAGAACTGTTTGGACATTTCTGTATTTGGACTGCTCACACCTCATGCCTTCCTTGAAAGCATCCCTAGGAATGGGTGCTGGAAATGGTGCCCAGCACCCCAAGGTAACGGGCAGCTATTCCAGAAGGTACTGGCAGCTCAGATGGTCCTCTAGGTCCTGTTAGTTGGTACCAAATTATATGTATTTTACTGGCTTTAAAACAAAAAGATTACACTTCAGCTGTTAGGTTAGGAAAAGTCCTCGTAAAGTCCTAATAAAGATACTTAAATGACTGAATATTGATCAAGGAGCCCAAGATATGCAACACAGAATAGAAAACCACCCACAACACCTGAAGCACAAATACACAATATAAAACAGCAAGACCATGGTGACATTTCTTCAGACCATGAAGAAAATCCAGTGAAAATCCAGGAGACCCAGTCACTGCTACCAGAGCATCCCACAGTGCCTTATCTACTGTAACCACGGGTGCTTGTGTACTCATCCCTTGTGCTAACTTTTGTCCAGAAGTGCAGCATGTGGTCACACCCAGGGCTTCAGGACATCCCTGGGGCTCCCCTGTCCCAGGGTACACCAACCCTGAGAATATTACAGCAGTACCTGATATATGTACTATATAGGGAGGATTTTAATTTCCTCGCACACACTTTTTGGATCTCAAATATTTTTACTATACTGGGAAATTTAATATATTGGGATTAATTTAAAATTATTTTTAATTTGCTGCTGTTTATGTGAACAACACATAGCAGAACTCCTTTGTGAGTGTTTTAACAGAGGTTTTCAGGTTAGTTACATACGATGCTGGAACTTTTGCACAAACATACCCAGGTTTTCTGCAGCAAGATTTTTCATCAGTGCAACACCAACCATTTCAGCATGACAGCAGAAGGAAGAAAACAAGGGAAGCCTCTGGATGTGTTTCTGATGCAGCTACAGGGGACCACTCACACATGATTCCCTAAGCAGCAAGAGGCAGAAAAGCAACGACAGCTGGTTGCCGTCTTGCCTTGCCAGCATCATCACCAGCCTCCCCTGCCTGGAACAGCTCCTCCACCCCCAGACTCTGCAGAACAAGCTCTACTGCTAAAAGGGTTGAGGAAAACCCCAACCCTTGGGCACAAGTGAGATCAACCCCAGGCCTCCTCCAGTGCCCAACCTGCCAAGAAGCTTTCCCCTCTCTCAGCTGTCCCTCTTTCACACAGTCAAGCAGTAAGCAAATCTCTCCAGTGGCATTTGATGCTGAACAGGCTCTTAAATGGCCTGTGAACCTAAATTTAGGATTAATGAAGAAGGAACACATCCAACATTTATATTTTCCCCCTCAGCACAGCAACAACTTAACTTGATACGCCAGTTTTAGACATTCTGAAGTTATAACTGGCCCTTAGAGGTGAAGCATAATCCTTGTCAACAGCCAAGGGGAGAAACAAACCCACAGAAGTGGTTTTTATTTATTTTTTGTTAAAGCACAGTTTACCAACACTCCTCTTCATGTTTTAGTAGTAACACCAGAGCTAAATATTTAATGTCTGAAAGGTTAAAAGAAACCTGATATATCACTTTATACATACCAGACTCATCTCAAGCTGCTAAATATGAATTGACATGGCTTATGACATCCTACTGCTTACAATAGCATGCTGCTCAGCCGCGGTAACTTCTGCTGGGGTTTTAAATTAAGAGGTTGTAACTATCTCTTTGGAGGCTAAATTTTCATGTGCCTTGTTGAGGCTTAAGCAGGAAAAAAAGAGACAAAGGAGCTGTTATCATTATTAAAATACAGGTGCTGTACATAAAAAGAACGAACTTACAAAAACAAACGACAAAAACCAAGAAAATAACAGAAAAGTGCAGCTCACAATTAAAAGCAGTACTTGAAGACATTAAAAGCTGTGAAATAAAGGAAGTTTTCCGTATTATGCAATATTTAATAATGCTGACAATCTTGCCAGTTAAATACTCAAAAAATCCTGTATCTCTCTCCCTTTTCCAGACAGGGATACCATGATGTCCTCAATTTCAATGGCTCATATAAGTAAAAAGCCATAATGACGAGTGCTGGGATTCCTCCACCACTGATGACCACATCTGACTGTGGCATGTTCTGAGCCCAAGATAAGCATTTTATCTAACTTCTTTCAAAGGTACCATTGCAATATTTCACATTATAGTACACATTTTGTTCTTGACACTGGTTGGATTCGGTTGATACCTCACTTAAGTCTTACAAAAGGCAACATATGTTAAGTCAGGGAACTGTGCCACCTATTTAAATAAAACTTCTCAGTTTTTGGAGTTTTTCTTTTAAGAAATAAATTGAGAGGCACTCTATTTACAAATTAAATCATCTTAATTTCTACAGAAGTAAAAGCATCTGCACATGAAAAAGATTAAAAGGTTATAAATGAGAGAGGAATAGGATAGCTGAGGGCAAGAACAGTACACATTATTTGAATGCCACAATGAGAACCTGACAACAGAGAGAAGCTATTCCTTGACCACTGAATCATGAGACAGCGCATTTAACATTTCACATCATAGTGAAAAACGTTAATAAACCAGTCCAATGGTGTTATGAAACCATACGTATTTTGTATCAGCTTCCTTGTTGAGATGGCAACAAAACTCTTTTCAGTACATACAAGGACTTAACACAGTTCTAGTCCGAAAAGATGATACCCATATACTCAGCCTTGCAGCAAGCTCATAAAAAGTTAGCAAGCAGCATCGATTTGAAGCATTGTTGATCAGGGGTTTGCACACATTGCTTACCATTTTTAAAAAGAGAAGCACCCCGAAGCAGACTGAAGATGTTCAAATATGCATCTCCTGGCTTTATGTTTTAATAACATGCACACATTCTCTTTTTTAAACTAATACAAAATAAATCACCACAAGGCATACCAGAGTATGCATCCATCTGTGGGACATGATAGTCAAGTAGTAGGTCAAAACTGTCATTCAGAGAGCAGAAATCAGACATGCAGTGAATGAGGAAAAGACACCATAAGGAGAGAACACAGTGAGGAAATGTTTCCTCCCCCACAGCAGCTCCCTCGGTAACTGAGAAGGGTGGGAGGGGAGGGAAAAATCAGCCCAGAGTGGTGCGTAGTTTCAAGAGAACTAATCTGAACCCAATTTGTTTGGTTTGCATCTTCTGTATAGAACAGGTTTAGATGCGTGGCAGGAACTAAATCAATCTGCTAATCTCCAAGTGTAACACTCATTTATTTGAAGACATTTAATATGAACCCAACTTTTTTTCCCTACTAAGGGCTTGAACATGCTGTACTTCAGTCTACAGCAAAACGAATTCAACTATCTGAGCACAGACCATAAGAGCAAGAACTGCTTCACCTGTCAATACACAGATCGATACAGTAAGCGGGAAGTGCAAATCGCTACATGGGAAACTACATGAAAACTAACAACAGCTATTGATGCAAGAGGCTGCATGAAGTCTGTTCTTTTCAAGGAAACTACAAATTCCTACACTTAATGAAATTCAGGATACCCCTGTGAAAATCTGGGGACTGTTACAACTCAGTAAAAGCAAGTTTGTCACATTCACATCTAGCTATACAGCACTAGTGATTTCTATATATTCCTACCTTAGCAGGATGGCTACGGCCACCCCTCAGCAAGCCACACAAGTCCCAGCCAAATGACCTGAGAGTTTTGTGCTGTGATTTGGGAGAGACTGATGCCCAGACAACCCCCAAGGTGAGAAAAAGGTCACAAAGGACAAGCAATACAAATGGGAGCTTTGCACCTCAACATGGAACTCCACAATCTGTTACACAGCAACATCAGTAGCAGAACAAGCTGATGAGGTTGCCCTGATCAGAGTTTTGCAGCTCTGAAATTCATATGGTTCTTCTCCAAATCCCCCCTGCTCACCACACACACAGAGAGACTTCTTGAAATATTTCATCTCAAAATGCTTCCGCAGGTCACAGGGGACCATCTTCAGCCACATCTCTTTTAGAATTGCATAGGAACATCTAGAGGCAATTCCTAGGCTATGCTCATTTATTTGTTGGGCAAGTATTTCTCAAAATCTCATTTAAGAACATGGAAATTTAAAATGTTGTTTAAAATGTCAGTCAAAACCACCTGAATCATCTATTGAAATATTCAATTATTTGCTTGCTTCTCTTAAAAAAATCCAAACAAAACCAAAACAACAAACCAAACACAAAAAAAATCCCACCCAACTCCACAAAGACCTCGTCATAGATAGCAGGTACTACTGTTGTTACCCGTTATTTCCAGAGCAGTCTATCTTTGGGGTCCATTATGAACAATTATTAACAGTTTTAAAAGTTACAAAATTCTTCTCAGAGGTTAAATTTACAATGTCTGTTTCTCTCTAGATTACAAAAAGGTGGTAAATTTTGTCCTAAAAATAGCAACGTGGCTCTTTCAGACATGAAAATTTAGAAAAGGCAATTGCAGTAAACTCCTGTAATTTCAAGTTAATTCACTAATTAACGTAGTTTTTCCTTCATGAGATTGTATCATCAGCGAATGCACAGGATGTTCAAAGCACTGGGTAGGTGGCAATATGCCAAGAATAAAAGCATTGTTGCATTTTCTTAGAATTTTTTAATCTTCAAAAAGACACGTGTTTAGGATGTGTGAAAAAAATCCACTTTTTAAAAAGAATTCTACATATCAGTAATACAGTACACTTTATAATTCATTTTTTAAATTATCTGAAACAAGTCTAAATGGGCTTGTGTTGGCAGGTGGGAAGCAAACTATCATACTACTTATTTTCCCTCCTGGCTTTATGAGGAGATTGTTTCCTTTAAGGTACTGCTGAAGGAGATTGGGGGGTTTTGTTTGTTTAGAAACAAGATGTGTTTTAAATCTCGCCATGTTTTAAGAGTCAGAAGTAGATTCCTTCCCCCTTGCAAATTTTTACACATTGTAAGAAACGAGAATTATTATGGAAATCTAAGTTGTCAGGAAAAAAAACCCATCAGAAAGAGGATATTCCAATTCAAAGACATTTCACTTGATTTCTGCAGCACTTCCCTGTGCAAGTCAAGTCAGATAAGCTTTCACATTTTAACACAAAGCTTCCCAAGATGAGAAAAGCATCCCACTAGCACGCTCCACAGCAGTCCTTTCAAATCTGGAACAAGACCCTTTAAAGCAGGAATCCACTGCTTTAAAGCAACAACTCACTGCTAATGGAGGCTTTATCTGCTCTACAGATTCTTGGTTCTTCTCGCTGCAAGGGCTATTTTAAGGATTGTAATTTAAATGAAATATGCAGAGACAAATCTTGGAAATTTCCCTGCTTTGTCTCAAACACCTTTTGAAATCCTACAGGACTGGCCTAGAGGTTTCTCAGTGAGATGACGGAAGGCAAATCACAGGTTATGGGGAAGTACCGTGGTTCATCCCCACACAGGAGGCTGCCTAAAAGCATGCGTGAGGAGTATAACAAAAGTCTAATGTTTCAGTTTAAAGAGATGTACATTTTTAAAGCAAAACCACAAGTTATTTATACAGATAGATTTTCACAAAGCAATCTGGTCTGGGAACCAGGGGATTTTACTTAGAGCATCTGTGTTCCACATTCTCAGGAAAGAAAATGTCAATAATCCTAAAAAGCCAAAAAATGTATTTTTATCATAGCCTTTGCAGCTATTTCATGTTTCCCTCAAATTGAGAGCGTGCTGAACCATATATCTCCAATCACATCTGGAAGCAGGCTCCAGTACTGTGTGCACTGTCTTAACTAGAACTCAAAGTTATTCTATTAAAAAAAGCCTAACCCTTAAAAAAAAAAAATCCCCCTGAGCTCTGGCATTCCTTTTCACATTTTTTCAATTTGTGTGATGTCAGTTTACATCTAATAAACATGTTGTTTATTATCTTTATTTAAGCCAGGACTTTTACCAAGTTACAGCAAGAACCATAGGAAGCATATAATGATTACAAACCCGTAACGCATGCAGGATCTCTGTGCAGCACCATTAAATCCATTAATCACCATCTTTACTGTCCCAATTATGCTAAGAAGATATTTGATAAAGCAATTTCAACTCACCTCTCTCTCCTGTTACCATCAGTGCAAAGAAGGCAAAACCACAGCGCTTCCGACAAATTCTCAAGGCACCTCTTTTGTTCCCTTTAAATTAAATCTGAATCAGTTGCACGTTTTGCTGAACTGCTAATGCTCTCCACATGTTCCCTCTCTCAAATTGAAAATGTTTTCTATTAGGAATGCCTAACACCAAACAGAAAACTATAAAATGCCCTTTAAACAATCCAAAGTACCTCTTTTTCTTGAGATTTTCATTGGAATATATCAATCACTACTTGCCCAAATGAAGAGCTCATAATGCCACAATTAAGTTTCCTTTAATAAAGCTTTTTAATTAGACTTTTTCCTCTTATGTATTCAGAAAGTCCCTTACCAAAAGAAAGCTGTTTATTTTAAATTCAATAATTTCAATATTCCCTTTTAAAAAGAAAAAAAATAATCAGAAAGTTTTGAAGTATGAACTAGAGGATCTTCACAGTGTCCACATCAAAAACTCTACTCCAACACTCGGCCCACCACAAACACACATGCCAGAGAGATGCAATACAATAACAATATTTGTAGGGAGAAGCATCTTGAGCAAGACAGGACCAACAACATGGGTTGTAGGCACAAGCTTAACTGTGTCCTCAGAGAATGAAACACAACACAATTTCACGTTTCCTTAACCAGAATTGCATTGGGTTTCCTACACTATGCTCATAAGAGGCCAAACCAGTTTTTTTTCCCCACGCTTATGTCCATGTATGTTAACTTCCCTGCAACAAAGTGCCAGATACAGTTATAGACTCAAGTCATGACTTCGTCTTCATGGTTCCACTGGGCCAGAATTTGTATCTTAAGCACCTGAAGGGACAGGTCGTACTAGAAGGTTCAATAAATGCATAAATAGTTGCAGACTCTAATCATATCTGCTGTAATACATGCAACAGTCCACGTAATGGATAACAGAAGGGAAAACTGTACAGGGAAAAAAGGACTAGCTGCATACTTCAGCCATTACAGGACAAACAAAACCAGCTGGCTTCTACTTGCCTCTTAGTTACAACCAGCTTACAGCTTCCTTCAGGTATCCCAGAATAAAAGGAGCTCAAGAAGATATTATGGCTACATTTCACAAAAGATACCAGGAGCAAGAGGATGCCAAAAAGACAATCCAAAGAGCTGTGGGGAAAGGCGGGTTATTGGTGCTAACACTGCTGGTTAAAGGGGCTGGAAACTGCCGCCATGCAGCACGGCAGCTGTGGTGTCATTTACTTGAGAATAACCCACTGCTGAGCACCCATGGAACCATGGGGAAGGGCAGGGATGCTCTACATCACTTAAGCATGGTGCTCTGGTAAATCTGCTACTGCCCATGTGCAAAAGCCAATAACCATACAAAACTGCAATTTCATAATGCAAAAACATTTCAAATAACCAGTTGAGGGTTGGGGGACTGGGGTGGGTGCGTTTGGGTTTTTTTATAATAATAATAACAAACTAACATAGAGGAGAAGTAAAATTTAAAATACACCTTGCAACATTTGCTGACATTCCAAGCTACAGTACTCCCTGTCCAACCTCACTCTCAGTATTGAGAGCAACACTCCTGATTCCCCATCATAGGTGTAAGTATTTTAAAAGCAGACGTGGAACTCTCTTTGGGCTAGATGCTATGTCCAGATATGTAAATGGTGCCTTTTCTCTTAGAGACCACCTCAGATTTTGAGAGAAAACTACCAAGAAGCAATGAACAGACAAATGAAGCAGCAGCTCCAAACAGAGCTGTCCAAGCAAGGACACAATGAAAAGCCAAGTCACTCTCCAAGAAGAGTGTAGCTTTTAAAGGTCTTTAAAGCTTCACTATCAAAGAGTTGCTCTGACCAAAACCTTCCATTTAGTTTCAAGGGATGAAGTTTTTGACACTGTTGCAATTTGTCCTGTAAAGCTACATCCTCATTCACACTGGACTTTATTAAGGCTTCAGCTGAGCCCTGTAATTGTTAAATATATACAAATTAAAATTATGTTAAGACACAACTAAATACAAACAAGGAAAGTCAAATGGTGCCAAAACTACCAGAAAGACTTTTCCCACAGGGTGTTAACTCACAATAAATCCAAACTGAATAAAAGGTCAAATTTGACAGATGGGGGGGACATTGATTTAGGGATTGATCTTTCTCTACTAAGGTCTTTTAGTATCAAAAAGTACACAAGTACCTCTACAATTTTCAATTAGTTATATTCTGTGAACAAAACTAGTTTCAGCAATAGTCTTTTGATATAAAAAAAATTCTAAATGTTGCAGTTTGTATTAAAACCACTTAAACTTTCAACTACCTTTTAATTAGTCCTGACAATTTACTCAGGATCAAGTCAAAATGGGAAAAGAAGTAGCGTGATATTTAAAAGAAAATTTGTTCCTCCATGCTGAAAGTCCTTACTGTGAACATAACACAAGAACTCATACTGAGAGGAA
Source organism: Eurystomus gularis (assembly GCA_013400335.1). Lineage (NCBI taxonomy): Eukaryota > Metazoa > Chordata > Aves > Coraciiformes > Coraciidae > Eurystomus > Eurystomus gularis. Next base: position 120,379 of record VZZY01009110.1, on the reverse strand, counting down.
ATAAAAGAGAAAGTATTAATGCTTTAAATTCAGTGAGATGCTTAAGAGTGACCAGTATGCAATTGGGCAGAAAATACCACTGTCTGACAACTTCAACACTCAAGTTATTTAGTTATATTCCTTCCCTGACCTGCCTAAAAGAAACAAAAAAAAAAGCCACCCCACTCGACGTAGGACTTGCTAAAGCCTCCCATGTCTCATAAAATGTTGGCCTGTAGTCAATACATCCTTTGACACTGCAACCCAATGAATTCCCAAGAGATCTGAAGTCACTAGTGATGGAAAACTTTATCTGGACATCTGAACATAAACAATTAATTCCCACAATTTAAAAGCCCAACATGTTAGAGAGAACCAAAAAAAAAAGTTCATCTTCCAAATGGGAAAGTTTATGACAGGAAAGCCATTTCTTTACACCTCTCAGCTCTTCAAAGTAAAACCTTGAATGCAAGGATGACAGGAGGCTTGGCAGCGAGGGCACTATAGAACAAACCACATCTTCTCAGAAAGCAGTCCTAGCTACCTACTGGGGACTTTGCAGAGTCAGTAACATTGCTAACCACAAAGCTTTCCAAGGATATTGTGAAGACTGGGAGAAAATAGCCAAAGCAAGACAGTTTTATTCCATGTAACACCATCTCAGATTGCTCTAGCTAGATGTGTAATACATCTTTTAACCTCTAAACCTAATGCTTATACTCCAAAAAAAGAAGTTAACGGGCAACTGATGTGAAAAGTACCCACTGTGCCCATGACACAAGCCTCCTATTCTGTGTCAAGGTTAACTGACAGATGTAGGTCACCAAACAAGGCCAGTACTAAGAACTGCAGAGTGTCCCTGACTCTTTCAAACTATCCTACACAAAAAAATAAGACACATTTGATACATAGAAACTAAAAACAAAAGGAGACAAGAAACTATATTACATCAAGCTACGGGCTGGAACAAAACCTTACCCTAAAAATCTAAACTTCAGCACGGGGGTTGGAAATCAGAGCCAGATCTTGTGTTTGGCTTTCCCGCCTATAATGAACCAAGCCAAAAGTCCATATCCAAACACACCTCTGCTCTAGGAGTTTGAAATCTGGACTCAAGTTTTGCAGCCTGGCTTCCACTGTACTCACCACTGAATGCATCACTGCTGCCAGAGAGTAACAGGACCCGACAAAGGAACGCACTTTCATACAGGAACAATTAAACTATGCGCACGGTAATATGCCTAATTGCCCACAGTGAGCTTGAATGCAAACAGATAACAACAAAGCAACCACACGTGGAAGCTCAGAACCCAGTGCACTCCAATTCCTCGATGGCTGCACTCTGGACAAAGTTTTACATGAAAACTGTTTTTATAAAACCTCAGTCCAGGAAACATATGAAATCTTGTCTAGCTGCACTGGTCTGTTTTGCCAAATATATTCCCAGACCTAACAAGAACAAGCGTCTCCAAGCTGTTCCTAATTTCATTCACATTTATAAAATCAGCCTAGACTTCGCAGCATCTCGTTTCCTCTCTAACGCTTAACATGTAGGCCTGCTCTACTGTACTTCAAGTCAATGGTAGTGGAGGAGAATCTGCTCCTGCATGAGGCAGCCTAGAGATCACTCTCAATGGAAGGTATTCAAGGAATTCTGTAGGTTGCTTATGCTTAGTTCAAATTCCCAGAAAGGACATTTCATAACACATCCTGGGGGCAGAGGAAAGCAGTTTCATTTTATTTAAAGCCTGAATCCTCCAACAGCATCAGCACTGTGGAAATAATACAAACCTTTAACTTTTCTCATGCTCCTTTTAAGGAAAATACTGTATTTCAATGCCTCAGCTATCATCTCTTGAAGCAAGACCAACAACAAATGTACTAGAGTGCTGAATCTACTATGTAGAAGTTGAAAACAAAACAGGCAACTGTGGCATATGTATTTCCAGCCTGAAACATTCTATGATTTCTATGATATATATAGGTTTTTGTTTTTTAAACAAGTCACCCATAACAACTATCATAACATCATCTGAACACGTGCATTAGCTTTGCCACTAACAGCGAAACACCCTGCTCTGTAGATTGCTGGAGAACACCCTAACGCCATCACAGCACATCAGTCTCCATGTATGCAACCTTAAAGCTCTTATACCATGCACATTATGACTTTCATTTTACTTTTCCACATGACAGCATTGTTTTAACCAGGGTTTAAGACACTGACACTGTGATAATGACAAATGCGTGGCCAAGATCTGCAAGGTGTGAAGTAACAAACTTACATGCTATTAAAATGCAGTAGTTAGCTGTCTACCAACAATTCTTCAGATGCCCTTCCCAATTCAGAACACAGGTACACATAAGGGCTGTGGCAAGACAAATAACCCAAGATTCTGCAAAGCACTCCCAACCATCACACTTTGTTGTCAAATGCTATATATTTCCTCAAGCTGCTTAACATACTCTAAGAGTCATGTGAGTAATACAACCTAAATTTTAGCATGCAACAAACAGAACAAAGAAATCAATTTATTGACCATTATCCTCACACAGGAACACAGCAAGTCTGATTCATACTCCCTAGACTTGCTTTTCAGAGATCAATTCTGTTTATTTGTTTTCTTTCAGGCTTGTGGAACTCCACTTACCAATGCAGGCATGGACTCTCACCGACAGCTGGGTCCTCAGAATTATGCTGTGCTTCTTGCCTCTCCTAAAAAGAAGAGAGAAGAAAGATACATAAAGTTGTAGGGAGGAGGCAGATGAGTTGGGAGCCAAGGAGTGAAGTTGAACCTAGGAGAAAAGGGTGTAAGGTGAGGGAAGGCATTCAAGTTATGTTTATTTCTCATCATCCAAGTCTATCTTAATTGGCAATAAATTAATTTTCCACAAGTCAAGCCTGTTTTGTCTATGACAGTAATTGGTAAGTGATCTCTCCATCTTAATTTCAGTCATTGAGGTTTTTTATCTTATTTTCCCTCCCTTATGTTGAGGATGGAGTGAGAGAGTGGCTGGGTGGGCACCTGGCAGCTGGCAAAGGTCAATCCACCACAACAACTTTCTAGAAATCCACATTAAAGAAGCACCAGCTGTTGACTACACATTTTAAACTTTCACACAAGTATTTTAAAGCTACATATAGTTAAGCATTAAAGGAAAATGCAAGGTCAAACAAGAGGTTGCTTACAGTTTCACAAATCCACTTGTGTACCCTAATTGGTCTTTAAACAGATATGTTTCTTATGCAAAGATGCAAAACTGACTCCTCGTTCACTCTGGCTCTCAGTGCCATCCTGGTTTTAAATGGGATGACTATCTTAATTAGCTGCTACAGTCCTCATTTTTCAGACAAATTAGTATTAGCTGCTTTTCTTCAACCTGGACAAGAGCACTGTTCTTGGTTTCTAAGTGCTACACCTGCAAACTTGTAGCAGGACACAGCTAGCAGCTTCCCTCTGCACCCCAACCTGCTCACCTGATAGAAGGTGGGACAGTAAGAAAAGCCAAATATCTTTTCTATTTGTACAGAAACATATTTTCCCCCTTTTCTCTGAAACTAAAGATGCAATTTCTGCACAAGCAGCTCTAGGTGGCCCTGCCTGAGCAGGGAGAGTAAATCAGATGACCTCAGGAGGTCCCTTCCAACCTCAGCTATTCTGTGATTCTGTGAATCTATTGCGGGAAAACGTGCAAGAAGCAAAGTTGGCTTTAGAATACACTCAGATGGAGTTTAGTCTGTGTCACGTGAGCCTAGACTCACTTTCATGTACAAGTTAGAGGCAAATTCAAAACCAGCACAACCGTTCTCAGTTACATACTTCATGAATCTGCTGAGAGATTTCAGGGTCAAACCCTTTGCACAGACAACCAGCATAATTTTCCACTGGCTGTAAGTTCACTAAAAAACCCCCACTATTTTCCAGGCAACAACAAAGGTTCTTTTCTCACCTTACTGTTTTCCTGCCCAGAGTTGTTTTGAGGAACAAAAATATTTTTCAACAACAAAAAACCCCAAACATGTTTTATATCATCTCCCTGAAAAATTTGCAGGGAATGGCAGGTCAGTGAAGCAGTGACAGGTATCTTCAGAAAAACATTGCTCCCAAAATAGCATAAGAAAAAAAGCACATGAAGAAATTGAAAAAAGGTGTTAACATAGAACAATGTACCTGCTAATAGAGAACTTAGTTCCAGTTTCAATATAGCAAGCTTTCTCTACAGAGTAAAATAATAATTAAATATAATAATAATTTTTAAAATTCAAATTAAAATGAAATTGCTCTTTAATGGGTCTGCTTGAATATTATTACGACAAAGTGGGGAAGGCATGAACTTCTCTTAATACTTTTGAAGCACCAAGCAGTACCATGCTATTCCCCCGCCAGAAGCTGCCTATGCTCTAGATGTTAAAGCTTCCTGGAGCAGTTCCAGGTTTAGGACCGACTCTCTGCCCACCTAAACTCCTCCTGCTGTTCTGGTTGGACACAGCCTTTGCTTGTGCTCACGTCTTGTGGATTTTTAACAGCTGCCCCTTCCCACAGGGGTGCCAGGTCTCCTCAGGAATATTTAATTTGCACAGGTAGTGAGGAATCTCTGACAGGCTACCAAATTAAAAATACCAATACTAGCATCACTCATTGATACATCATCTCACTTACACAAGAGTCGTTATATTCTTACTAAGGCACGCTCTAATTCTTTGAAAGACAATAAAAGATTTCTAAACCTCTCCCCCTCCATTAGCACTTGAGACAAAAGGAAGAAATCTCTTCTATGGAAACAAAAGAAGAACAGCTCAAGGATTAGGGTCTCCACCTGGGACAAAGAAGGTTCCATTTTCCATTTCCCTCATGCCACAGCTTCACTGCACAGTTGTGATCAAGTAAGGCCAGGCCACAGAAGCGTCAGTGTACCACATGAAAAGCCAGACCTCAGCTACTCTGAGGGCCTGAGCTTAGTCTCTCACACACCTTGTACTCCTCATCTCCCAAGCAGAAACTGCAGCAGCAACCCATCTCCTGCTTCTGTTATGACTCAGGTCTCATCGAGCTCTGCATGACCCATGGGTATGTCTTTTGCTGTATGTTCGTAGTATTATTTCTCTTCTCTGACCATTTTATGACTATATTTTTTGCTCTTTTGATACTATAGGATGCTAGCAAAAAATAAGTGGGCCTTAAAACTTTCAGCTAGACATCCTTAATAGCACTGAGACAGCAGGAAAAGCAACATAATAAAGGTACAGAAAAGTTAGTGCATATCTGACAACTAAAGCAAGTGTCCTGTTGAATGCTTTTGACTATCACACAGCATGAACTACCTTTTTGCAAAAGAATCATCTCTGAAAACTGTTACATCCACGATTCTACACACGCCAGTTTAACGGCAAGCATTTTACAATAACAAACATCAAAAAAAGGGGTAACTTTAAATCCACCCATTACTTCACAGCTCCATGAACTACTGGCCAAATAGCATTCAAAAGCATGGCGGGGGGAGTTTATCCTGATAGCTGGGGGAGAGAGAGGGTGCCATGGGACAGACAGGGCATTTGCGTTGAAAACAAAAAAGGTTAAAAAATATACTGTATAAAATTATTTCAAACAGGCTTCATGTATTAAGAACAAAACCTAGGCATGCAGCGAAGCCTGTAACCTGCTCTTAACTAAGGCTTGTAGTTTTTTTGGCATGACTTGTTAAAAAACACTATTAAGGTTAAATAAATGCCAAGAAGTGTTTAATAGAGTTAATTTAATAGCTGCAATTAGGCAGCAGTAGCGTATGAAAATTTCACGTATTGTACTGACATCACATTCTGTTAACATCTATGTTGATATCAGCATCATTACTGCTACTAGATTCACTTGCAGTTTTTGGAGTTACCAAGATACAGAATGTCTTCCATATTCAACTTCTCTAATAAGTTAGCATAAATAAACACATGCCAAAAGCTCACGGAGTGCCTGTCTTCTGGAATATAAATGCTTTACTTTGTCATTGCTTGTGTACTATATTACAAATAGTTTCACTCAATTATACATTTCCTAGATTTAATCTATAACATTTTGAAAATAGTATGTAGATTGGCTGTCTTACATAGTTATTTGTTCCAAAGTATGTGTTTGAGCCTTGTAATTCCATGATCGGAAGAGAAATATTGAGAATGTTGTGTTATTAAGACAAAAAATAATAAAAACAAATAAAGCATAAATAAACACACACCCCCCTCGTCCCAGTTTTCCTCTTAATATTTCAAGGAAACTTTAAAAGGAATTTTTAAGGAAGTCTGTTTTCTTAGGACACAGTCAGCCCTCCTCAAATCTATACTAAGGAGTTGTTAGTATCAAAAATGACATTTTAATGTAAATATCCACTTATAATCTGTTGTGATTATTAGCATGGAAAACCACACTCACTTCCCTGTCAAAGTTCAGCTTTGTAAAAAAGGAGAGTGCGTCAATTAACATTTTCTATTTCAGTGGGTTTTCTCTTTCATGATGAACCTTTCTTTCAGGGCAGACTTCTTAATATTTAGCTAAATGCTTAAATATTTCAATTCAATGAATTTAGTTTATCTGAAAACAAACAGTATCATGCTTCTGAAAGAACTTTATCATTTAAAAATGAAGTAGAAAATTACTTTTCAAGCTTTCTTAATTTCTTAATATCTCACTAAAAGATCATTAGAATGAAGGCGTTCGTTCTACAAAAGGTCATGCTACACCCTTCTGAGCTCCTCCTGTTCTGCTTTCTACATGATAACTTGACAATCATGGAAAAAGCCAGTTTTAGAACACAGTGGCAGATATTCTGCAAGGGTTTTAATAACACACTCTAGTAACACAATTGGCTGTCAAGTAAGCTTAGTATTCTTCATGATACTTGCTCAAAAAAAAGAAAAAATCTGTAGAACAGATCTGAATCCTCAAAAGGCCATCACAAGCAGAGGCAAAGTCTGGTGCTGTCAGGAGCTGTGACTTCAGTTCACAAACCATCTTGGAGCCTTTCAGTTCATGTAGATGAGAGACTGTCTAAGCTATACTCTTTGCTACTGAATATAAATTCTTCCATTTTTGAAATATTTAAAAATTATAGGAAAACTTAGCCTCATAATTGCAAAATTGGATCTGAATCTTCCATGAAGTGCTACACACATTCATATGACTACACAGCAAGTAAGTGGAAACTTCCCAACTCTGTGATCTGTAACTTGGATTTTACTACTAGACCAACAATGCTGGTGTCTGGACTTTAAGAGTGATCCATCTCATTGGGGTGATTTTGTTTTGGTTTAAAATAAATAAGAATAAACAATCATACTCTACCCTCACAGCAGTGCTAAAGTCGCGTATTTCTACAACTCTCATTTGACTTTGTTCCAAGCAAGGATTTAATCCTTTAAAATTAGTGTTATCAGTTCCACTCTAGATTGGGATAATTCTGGAGGATAACTCAGAATAATCATCCACTGTGCTAGAAGGGACAATTACACAGACCCTCTGAAAACTGTGTAGTCTGTTTGTGCACATACACGTTTTGGTTTTTAAACTACAAGGTATCATGACCTTCAGATCCCGGCCGAGCTTCTGACAAGGCAGCCTAAATGTGGTGAAAAACAATTTCTAAATGTCTCAATTTAAACTGGCAACAGTAGTAAAGGGATTCTAAGTCTGGAGGTCCAGAGCATGGACCTCACCTTTCCATTGCCCTGCTATGTGCTGGACTAGGGGCACAATTTATGTCCTGCCTCATCCAGTTTTAAGAGGAGCACTGTGAAGAGCTGTCAGCTCACAGCTGCAGCTTACATTTAACTTGTGAAACTACATAAAATCTACATGTTAGGTAAAGGTTTCCCCTCTTCAGTTTCACCAAATCAGGGAAAATAAAGATGAAATCAGATACTGGAAAACAGTATAGGCACCTTGCATTTTTATTGGTTTCAATTTTTATTAGACAGGAAGGTTTCCCACACCCCAGCATTCAAACCCCTCCATGATCAGTCTTCCCCTCTGTTACTACTAGGTTCAGCATCAGTAAAACACTCACAGTAAGGCCAGTTCTGAACCAGGTGGTATCAGATAAGCCAGGCATCCCTTTACCTTTTCCCAAGCCTCTCTTGAAATAATCAGATGATATTTTCATTATCCTTCACAACCACTAGCAAAGCAAACAACAGGTTACTGAATCAAGCTAAACTAACACCATGAGCTGTTGCCTGTTTATCCCAAAAATGGCACAGGCTGGACAAAAACTAACCTTAACTTACTAACATTGAAAACATTATCAGACTTGGCCGGCATTTAAAGCCAGCCTAACTTGACAACTTATCCTGTAACAATTCTGCATCTACTTTTGCCTGATGTGACAACCTAACCATTATGAAAGCCTATCTAACACAGATGCTGCTCTTCATGGAAAGCTTTCAAAGCACATGAGTAACAAATGCTGCACATTTTGTTACAGCCTCTCTTCGTGCTCAGGTTTCTGGGTGGACCATCAACCTTCTCCAATAATCACATCCATGTTTTTTCCGAGAGAAGTAGATTAATGAGAGCAGCATACCACCACAATCCCTAAGCTCAAGGAGTAGTCACTGGATCCCATGAGGGAAGACTAGACAACAGTATGCCACTAGAAGAAAATGTATGACAACAGATATGCTCTACAGTGCCTTATTTTTGCAACTGGCTTTCATATTTTCATTCCAGCACTTGTGCCTTTCCATCTTCATTTGCACACACCATCCAGGGAGTGGGAAATGCTTCTGCAATAGAGTACTGCCTCACAGTCACTTCCTCATTTAAGAAACTCCACATCAGCAGTGGAAAAACTATTCCTTGTTGAATGCAGAAGAGATTAAATTTTTGACACAGTTGAAGCACAGTTGAAGACACTAGTTGAGTCTATCAAGTCTTCCCTGAAAAAGGTCTGCAAGCCAGCACACACACAATAAGGGAAGTGTTTTTAACTTGCTATTAATCAGCATGAATCCTAGGCTTTGATTTCAAAGCTGTTAAGATATGGTGTGACTGCAGTTTCAATACAATATGCTTCTCCATTCAACTGCAGATTCAAGAGATGCAAAAAAAAAAAAAAAAATCCTAACACTTAAATGTTGTAAAAAAGCCAAGGCGAGGGGGTGGGGTGGAGTCAGGAGCACAGAGAAATTAAGAATCTCTCTGAAAATCATCTAAAAATCTTACCCAAAGAATATTTTTAAAGTTCTTCACAGATCATCATTCAATGATCCCACTGTCACATTCAAGCTACACTCTCATTGAATAATGGAAACAAAGGAGCTCAGGAAATAAAATAATTTTTAAAAAAAGTCTTTTAAAAGACTAAGATTCACCTCCAATACACTTCAAATGGAGGACAGTGCTAGTAACACTTTCTGGTACACAACAGGCAGTTTAAGGCAAACACACTTAATCATCTCCTAATGAAGTCAAGGGACTTTCTTACCTCAGTTTTTCCATCTAAGAATTTAGCATGAAGTCAGAACGTGTCTACATCCTGTTCTTGCAGTACACTTGCAAATCATCTAGTTAACACAGTGCATTTATTCAGAGCATTCCTGGACCATCACACATTTACTAAAGTAACAATTGTTTGATAAGAGTGGCTAAAAATAAAGTAAACAGAGACTATTTAGATGCCTGTTCACCCTTCTTTAAAAAAAATAAAATTAAAATTTGACTAATCCAGGTAGAAATAATGCCAACAGCATATTCCCAAAAAAAACCACAAAAAAACAAAGCAGACAAAATCTTGCAGGTTATTAGTGTAAGCCATATCATGCAAAGGAATAAAGTATGCTGAGACGCGTACATGTTTTTTCCCCCTGCAGATTATTCCAATGTTATGTTCTGTTTGCCAACATGAATTTAACAATTAACTGCCTCGTTCCCTACTAGCAACCTACATACCATGCAAAAAAGTTACATGTGAATACTAATGAGAGAAAGAGCCACTGGCTGACACGTCCTCGCCCGTTTAACTGTGCAAATAAGGACTACATGCAGACTGTCACTACGAGCTGCTGGGCTTCTACACCCACCCACTTCTCCCAAGCACAGCATTTACTAGGCAGGGTTTTCATCTCTCTTTTTAAATGGAATTGAAATAGGATGGAAGGAGATAGGAAATGAGAAACTCAGAAGTGTTGAATGAAAAATGCAAGGGATTCACCAAGTATGCGTTTTAAGTCATGTTATTCATGGCTATTTATTTATTGCTAATGTATTCTGAGTATCTATCTTTAAAGGTCTGGGTGGAGTCTTCTGTGTATCCCACCACAAGGCAATGATTTTTGCCAAAAGACAATGAATCATTCACATACACTATGAAATGTGTCAAGTTAAAATAGGGGAACATTTGTTCCATTTATCCTTTTTAGTAGTTTCTGTGCAAGCAAACCTCAGCAGCTAGAAAATGAGACTCCCCTCCCCACCCCCTTCTCCTACTTCCTGAATCATCATGCTGGTTATTTCTCAGTTAATGGCTCAATTTCCACACATTACAAGAATAACCTTCTAACAGCCCCTAAAATATTTGAGGGTTGACCGCTGACCTTCACAGTCAGCAAGTAACCATTTTTCAAGAGCTGTCCTTATTGATGAACAAAAGCTCAACCCATATATAATTGTTTTCACCAGGTCACTTGGGGAAACACTGATAGCAGGATTAGTTAAATCTCCATCTTATATTTTTGCATTAAGCAAACATGAACTGAGTTGGCAAATAGTGAGGAGATTTGCATGAGAAATGCTATTTTATCAATAATGTTGCTTCTGGGTAAAACACAAAACCAGAAGGTTCATTTCCTCACTTCTTGTCAACCTTGCATCATGTTCTACTGCAGAGATGACATCACCTGACCAATGTTTTCCAATTCCCATTAGGATTTTCACGTAAAACCTCTACACGCTTGGAGAAACAGATACCTTAAAATAGCAGAATTTGGGAGAAAAAAAAAACCAACACAGAGAAAAAATTGGAAGAACTGAGAACCTACAGGACAAAGGGACAGAGGAAAGTAAAACAAATGAATCTCCAACCCAGCTGGGTCACTTGATGCTTCCACCTCTTCAGGCAAAGGGTCCTGGTGCTCCTAACCACATTGTGGACACAGTTTTGGTTCCAGGAGAACAAAGTGTTAGACCAACTTCATCAGCATTTCCATAGTTGCAGAGCAGAAGCAAGTGGCACCTGCTAATCCTTTCCTTCTCACAAAGGCCTCTGCTACTTGACCTAACTCCAACTTACTGCACAAAAAGAGCTGTAATTTTTTCATAATCAAAATACGCAAAAAAAGACTTAGTTTGTAACAAATGGTTTTAATAAATTTTCATAAACTTTTCCCTTCCACTAGAAATTGTTCTTTAATACCCTGATGAAAAACCCCCTATCTTTTATTATTTTCCAATTTGATTATGATACTACAAAGACAACAACCTGAAGAAGAGATGACCCAAAGCAACACAGAACACATTTCAAAACAATGTCCTACTGGCTTAATTAGCCAGTTACACTCTTTCAGGATGTGATCAGTTTAGCCAGACTCAGCAAGAACTAGTTTAAAACTGTCCTAATTTGCAGTAGAACATGCATGTGTGTATGTAAGTACATAAAAATAAATTCTACTTTGCACCGATCAACATACTTCTTTGGATCTCTTTCTGCTTTTTGGAAGTTTTCCATTAGCATCATATTTGGCAAGGGCTCCTTCATAACTCAACATGCAAGGTCTTAAATACAACACACTGCCCTCAGGCCACTTACTTCTCTGTGTTAATTCCATTTAGGAAACGGGCTTTGCATTTATTGCTGGGCCATCAATGCTTTTGCTAGCGAGCAAAATTATTGGGCAGTAAATGTGAAATAAATTACTATTTTGCTGTACTGCTGTGGCCTTAACCCTAGCAGAAGTCACCAGTTTTCATGGCTTCATTACTGGAGATCCTGGGCTAGTCACAGATTTGCAGTGGTTTAAGCTGTTAGTTCACAACTGAAGGTTAAATTGGAGACAGCTATTTTTATCAGAAGCAGATTATTACCTTCGTTTAGACTGTGGTAAAATAAACACACACCCCAAGCGCGTAGACAGATGAATTCCCACAGGATAAACAGTCTGAGCTTGCTTACACAAATCTACTTTGCGTTTATCGCAGGTCAGGAGCACGCACACGGATAGCTGCTGTGGAAGAGGAAGTGTAGTAAATTCACAGCTTTTACTAATTACCCAGCACAAACTCACTGAGCTGCCCACATGCTCCCGGCAATTCCGCTGCAAGACACTGGCCCGCAAGCTGCACCGGCACACGGTGGATGTGCATAGAATCATGGAATCATTTAGGTTGGAAGAGACCTTTAAGATCAAGTCCAATCATAATCCTATTTTAACAAGTCCATTGCTAAACTATGACCACCAGCACCACATCTACAGGTTTTAAACACATCCATAGATGGTGACTCCACCACTTCCCCGGGCAGCCTATTCCAGAGCTTGACAACCCTTTCAGTGAAAGAATTGTTCCTAACGTCCAAACTAAACCACCCCAGCACAACTTGAGGCCATTTCCTCTTGCCCTATTGCTTGAGATCCTTGTGAGAAGAGACCAACACCCACCACTCTACAATCTCCTCTAAGGTAGCTGTAGAGAGCGATAAGGTCTCCCCCTCAGCCCCTCAGCATGGTGCTGCTGTGATTCAAGGTCTGGATCCTCAACTTGATGGCTTTACTCACAACAGGCATTGAGTTCAGAGCAGTTATACAGCACTTTCTGGCAGCCCTACCTGAACCCCAATAGATGATCTGTTTATGGAAAGAGGAAGGGATTTCCTCCTCACAAACTGAAGAGAAACACATTTCCGAGCCTCAAGAGCTTCTCACTTAGCTTATAGCCTCATCATCGACGAGAAGGGCAGAGTGCAAACACAGCTGTAAGAACCTTCAATGTTAATGAAATTAATTTTTTTTAAATAAAACATCTGGCATCAGCGGTTTCTATAAGCTGTTTTTATTTAAGTTTCCACCCTAAGATATTGGACTCCTCAGCTATTTTCACATGTAAATCTGAACAGCAAATTAGACTATCTTTAAAAAAGGTTGTCCTAGGGAAAAAATGCAAGGATTATTCACACATTTTTTGGTTTGGCACTGTGTTTGGTACGTAACGGGCTGGGAGAGAGCTAAGCACCATGGTATTTTTGCAATACATTTTGCAACACAATTTTTGAAGAAAAGCACTCTTACTGCATTCACTTGCCAGCAGTAATCACTAAAATTTAAAAATAGCAGATTTTCAAATGTTTCCTCAGATACCTTGGTACAGATGTAGATTTTTTCCCCTCAGAGGGTTGTAAGTAAACTCTGGGGCAAAGCAGCAGAGGAGGAGATGCAGCTGATTTGGTATTGACAACCACAAGCTATAAAATCATGACTCAAGATCACAAAAAAAGGCAAGAGAAAAACACTTTTACTAAAAAAAAAAACCACCCGCAGAACTCCACAGGACAAAACCAGGCCACAGAACATTTTAGTGCTTGACATTTGAGGTACAGTCCCACATGCAAAAGCTTTTGAGAGCTTTTGACACTACTTTCAGATGCACGGAGTAAGCTGAAGCATCAGCTCCCAGAGCTACCTACGACCTGACCCGGTCAGGTGTACCAATCCCAGGCTCCTGCTCCCCCAAAACCAAAGCTGCACATAGTGGGAAGAGCTCATGAAGCAGTGACCTGCCTCCTCATCCAAGCTGGGGAAGGCATTACAGCTGTTGGCTTCTTCTCAGCTAGAAGGAGCATGGCACAGCTTGGAAGACTGGGGGCACTGGAAGAAGAGCAACACCAACTCTGCTTCCCTTTGAAGTACATGTCAGCACATCAATGAATGCAAGACTATGTGGCATCTGAACTTTTTTTGTAGGCTACTTGCCTGAGGATTCTCCATCTAGACTGGAATGAAGTTGCAAGGTGCACTGACTGCACCCCCATTTGACATCCCCAGGCTTCAACTAATGACCACAGGTACTTGTGATCACTGTAACTTCTGCGCTTACTGTCACCCTTCAGCTCCCTCCTGGCCAATCCACCAAAAGAGATGACCACAGATTCTTTCCAAAAGCCCACATGGATCTTGCAGTTTGTGTCTTTTGATGTGAACAAAGTAGCTTGCAGTCTCTGACCTAGATATATGCAGAAAAGATTGACTTCCACACCACCAAGTCAGCTTTAAAAAGTTGAGAGTACATGAGAAAACAAGCCTTGATCTGCAGCAACATTTATTCCAGTTTGCTATTATTTATTCAAATGCTTGTTTTCTAAATCCATTTTACATTCACACAACAGTATCCAACCTTTAACTACAAAAGTAGTAGTATTTTACTACTAGTAGGAAAACTTAATTTAACAACCATATTCTTCACAAGATACCTCATCAGGAAGATCCACTGACAAGAAATCCTTATCTCCTAAATGGTCCATAATTTGTGGGGTGGAACGTTCAAGTGTTAATTGCCTTCATCCCACTTCTGGGGCACATCCTTCAAAGTCACATGTCTCATTTGTCAGGCTCTAAGAAATACACACACATTGCTTAATTATTCTTGATTACATGCTCTGGAATGTTCAGAGATGCCTTGCCTATTGTTCTGTGGCAGGGAAAGTATATGGGACCTTTTATTTTATTTCATTTTGCTGTCAAGGAATATCACAAGAACTCTGACAACGAATTTCTATAGTTCTGCCAAAAGGTTAATTTCAACATTCTATATAAAGTTTCTTTTCTTTATAAACAAAGATCTTTTATTAGGATTAAACATTAAGAAGTTATAAAGCTGCATAAAGTTCTGAAAGCATGGGCAGTAACAGCTGTTGTCCTCAAACTTTGGGAGGGAGGAAATTAAGAAAGCACCAACTTAGCCATCCAGAAAAACAATGTATTTCATTAGAGACACGAGAACTTAATCTTTATGGCCACTTACTTTGCAACAGTAAAGTTTTAGCTAATCATTCACTTCAAAACGTGGTTCAACATCTTACTCTGATACATTATAGACTGGAATACTACTGCCCTGTAGAAAGTCTTGTATTTTCCAATGTTTACCATAACCTCTCAGCTGTATGACAGCCTGAATACATCTAGAGTCTAAACAAAGAGCATGAGAGACAGCAGGAGGGTTCCACTTAAGGAAATCCTTGGACCCACCAGGCTATTTGAGGCCTAAGAGTCAAGAACAAACACAGTGTCATTTGAGTCTCTGTCACTCAGCCCCACAAAGCATCATGTTCCTCTAGAGTTCTGAGCCTTTCTGGTTCTTACTTCTGGCTAAGTATAGATGATAATAACTGACATAAGAAGTGCCCCTCAAGCAAAACACGAGTTTCCACACCCCACCTGCTCTAAGTGTGCACCAGCTTCCTAAACTAATTCAGCTTCTTGATAGAAAGAAGCTTATCTTGACTGGGGTTTTTTGTTTCCTTGGGTTTTTGGATTTTGTTAGGTTTTTTGGTTTGGACACTTTGGGGAGTTTGGTTGGTTGGGTTTTTTTTTTTCCTTTGTTGCATTTTTTTGTTATTGTGGCCATCCACTGCATTTTTCTGACTTGGCTTTTAGTCAGAATAATAACTAAATATCACAGAAATCAAAATATTCAGGTGGACTAATGCATTTTTCAAAAGAGGAGAATAAATCATTGCAATAAGCAGTTATTTTCTACCATTTGTAGCAACACCACAATCTCCTGTGGGCATCTCCCTTACTTTTCTTGCTGTTGGAACTGACAGACTTTATGGAAACAAAATCAAGAAAAAACACAGAGAGAAAGCTATCATAACATGAGACCATCTTCCAACAGCAAACTAATACAAATACATTCTGTTCGAACTATTACAAACCCAGCACAGGACCTGCTAGCTTGCAGTACTGCTTCCAGACATAAGTCACGTTATTTTTATTAGACAAAAAGCAAGTTAATCTTCAAATGTTTACCCAACTTCCTCAAATAAAAAAGTGATGAAAAGTTTTCATTCTCACAATTGTGCCAATGGCAAAAGTCTAAGCAGTCAAAAAACACAGTACATGAGCAGGAAAAGAATATTCAAGACCCTTGCCAGACTCCACTGCCTCTGACAGATTCTGAATGAAGCCCAGGATGAACAGCAGCATCAAGAGGGAAAAGGTCTGGCATCCAACTTAAACGAGACTCACCGAGCGAAAATGGCTTGGGGCAGGGTGTCTTGAAGGAAAGCAAAAACATTAGTGCTTAAGTGATTTGTCAGAAGTACTTTAAAACAATCTTTCTGCTGAACAGAAGTCTTGAAAATGTACTCCCTGAGGAAATCTCCATTGCTCACAGCATGCTGTCTGAAGAACCTGGGCCTGTTAAGACATGCTCATAGAAGAACCTGGGCAATTCTGTGGTAACTTAAATACATAAACTTATTGACAATTCTTGCTCACCCTAAAAAATCGCAAGTAGACAAAGAGCATTACTTGTCACAGGCACCTTAGCCGAACAGCCAGCCCACATAAACTATTATTACCTTACACAATTAAGGACCCACAAAGTAACTTACATTGGGACTGAGAAAAAGAAAACAAAAACAACCAACAGGCAAACAAACTATGAATACCTACCAGACTTGAAAAGAAAGGCAGTTTTCCTACATGCTTTTATTGATCTGTTTCCTGGTCATGACACCTTCTGCAGAGCCAGTCTCATTGCTTGGCCACCTGTTCATCGTGACTGTCCCCCCAAAAAACCCACATAAAAATCAATCCCATTCTCCTGAATCCCACAGCTGTTTCCAAAGGAGCAAATGGCAGCAGCAAGAGTTGTGGACGCAGGACGCCAGTCCCATTCCTGTCCACATTTTGCTCAGAGTTAGCCCTATAGGCCAAGAGGTTTTGTGTGTTGGGTTTTCTCCTTCCCTAACCTGAAGTTTTGATTCTGATGGCATGGATAACAACTAGCAAAAGCCTCTTTTTGTTCTAGTCTGTAACAGAAGAGGATTCAGTTGATATTGTGTAAAAAGAATCTGTTTCTTATACCCATAACTTACAGATACACATCATAAACCTCCAGCCTAACTGCCACCATTCTCTTCTTTCCTCTTGAAGAAAAAGCCTTCTTCTTTTTACTATGCTCAACCAGTCCTTCCAGGAGAAAACAGATACCTGCAGCCTCTCACAGCAATAAAAATTTGTAAGATTGTGTTTTCTGTGTGCTTTCTTTATTTATTTATAAGTCTTCTTTCAGCAATGTTTAAAAATAAAAATCTTCAGTTTTTCCTGGGCAAACAGGAACATTTGGGGAAAGACACTGAAAGCATCCAGATGACAGGACAGTTTGGTCACTCCTAACAGGAGTTGCCACAGTTGAGGCTCTAAAAGTTTTTAAAATGCCATGAATATCCAGCTACTAAATCCTTCATTCAGAGTTCAGCAAGCTTCAGTGACCCTGATGAGCACAGCAGCCTCGGCATGGCAGAAAGGCAGGTCCTGAGGTAGCCTAATCTCAGAAAATTAAAAGCTTTGAAGATTAAGAGCAGGACCTTGAAATGACCCAAGAGAAAGAGAGAGACTAAGTGGTTTCTGCGGCTGGTCCCTCCCAGACTTAGCACCAGACGCTGCTGCTAAGCCCCCAGCATCTGCAGCCAGCAGCTCCAGCTCCGGAGCACTCCAGGTCAGCGCCTTGGTCTCTGCAGGGGTAAAAGATCAGACCTGTAAGGTCCAAAAGTGGAGTTTAGTTTGCTAAAAACCCAGGATGGAGGGACACATTACCGGCTGCATTTGCTAACCTGTATCTAGCATATTCCTTTTTTCTGAGTAACATCACACAAGTCGCATTTACCCTGAAGTGACAATGTTATTAAATCATACAGGGAAGCTAGAGCACAAATTTCTAAAGTTCTGGTTGTTCTTGTTTATCTTCTTCCTCAAAAAACATGGACAAAAATGTGATGCAGAAATCCAGCTAAATCCTCACCAGTAGTGAAGACACCAAGTTGATTGCATTTCACTGGCTAAATCCCTGCTCTACACCCTAGAATGCCCCTTACTTTTTTCACAGTGGTATAATCACTGATTTGCTCTTGGCTCACAGTTCCCAAATATGTCAGATCCTTTCCTGCTGAACTGCTGACTAATCAGGTATTCCCCTTTCCTCATTTTCTGAGTGGCCAGTACCTGCTTGTCCTCTAGCCAATTACTCCTAAATGCAAGGTTTTGGGCTTCACTGACCTGCATCCACCACAGCAGAGCAAAATGCTAGGATTTTAGGGCTTCAACCTGCAAAATATTTGGTATATGTGCATGTAGGGAAGATGGCACCCTTAACCTCACAACAACCAAGTTAAAGCACAACTCCTGCGCTGCAGGTTAAACACACACTAGGATTACCCAAGGGAAGGATACCACTTGTACCTACAGGCATCTTAGAAGAGATGACGAGGGGCGCATCCCCCCAGGCAACCTCCCCCTCTGCCCTCTGCAGCAGGGCACATGTGTCTTTTCATGCTCATCTGTGGTTCACTCACCAATTTACTCCCCAACACCCCTCTCACTCTTCCTTCCCTCCATTCTCACCACTTCAGCCTTTTCCAACTACCACCACCTGCATAGCTTATTGTAAAGTTGGCTCTGAAGGAGGACTGTAGTGAGAAGACATCAGAGAAGGATGGGTCACAACAGCTATAATATCAGCATCTAACATAGCCTGTCCTGGTGTTGCACCTAAGGCAGGCAGTTTAACATGAAAACAGCATTTCCTGCTGAGCTACAACTATCAGGGGGACAACTTCAGACAGCAGAGTGAAGACCAATAAACATGAAGGCTACATGGCAACAACAGATACAATAGTTGTTCTCTTTCATTTTACAAAGCCCATTAAAAAAAAAAAAAAACCTACAATAATAATTTCTAGCCCAAGCCTTTGTGATGCACCTTAGCACACCCAGTTTCATACCTTCCTATTCATCTCTGCAGAGGAATGAAGGACCTCCCCATAGACTTCACATGACCTGGCAGGGCAAGGCATTGGAATAGCAATTACTCAACTGACAACAGATTGTACAGTTAAGAGGAGGCCAGCACACACAGGCAAGTATACAAAAACAAAACATGAGTTTTAAGCTCAGAACAACACAGGAGATGTGCAATTCCAAACAGCACAGTTAGCTCTGCACATTTTGCTTCTTTTCCTAGGACAGCCACCACAGAATGGATTAGAATCATAGAATCATGGAATGGTTTGGGTTGGAAGGGAACTTAAAGATCATCTAGTTCCAACCCCCCTGCCATGGACAAGGACACCTCTCACTAGATCAGGTTGCTGAAAGCCCCGTCCAACCTGGCCTTGAACACATCCAGTCTTAGGGCATCCAAAACCTCCATGTTGAATGTTTCATGTACAATTCATATTTATTTTATGTGCCAAAAGGAAGCAGAAATTAAAAACAAGGTGGAAGGTAGCTTGTCATTTCAACTGCAAAGTCTGGCAGGAAACACACCAACCAGTCACTGGCTTGCCAAATTGCTTGGCGATGCCATTCTGGGCCATCAAAAGCAATGAAGTTAAAATTACTAGAATTATTATGGAGATATTAATGGAAGTGGAAAAAAAAAAATAGTGACTTAATACACTCATGCATACTAATACAAAAAACTATCACGGAATCATTTAGGTTGGAAAGGACCTCTAAGATCATCTAGTCCAACCTTCATCCAACATCTCTCTAACCCCTACACCATGTCCTGAAGCGCTACGTCTACCTGTTTTTTGAACACCACCAGGGATGGCGATTACCAGCACTTCCCTGGGCAGCCTGTTCCAATGGCTAACCACTCTTTCAGTAAAGAACTTCTTCCTGATATCTAATCTAAACCTCCCCTGGCACAACTTGNGATACAGACAGGGATGCTGGTGGCCTTCTTGGCCACCTGAGCACACTGCTGGCTCATGTTCAGCTGGCTGTCGACCAGCACCCCAGGTCCTTTTCCACTAGGCAGCTTTCCAGCCACACTTCCCCAACCCTGTATCGTTGCATGGGGTGGTTGTGACAGAAGTGCAGGACCTGGCACCTGGCTTGGTTAAACCTCATTGGCCTCTGCCAATCAATCCAGCCTGTCCAGATCCCTCTTCAGGGCCCTCAAGCAGATCAACACTCCCATTTCGTGCCATCTGCAAATTTACTGAGGGAGCACTCAATCCCCTCATCCAGACAACTGATAAACATCTTAAACAAGACTGGCCCCAAAACTGAGCCCTGGTGGACCCTGCTTGTGACCAGCTGCCAACTGGATTTAACTCCATTCACCACAACCCTCTGAGCTCAGCCATCCAAGCAGTTTTTAACCCAGCAAAGCGTTCTCTTTGCTAAGCCATGAGCTGCCAGCTTGTTCAACAGGATGCTGTGGGAAATGGTGTCAAATGCCTTACTGAAGACCAGGTTGATAACATCAACCACCTTGCCCTCATCCACTAGGCAGGTCACCCGGTCATAGAAGATCAGGTTCGTCAAACAGAACCTGCCCTTCGTGAACCCATGCTAGCTGGGCCTGATCCCTTGGTTGTCCTACACTTGCCACACAAGTGCATCCAAGATGAACCTCTCCATAATCCTCCCCAGTACCACAGTCAGGCTGACAGGCCTGCAGTTCCCCAGATCCTCTTTCCTGCCCTTGTTGTAGATGTGTATCACACTGGCAAGTTTCCAGTCACCTGGGACCTCCCCTGTTAACCAGGATCGCTGATAAGATCAATACAGAAAGTTTTTCCTTCATCTTAATTTCTTTCAACTAATTATAAAGTTAGCTGGAAATAAGAACTTGCTGTTCTTTACAGCAATTTTTACCACCTCTGCATAAAACTGAAGGCTCGATCAACTTCTATACTCATCACTCCTACTGCATAGGAAGGGAGGCCCAGTTCAGCTCTATTGACTATCTGTTGAAGAACTCTCATTATTTAATTTCTAACAGAACAGTTTCTTTATCTTTCAACAGTTATAAAAACTTGCCCAAAACTGGTATGTATGAAGAAGACGTACAAATGCACACATGTGAGTATCTATACATATTATTTAAAATTCTTCTTCACTTAAAATAAATTTCAGAAGCAGAGTTTAAATTTGTAAGACGTATTCCTCAAACAAAGGCAAGACAGATATCACAAAAAGTAGAGAAAACAGTGTAAGCAAAAGGGCTGCATCTCTTAGTGTTAACAAGCCCTGACCAACTCAGAATGCAATTAATTTCCTTCTGGCACAGCTACATCACTCAAATGCTAAGTCCATGCCAAAACGCACCCATAAAATTAATTACAACTATGCAGTCTAATACAGCAACCAAGGCAAAAATAACTCTACACTGTCTGTTCATTTTACATCTTAAACAAGACCATCACCTAAAAAGCCCAGAAAGAAAAAACCACCAAACTTCTTAAAAGCAAATTTCACACATGCATCACACACAGACACACATTGATGCTAACTTGTTTTCAATTTCAGTTCTCATCAGAGATGGTTTATGGAAAGCCACCCCAATATAATCTTCTACACCAACTATTATCATATAAAAAAGATTTCAGAGTTCTCAGAACCAACCACTCATTTATCAAGTTCCAAAGCAATATAAAAATTTATTATACTAGTCAAGACATTCATTTTGATAGATCTCTTTCAGTATGCTCTCTTCTTTTCGAGAAGCCGTAAGAACAAATGTAGATAGAGAAGCCATACAATTCTTAATCACAGACACAGGGAGATAAATATGCATACAGAGGAAAGAATTTTACCTTTTCTCTTCCAATGCTGACCAGAATGTACCAAGCTAACCATACAGGCTCCCAAAATCTCAATGCATCTAGACAAATATGCTTATCTAAATTTAGTAAACACTTACCCAGCATCCTCCTGGAAGCCTTCCAATTCATCTCTTTGTTCTGCAAGGGTGGATTCTAGATCCAAATAGGTACCATTGTGAGACAATTGCAGGGTGCAGTCATCAAGCTGTAGAATAAAATTCAGAACATTAGATTACAGCATGTATTTTCTTCAACATACTTCTAAAATCACTTTCCTATTTTCCAGGTCCCCAGACAAGATCCTCCTAAAACAAAGCATATGTTGGGAGTGGATAAGAAAATGGGTGCTGTTTGGCAATTTATGCCATCCCAAGTTCATATTCACTAGACCATCCTTGGTTAGAACATTATCAGCACAAGTAACAAGCGTGGATAAATTTATTTGAACATATAGAAGGAGATCAGAAGGTTTTACCATGGTACCTTTATAATCCTATTAGGAAAGAAGAGTTAATTTAAATGGATAGCTAGGCTATGAATGCCTGTTCTCTGTTCTTACAGGACATTTGTATAGAGTCTCTGGTCCTCTGGAAGGAGGTGGAAGGAAAAAGCAGCTGCTTGTGAGACGCTACATGTCCCCTGTGAAGGGGGATGCAGCCAAAAGACAGTGCAAGGTGTGGCAGATGAGTTGAGGTCCTACAGCAAGGGGGAGTGCAGTCAACCAAGACTCAGCTTTTCTGGCATTCTCACTTTAGGGCCAGGCACTAACCAGCCTCTGAGGTTGCAGTGAAGATCTTCCTATACACCACAGTGGAGGACTATACACCTATACCAGCTTTCTACAAAGGTACTGCAGTAACCAAGGACTAGACCTGAAAGCAGGAATCTGCTTGCAGTGATGCTGAAAAGAGAGAGCAATTCATAAACCCTCTTTATTTCCATCCTGTCTTTGCTCATCTTCACGTTTTCCATACTTTTTCCAGCTGTTGTTAAAAAAGCCAAATTGATCAAAAATTAGAAAAGGAATTTTCTGGGTTTTCTGCAGGGAGCTCACCACAGGAGAAGGTCTAGGAAGATCCACCCCAATACTCTGGCTAACTCATTGCACAGGAATAGAAGATAATTACTGGATCAAGAAGGGTAACAGTAGCTGTTCAGGAAGGTACAATAAGCAGCCACACTTATCTGGCAGTCAATACCCAAACTTGGTTGCCCTGTTTCCTATCACTGATTTACATAAGCAAGAAAAGAATACAAAGAGTCTTTGATTATTCTGGATTAGCTGCATTGGAAATACTGCAGAAGAGCTCATTTATAATTAGCAAGCACTAATGACTTTTGGGTCAGTCCATGCCACCATGCTTTGCACTGTTTGCAATCTGTTCATCTTCTGGAGAAACAGAAGGGGTAGAAGGAAGAGGTCAAGTTGTATTTAAAACCTGCTCCATTTTTTAGTCCACCCCACCCTGACAAAAGAGTCATCAAATAAGGTGACAATTTTTTACTCTGACTCCTGGGGATTAAAGAAAGCAAAGAACCTCCAAGCACAGTCCTCTCATATTAACAATAACAACAGTATTACTACTCTATCTTTCCAGATACAAAGAATATCATTAACCTACGCTAATTTAAAGTACATTCTTTAGAGCAAAAAGAGTAACTACTACTCTGGGAAACTTTTTCCCAGTAGCCCAGGGTATCTAATGAAATGCTAATTTATTCAAAGTAATGCCAAAAGGCAAACTACTAATTAGATAAATGTTCTGCTGTCACTATGGAGATTAGGAGATTTACCCCCAATTTCCAATTATACCGCATAGTTAGGGAAAAGAAAACTGTGCTTTACTAATATCTTATGAATTTAGTATATTAAAAGTGTGCTGAGAACAGGAAGTACTTCATGTACAAAATAAAGAATAGCACATTCTACCTACATTCATCTCATCTCGATAGTTTCGGCTAGACACAGCACCCATTCAGGCTGTAAAGCACTGCACACTGTACTCTGTAGCCATTAACAGGAGTCAGGGCAACGGCAGAAGCGGCCACATCTTTTATTTCCATTACTTAACGCTGAGTCTTGCCAAAAAATATTTTCTTCCTCTCATGCATGTGTACACACAGAGATGGAAGAGAGCAAAACAACACTTTTAAAGGGAGCATTAAGTACTAAGGCAACAAATTCCAAAATGCATCTACATAGATAGGATTACTTTGCTATTTTGCCTCCAAGCTCCACTTGTACACATATTTTACAGGCAGGATACAAAAAGAGAAGCCACCTTATGGATTATTTTTAATTAGTAAATTGCCCACCTTTTCCAACACAAAGGATGGCTGATGTTCACTCATTAGTGCTTATTAGTAACAATTCAGGACATTGGTCTCTCCCCTCTGCTCAATGTTAATCCAATGTTTCTCTGCTATGCATCACTTCTCCCGTCTCTGGAGACCCTCACAAATGGCCCCGCCTAGTTCATTCATGACATGCTCTTCCCATTGATCATAATTCACATTAAAATCCTTATTAACAATCATCTTCTCTTACGACAATCACAAAGCAGAATCCATAAAGACAGTCTTTCAAAGAACATTTAACTGAGCTTTTTTCCATAATCATGAATGAGGCTGCTATTCAACTTTTTAAAAATTAATTCCATTTATTTCACTTTCTTCTTCACGATTCTGTTTAACTCTTTAGTATTCCTTACTGGTCCCAAAATTCAGATCTGCATTTTGTTGTTATTAAACTGCATATCTTATTTACACTATTGCCACAAGGTTAGATTCTCCAAGATCTTTTCATAAGTTTACAAACCCGTTTGTTCTGAAATCTCTCTTGCCAGTGCCTTCAAATAATTTATCGTTTTTTGTATCACACTTTCCTGTATTGCCCAGAAGAGCCAAAAGGTTGATACAAGTAATTTAAATGCAAACCCATCCTGTAGGCTTTGCAGCAGTTTTCCATACTTTCCTATATGAGAATAGGAAATAAGAATATATTCCTATATTCCTACCTACAGGTATCATGGCATCATGAACAGAAAGCCACACCATCAGAGGGGACAAATGTAATGCTACTTCTATGAGTGAAACACAAGGTTACTTCATTTTCAGCCTTCCACAAGGTTTCAAGTTTTTTAATTTTAGCTTAAGCATCAAGTGATGTCAGAAGCCTCTGTAAAGCTATAAAAAACAATGTACACATTTCAATTGCATTCTCATCTTCTCAAATTAAGTTTCTTGAGAAAATACCCAGAACATATTTTTGAATTCCTACGGATATTCCCAAATTCTCCTTTCTCGATAGAGTGGGTCTGCCTAGGAGTAGTCTCTTTCACAGGAGTGAAGGAACAAAAGCTAAGGTAAGTGCAACAGTCATCAAAAGAAGTGTTTTAGCCAGAACCACCAGCTGTGGATTGCCAGCGCTATTGGCAACCATCCTCCCACTGGGTTACATGAAAAGCAAGGAGAATAAGACTGCCTTTATGCAAGTCACTGATTTGCCAAGTACCTGGCTTAGCATAAAGAATGTGACAATCAGCAGAAGACTGATGCATAAACAGATATAGATTTTATTATCTATCTCCATGGAGCACAGAAATGGTGTAACACAGCTGGCAACAGAAGAAATAAACCTGCTCACAATGGGTGATATAACAAAAGGGAAAACAAACCAAACCACAAACTCAATAATAGAAGGAAAAAGGAACCAAGCAGCAAACTCAACAACCAAGGGAGAAACCAACCATACCCTGAGTACCACCATAGCCATGCACAGACCAGCCCAGAGAGGTGCACCAGCAGAACATGATACATTCCACAGAGGTACATGGCTAAACTACGGCAGATACCAAAGAGATAGACAATCAAATCCATTACCCATGTCCTTTCCAGTGTTCCTATCAAATCCATTACCCTCGTCCCATCTGATGTACTTGTCCTGTCCTGCTGTTGCTGGGGANAAAGCAGGATGCCTGCTATTTTTCCTCCTTATTAGGTTGCGTCCAAGGTTGGCCAAGCCTGGGAAGAAACTGAAAGAGGAGGAGGCATCTCTGTCTGCTTTGGTCTGTTTCTCAGGATAGCTGTGTGTCTGTTCTCACAGCTAATCAGCTGATTTCCCAGCAGAGAAAAATCCTCTGCTGGTTTCAGTCATACTGTCTGGTTGTGAGATTCATCCATATGTCAACTTTAATTCAAGGCCTGTTGCTTAGGCCCTAGCACTTCACTCAGTCCCCTGACATGGATGGACTACAACCTTCTCACTACTCCTAGGGGTATGCGTGGCCTGGCCTGGCCTCCCCTCCTGGATGGCTCTCAGAGGGGCCATCCCTCATATCAAGGTCTGGTGTGGCACGTGTCCCCACTGCTCAATGCCTACTGGGTTGCAGCCAGAGCAGAGCTAAAAGTTCTTCTTGATGGCAAACACAGAGGCCAATCCAGTCTTGCCCTTGACCATAGTAGGAGGCAACGGGCCAGCCTTAATCCTTTCACCTGCTTGTGAGATTCATCTATATGTCAACTTTAAGTCAGGGCCTGTTGCTCAGGCCCTGGCACTTTAGTCACTAAAAATTTAACTGATGTGGTAATCATAATCTTCAGTTTCATACTGAAACCTCATCAAAATATTAAGATCTGTACTCCATCGTGACAAGAAAGGTATCAAGAAGTAGAAGGTTCTTGGATGTTGATTCACTGACCTATAGCTGTCTAGTCTGGACAAGAGAAGAACCTGGACAAGGCATCTCAAGCAGCACTGACCTCACTAGCTTTTCATTGATTTTCCATAACTGAGCAGAAACATCTGATTCTCTCACTGTTTGTATGTTTCTGTAAGACAGCCTGAAATCGAAGGAGAGCTACTAAATGAAATCAGTTTTGCTGGCTGTAATAAATGCTCCAAAAGAGTAGCCAAGAGTTGTTTGAACTTTCTTGGATCATAGCTGGTATCCACAGTGCTTACTGACCCACACAGTCCAACCATTATAGTATCTATGCTGCAACTCTAACAGGCACAAAAGGAAAACCAAAAAAAGCGTTATGCACACACAGAGACCTCAACACCGCCATCCCAACAGTTTCATACAGATACATGCAGCTGTATATACGCAGCCCTCTTCTCAGTCAAGAAGCCCAGTGGATAAATAACACAACACAAAGGCAACACATGCCTTACTATGCCAACAGAAACTCCAGCAAGTCTGTTTTCTCTCCAGAAGTCTTTGCTAGATTAGCACGCGTCCAAAGTGGACATTCCTTTGGCTTAACTTCTCTGTCCCAAGGCAGCAATAGGTTGGCAGAGGTTAAGTGGGGGAAATGCCAGAGGCACCCTCCTGCCTTCTCAAAAGGCACAGCAGAGCCACAAGCCATTAGAAAAGCTTCTCCTCTTCCCCCTTTGTTCAAAGGCCACAGAGATGTATTTTTCAACAATCAGTCACAGAGAAATGCTCTTTCCTAACTCCCAAGTCTCTGCCCTGAGAATCCATCCATATTTTGCACAAGTCTCTCCTAAACACCAAGGTGTTATTAAGTCAGCAGCCACTGTGTGCAATGATAGACCAAATGCCCTTGTGATGTTCTCTGCCATTTACATAAAGGTAAGCACCATTGAAAACTTCAGTTCAGATAGTGACCAAGGATCACATTCATAGGATGAAGGGCTCTATATTATGAGATAGAAGGATACGCTTGTTTACCGGTGTTACCACAAATCACCAGAACCACTTGACTTTGCAGCCACTCGTTCAAAGTATAACCAACTCTCACCAGATTTCCAGTACTTCTAGCTGCAGCTACTAGACAGATTGTTTTGCTCATTAGGTTCTTCCAAAAACTACAGGGAAAGAGAATGAGAGAGGGGGGAGAAGGGGAGAGAGAGAGAGAAGAGAGAGGGGGAGAGAGATTAAAGTCCCTCTTCAATTCTAGCGTCTGGCACAGACTTAGAAAATACTTACCTTACTCAAATGTCTTAGCCCATCTTTCATTTAAAGATTATTGGGCGGTAATTGTTCTCATTAGTGTTGGCATGCTCCTTATTCACCTACAGGATGCTTTGCAGAGCAGGGTGGATAAAAAGCAAAGTTCCTTTATGATCAGTCTTTCCTTTCTAAATCAAAAACCTTGTTTTGCTTTACACATCACAAGCCTGACATTTGCACACTCCAGCTACACAGGCTTTAAACACTCACTTCTGGTTCAGCTGTTTCTAGTGCAACTGCGATCCTGTTACCCAGGCCAACAAATGCCAGTTTTCCCTCTGCATTGTCATCTTCCCCCTTCTTTACTAAAGTCAACTCTACTCAAGAAAAAGAAGGGGGAAAAAAAAAAACCACACAAAACCCAAACCTATCTCTGCTGCCCATTACCAGCCCAAACATACTCTATACTTCTAAGCAAACTGCACAAACTGTTTTGTGCAAATAAATATTTAATACTTTTCCATCTAAGGCCAAGTTTCGAAATGCGAACAACCACACTATATTCAGAAGGCCTCATATTTTAACGCCTTTTAATTTTTTGAGTTATAGATCTGCAGATGCAAGTTTTCTGCACCAGCACATGGATGGCCCTTTAAAATGTCACAGGATTGCCATCACTGTTAGTTCTCACAGGATAATGAAAAATGGGGATAGTCTAATTGCATCCTACAGACCACAGCCAACCCACCAGAATAATTATCTGGCTTCAGTCACCACCAACTGCTGTCTCACTGAGGGCCTCAGTATCCCCCCTTCTCCTGCGAGTAGGTGTCACCTGGCCTATGTCATGGTTATACATGTTCCAGTCATCATTTTGAACAACATGATGGAGAAGACCAAAGCTTTTAAGCCCAGTGATGCCACATGACCCAACTCAGGTAAAAGGTCTGACACTAATGAGATTTAAGGAAAGCAAGTAATCTGTATCCAAATTAACAGTGTACTCTAAAAACTGCTCTCATCTTCAAGTATGACAGCAACAGAACATACAACCACTGTGCCTTGATCTAAAAGCTCCTACGCTCCAAGTAGCTCCATTGTAATTGCTTAAAACAAAACCATACTCCTTCTCTCAGTGCGCTTTTTCAAAAAAATAGTTATATAATGCAAAGTACTTTCTTAAAAAGTCTTTTAAAATTGCAATAAAACCAATACTTTTAAAGAGGTCTGAGTTAAAAGTAAGGTCAGGCACATGCTCTATATAGAAGGAGAAGGAGCTGTGCCACCTTCAGCCATCCATACTCACAAAAGTTCACAAGGTTTCTGAACTCTAGCAAACTCACCCTTTCAGAGTCATTTAGAGGCTGGAGAAAAAGAAACAACCAACCAACCAGCCTGATCTGCTAGATCTGTGACTTTACATTATAAAAAGTAGTTTAGCATGTACAAGCTTTTCCCCAATTTTGCAGCTCTTCAGGAGTGATTAGCATAGCTTGTGGGAGTTTTAATTAATGCTAATGAACCTCTGGTTTATTTTTAGCACAGTAATTGTCATTGTTAAACTAATTCACAACCTTTGCATGCTTTGTGGAGCTCATGTGCAGCTGCATTGATGGAGCCATGCCTACATGCAAAATACAGGCTGAGGGTTTGCGCAATTGGGTGTAGGGCTGTGGGAGCACAATGACTTTAAAAGGAACTTCTACTCTGCTATGAAAACACTGGTATTTTGAAGGTATCCTGCACTCCTAGTCTGAAACAGCAGCTTTTATCTCTGGTCTGGTAGATGCCACAAAATACTCCTGGGGTCAGGTAATACAGTGCAAAAAGTGAAACATTAATAATGCCACATTAGATCCTCAAGAGCCACTGGAACAATACACTGCCAATAAAAATATTCTGCTGAAATAACAAAGACCCTGAAAACAAACCCAGAAAGCTGTTACACTAATATTATGGGTTTGACTTAAAAATAACAGAAGGAAGTTCAGAGTTCAAAATTCTGAAATTTCTCTTTTAGAAGGCTCTGAAATAGAGGCAACTCACCACAGTGAAAATCTAACGTGTAGATGTCTACCTGTTGCTAACCTTAAGATAATTATGTCACTGCCTCACAGACCTTTTGCTTCATGATTCCCTTTAACACAGTGCTCTGTAGGGAGCAATACTTGAGTGTCTGTGTCCAAACATGGCACTGCGGCTTCCAACAGCAACCACACAGGCACTGTTAGAAAGCTCATGAGTGCTCAAAACATCAACAACCATGGAACAAGAAAGCCAAATAAATTCATCTAGGGATAAGGGATACTGCAGTGTTTAACATAAACTTTAAAAAGCCAACTGAAAGCACTAAAGGTAACTCAATTTCTGCATTAAAACTATGCAAGTTTTCATGCTGCACAGGCAACTAACACATGCTCTCTCCCCCACCTAATTTCTTTAAATTAGTTAAATTCGAGATGACATGCAAACCAAAAAGCCAACAGCAGAACTTAGCAAAGTCAAGTTGCTTAGACCAAAACCTCTTCAGTTCTTTAACCCAAAAAACTTTATACATTTTCTAGGTTTCTCACACTAAACAAAATGAACATACAGGATGGGAATAACCTCACCTCTGCATCCTGTCATTCACTTTCTGGCACCTAGATTCTTCCATTCCCTTTCCCCACCCATATTCAGCTTTTCCTAATTGAGACAACAAAGTTCTATCTCTTCTTACCTTTATGGTTAGGTACATCTTCAGCCGAACAAAAAAGAGAGTGGCCATAAGAACAGGACTAGGAAGTAAATACAGTTTTTTGGCTGATACATAGGCGATGATGCCTACTGCTGGCATGCTCTCATTACCATTTGGCTGCAATTACTGTGAAGGTATCCAAGGAAATGGAAATAAATCTCTAAGAAGGAGATAGATCAAGAAAAGAGAAAGGAGGATGGAAAGGATTAGCTTCAAGGAGTTTATCATCTGAGGAATCTTTTGGTCAGAGAGTGTGTGGGAAAAACATCAAGTAAAAAAAAAATCTCAGAAATTAGTCTTTTAAAAGTAAGAAGCAGTTAAGGAAAGCAAAAATCATACTTAATTTGTGGCAAACAATTCCATCGGGCTTCTTTTATACTTCTGTTAAGCTAAAAACGGAAAAGTACTTAACTGAAAAATATCTCTGAAGTGATGTAGCAGCATGAACCTATGACTGGTAGCCTTTAATTCTTAACACATGTCCTGGAGAACAAGCTTTCTATTAGTATCCTCTCTCAACCTTGCTTGAACAGTTAAAAGATACAGGTTGTTCCAAGGATCTCACCATTGCCAGTCCATCTGCATTTGGGGCACTGCAGGGTGCTCACTACCCTACCACAAAACTAAAATACTGGACTCCTGCAGGACCTCCCACACCATTTACAGAGGTTGCAGCAAGCACACAGTATCCAACAAATGCAATCCCATTTCAGCAGTGGCGGCTGAAGATGAACTGACACAGCGGCTAAATACCTACTAGACAATATACCAGAAAAAGTAAGACACTGATCCCTAATCCAACGTGCAGCTGCATTTCCACCCACGTGACTTCCATCTCCACCCTTTTAAAAATAATGCAGCTTGAATATCAGTCCTGAGGTAAACTGTACTTCACATCAGTATCTGAGAGAAGAGGTTATTTGCATCCATGATCCTTCCTCTACAAGAAGGAAACAGAGAAAGTAGAGACAAGTTACCAGGCCTTTTGGAAACCTGGAGCAGGGAGGTTTTGGGTAAAAATGAAACAGCTTCAAAGGGAGAGGAGGGGGTAAGTATTTCTGAAACTACCGCAGTTCCGGCAAAATTCACAAACTTTTGAGGGGCAAAAGCAGGAGAAATTTGGAGTTGATGAGAGTCAGATAAGTCAGTAAAAGAAACAGGAAGCCCAGGGTAAACTGTCTTTTGTTATAATCAAAACAACTAACCAGAAGCCTTGGAGTTCTCTGAAAGCTAAAAAAAACAAACCAAACCTACCACAAACCCATGGGTTAAGATAGAGGAAAATATACTAAACACATTCACATCAAGAGTTTGTGTGAAATACAAAAGAAAATAAAGCACAGCAGGATTACCAAAGAGAACATCATACACTTGTCAACAGAATCATTTTTCAGGCACAGCCTGAATCTTGAAGGTTTAAATGAAAGATTTTTGTCTTCTAAGAATATTCTAATGACTACAGTAATCAACTCTTCCTAATATTTATGCTGCTTCCTAAAGCCTTTGTGGTTTCAAAGCCAAACATCAATTGAGAATTCATTAAAAGAACATGATTAAAAAGTTTAAGAGAATGAAACTCAATACAAGAACATTGAAAAAAATGGTGAAAACACATGTACCCTGCAGATTCTCTTCTTATCTACTACTTCCAAGCACACGAGGGATGTAAAGTCAGATTTTCTACCCTTGAGCAGAATTTATTTGGCACTTATGCTTCACCATTTTAATTTTTTTTTAATTATTCATTTTTAACTTCTTTGATTAGCTGCCAAGCAGTTAACCCCCAGCTGTAAAATAGTAGTTTGGACTAGAATAGGAAAACAAAAGAGAACCACTGCATTCATTAGGATCACATCTGAACAATACTGAAACAGAAAACACACTCTCCAATTCAGTTACAAGTAAAATATAACTTTGTAAGGAAAGAATGAATGCAGCATTACCAGTCATATCTGAACAGCATTCATACCTTGCTTACACTCCGATCACTATCTCAAAGGGCATAAAGAAAAAACAATTGGAAACAAATGGCTTGAGTAATCAACTCCTGATCTATTTTCCTTGGTAGCAGACAGGCTCTAAATGGTAACAGCAAGGACTAGGTTATGCCATAAGAGAACAGAAAGACTGAGACAGTTTGGGGAAAACGCAGAAAAGGATCATGGTACTCAAGAACAAAAAGAAGTCAATTATGCTCTCAGTCTTTTTCAGAACAAAGGAATAAATACATGAAAGAAATACAAAACTGTTTAAAAGTGAGCCTTAAGTACAGTACTTAATGGGCCAATAAAGCTCATAATAAGAGTTCAAAGCTTAGAGATCAAATACAACTACATAGTTCTAGGAATAGGAAGGCTAATTTCTTCTAATTAAGAGCATGTAAAACATGTCTGTTTCAAGACATCAGCCATCCAGTATGTATTATTTAAATTGGTCCATTAGGGTGGTACTCAAGTATCCCTCTAAGCCATCTGGTATTAGCCACTGTAGATCGCTGCCATAGTTACCACTTTGTTCTGTGCACAAAAGAACCAGAACGTACCTGTACTTTGCTACAAGCTTAAAAGCTCCTATAAACAAACCCATTTGGGGACCTTGTTTTCAGTGCTTGCTCCCAACATTTCTTAAAAATATTTGAATGACAAAAACAAAACACAAATGGAGTTTTTGATAAGTAACATGGGTCAAACCCAGTAAGACTGCATACGGTTTTCTGCAGTTCTCAATTAACTAAACTTACAGATGTCTAGCTCGTCAATTCCAAATGGACTTGCCTGCAGAAAAGATGCTGGGAATGTTCACAGACACCTAGACGGCCAAACATACATGTCACCTTTATGTACCTAAATGCCATTGTCAGTCAAGTTGGCACTTGTCAACTTTAGAGCCAATAGCCTCATGCATGTCTCTAGTCCCCTGTCCAACAGTTGCAAAAAGTCTCTTGTGGTTACTTTTAACTCAGATCACTTTAGCAATCTACCTCATGACAAATGGTTGAGTTTCCTCACAGCGCAGCTGGGCACCAAGCTGTAACAACAGCCCAAGAACAGCTGGTTGGAAGCATCTGATGCAGACTTGTCACTAGAGCCAATGTATTATGAAAGAATAGACCATTAGATATAGGAGAAATAGTGAGGAAGTGGAAGACACTGTGGATATCTTTCAAAAACTAAACTGTCAAAATCATTTGAGAGATGCCTAAGTGGATTGGGGGGATCTGGCCCTTAGGAGTATGCTCTAAGGAGCTGGCCTAGACCGCACACGACTCTATTCCCAAATTAACTGCCGTAACATTTTGTACCATAGATAAACCTTGATAACCATTTGGTTGAATTTAAGCACTCCTCACAGCTGCCTGTAGTAAAATAACTTGGAATACCCTATCACATACACACATCCTGAAGCTGTATGGACTAGTTAAGTATTTCACAGAAGGAGCAGGAACACCATATTCTTGCATCTCACAAAACTAAGGACTTCCCAGCTCTGTGAAGGAAGAGTGTTTCTGGTAGAAAGAAAAAAAAAAAAGCACGATAAACACACTGTTTTAGGGTTTTTAGTTGAGTGAGAATGTGGATGTGGTTTATGAAGAGAACATGGCTGCATGCAGAGGAGACACCTTTAGTACTAAAATTTGAAAAAGTTTAAAGTATTTCAAAAGGAGAAACATGCACAATACTCCAAGTTTACAACAAAGCTAGGAGTAAATTTAAAAGCAGTGGGAAGAGTCACACTTCCTACAGCAGAATCAACCCTAAGGCGGCTAACCCACACTTAAACAGCAAGCTTTTGGCACATTCAGAAAGAGCAAATGTTCTCCCAAGCCTTAGATCAAGGTATTCATCACAAGCTCATCCCTCTTCTCCAAACATGGCCTTTTGGTACTTGCTGCGTTCTCAAAAATCTGGAAACAAAAGCATATCCTTTCTTCTGACACAAGAATTAATTATATACTACCTTATGCTGGAAAAAGCATCGTGTTAACTAATAACAAAGAATAAAGTGGGTTTCCCTTCCACAAAGTAGCTTTAATGTCCTTAAAAAGGACCTGGCTCAAAATGTAAAACTCCTCTCTGATAAAAGCAGCATGTGCTTTGAGCAACTATAAGGCAGCGGAGAGACAAGTACGTTGCTCACCTTCCATATTCCCTCTACAGTCATGATACTCTCCCTTCCCTAGGAAAAATACCCCAACCCAGTAGCACAGCCCTAAAACATAGAAAGAAACACCACATCAAAAAAAAGCAGCCATTACTCTCTCCAGTATTGCTTTTACTATGAATTACAGAAAGAACTAATTTATTTTCAGTATGCACTTAACTGCTATTCCACCACAAAAGCATAACTGAGTTTTACCTCAGAGCTGTAGCTATTCATCCTTCCAGTTTCACTCACTACGGGCGAACGTCTCACATAGCTCACACACTCCAGCAAGAGCGAGCCACTATCAAAAACTCTGAAATACGAAGCACAAAGCTCTGTTTTATTCATGGTACTTTTGTTCAGCAGTTAATTTGAAAGCCATTCTTACAGAGAGAAGAGTAGCTTGGCTTGGTTAAGCCGCTGTCTTATACTACACAGTGAAAGGACAAAGGCAAGATGCTTATGTTAAGAAAAAATAGATAAGTATTAAAACAATTGCAGTTTGCAAAGCATCAAGGTCTGTGGTGCCATTCTAGCCTCACAATGGTATAACCTCACCAGTGTAACTTTATCGGTGCCACAGGGATGATGTCATCTTCTCCAACAGCGTGTCAGTGAAATAAGAAGCAGGACCCTTCAACATACAAGAATGCCCAAACCTTTTGTTTGGTTTTCAGTGCTCAGACCCTCCCCTGTTGATAAACTAGCCCTGCTCTATTTAAAAAAAAAACAAACCAACAAAAAAACCCACAACCCACGATTGAGTACTGGGGACACATTCAAAAGGCAGTTCATGAAAGAAGGAAGAGTTTTGAAATTCTCTGCAGGCACTTTGCCATCGTAGTCGATTGGTGCATGGCCATGGCAACCCTGGGCACCCCAGGGCATCCCTGTGGCCATGGAGACACACTTCTCCTGTCTCTGGTCCCTCTGGCTGAGCTTTCACTTCTCAGAGTGAAAAATAAACTTTAAAAAAAGGCATCAGGCAACATTGAAGCCCATTCTGGCAATGGTCCAAATGAAAAAACCCAAACACAACACAAGCCAACAACAAAGATCCACAGATTGGAAAACTGCTGACAACCTAAGTAGTAGGAAGTTTCTGATGATCCAAAAGCCATTGTGAAGCCCAATTAAAAAGAAAACAACAGCTATTGTTGTTCAGCTTGGCCAGGCAAGCAATAGCTGACTCAACCATCCTAAACCAGGAGAGGAATGCACCTTTTTGTCATGCATGAAGAAGGTTCAAAGTAAGAAATTAAAAAAAACACTTTTCCCCTCAAAAAAAAAAAACAAAAACCAAAAAACCCAAAAACACACGCCACACACAACAAAACACATTTTCTCTAAGTGTCACTTCAGTGCAAAGAGCAACTATGCATACAAGAGACAGTCCTACTATTTCTTCCTTTTTTGAAAATGATACTTTAATTTCCACAGCAACAGTATTTCATATTGGGTTTTTTGTGTCCTTTTCTTCTGAAGCATTTCATTGCTCTTTGCTGGTAGAGCAAACATCCTGCTAGCTTTTAAGTTTAAATACATGCTTCAAACAGTTTTCAGGTTTTTTGGGTTTAGACAGAGAAATATGCCCCAGATGTTTCACTAAGGTGGTTTTCCACCAGGAAATTCATCGCCCTTTCAGACGTCTCAGATATCTAATAGTTCAAACTTATTCACAGCTGTTGTGTAGGAAGAATATTTTCTTTCCAAGAAGTTGCTTTTGGGATTACTATAAATCTATCCATGGGTTATGGGTGCAGACTGCACCAGATGATTTCAGGATCATTCAACAGAGCAAGCAGCAATTAAGTCTTTCTAGCCTGTGCATCTTGGAAGTATTTTGCATATTCTCTATCCTTGCTTGGCATACTAAGGCAAGTAAAATTTGTGACAAAATGAATATAATTTAAAAAATACACAATCTCTATTTGCAATTATATGAAGTAGGTCAAAACAAGGGTTTGCTCCATTTCCATAAGCCTTGCAAATTACTATTTTGAGTAGACAGTCTTGCCATAGCTTTAATGATGTGAAGATCTGTAAAATATCTTCTAAGTAATAAGACACATAACCCCTGATGGTCATGATTTTTCAGTAGCCAGCATGTGGTGTGTACCTGTTTTTCCTTGTCCATGGGTGTCTTCCCAACGTCCTGTAGGCAACAACTGCTGCCTCTTTCTCCCCACCAGCACCGGGACTGCCTACCTTTGCTAACATTGTCTCCATGCCGCAGTTATCAGCCATCTCCTCTCTCAAATTGTTTTGCGCATTAACGTGATCCAGTTAAGCTATCAGCAAGCGTTCCCAACATTCAGGCCTGGGAGCTCCTACTTCTATTTCAGACTCAAGGAAAGGCTCACATACCTATCTAAGAAAAGAACACTGCTTCTCTTTGCAGTTTTGTCTTTTGTTTATTTGATACTTCTCCCCTCAGACAGCAGTACAAGAATTCCAAACAAGCAGCTCTGCAAAGAAAAATCAGTATTATATGCTTTTCCTCGAATAGGAAATACATCACCTGCCATCCTAGGCAACACTATACAAGACTGGGTTTGTAGGTTTATTTAACATATTCTTGTCTGCTGATTCTGACAGCAACATCTCCCACTCCTCATAGATATATGGGCACAATTCCCTTAGAAGGTACTGGGACTCCACATGGCCACCTATAGGGACAGATTCCTTAGACTGTCAAAAAAATATATTGCAAAATACAAAGCAGGAAAAGATGAAGGTCCTGATTTCTAGGGAGCCTCACTGGAATGAGAGTCATTATCTCATCATAATCATGGCTATACACTGACTTCTCATTCTTACCATAAGCCCAGCTCTTCTACAAATCTACACACCGTTATCTTCAATACTTCCCGCTTCTCAGAGTGAAGTAGAAAGCTCTGGCAATCTAGCTTACAAGGATTTGCTTAGAGAGTGTCATTTTGTTTAGTACTGAAGGCAGTTTGTTCTTTTCTCAATTAGCCGTTTTCCCTGAACATATTCAGGGAAGGTAGTCTGTGATTCTGTAAAGAGAATGGTTGTTGGTTTTTGGTTTTTTTTATAAAATAGACTAATTGTAAGAAGTTGTATCTTGAGCTGCACTAGCAAAAAGATTTAAACATTTTTATGTTTATTGGGGCACAAAATACTTTTAGTACAAGAATGAAATCTGTATTTCTACTTTACTCTCATCTTTTCCAGTTAGACAATGTTTCTTATATGAAATTGCACAATATTTATAATCAGAAATTGCACTGAGTAACTGCAAGTGCTGTGCACCAATAGAACAGTTAATACACACAATTCATTTGTCCTGACTGCCCTTCCAGAACCAAATGAAAATATTGATTACTAGTGAATAAATACAGCCCTTCTTTACAAAGAACTTATTAAATAATTGGGGTAGAGGATTGTAAATAGCCTACAGTATAGATCTGCAGTCAATTTCTACTATACTTTGCAATTGTTATATAAGTGGTAACCTTGTCCTTACACTGGAGGGGAACCATGACACGAAGCTCAGCATTGCATACAAAAGCCAGCAATGCTGCGAGTACATGACAGACAGAAATCCTGTGAGCCAATCTTTGCTGTTTAAGCTTATGTCAGATCTCTGAGCCCCAGCGTTAGTCTTTCCCATTAGCTTTGGCAATACTGGTTTTCCTGTCCATAGTAGACCAGGGGAGCAAAACTTCTCCAACAGACGGTGTTTGCAATCTCGGCCACCACAGACACTGGATCCTAAGTTTTAGTACCTTACCTGGTCTCTGCCTTCCTCCTCCTACCCCTTTGCTACACTCAACCTAGAAAGATGGTCTGTGACCACAGGCCATCCAAAATGCCAAAAAAGCTCCCCAAAATGCCAAAAAAGCAGAGGATAGGGCATTCTGGCACAGCCAGTCCCTGTGCCAAAAGCAACTTTCACATCTCCAGTCTCACCACAGGCTGCCTGGGCAGAGAGAAGTGCGGCAACATCAACCTCCGTCAGGTGATGATAAAACTGAAAAATAGCCTATAAAGGTACAGCTGGCCACTGTCTTCCAGAGAGCTGGTAGCAAAGGAAAGGAGATGGCCTACATGACAAGGGTGAAAGGCTGCATCAAGCTAAGTAACACCTACATTTGTTTGGGTGGTTTTTAATTTCAATTTTAGCAGACTCACTTAATGAGTTTGAGTTTTGGTTTAATCACCTGATGTGGTTCCTAGTGACCTTCTGTCAATTCTTACAGAAGAGGTGGTCAGAGGCCAGTCTGTAGCACAAGCAGTGAGACCTAGGGCTCTTCTGGAGAACTGAAGCATCAGTGGATTAAGATTTAAGCTGTTTGACATATGCAATAACTTTTTTACCCTGACTGTACTGAGATGGTCTGGATTTTAAAAGGTATCTGTGCACCTTAATGGCCTTGTGAACTATGGAAGGAGTAGGGTTTTCCCAGCTAAGTGAAGGCAACCATATAAGCAAGGGTGACAAACAGCTCTCAGCCACTCGGTGAGACACTGAACCAGAAAATTGAATCTATAAAACAACAACAAAGCTTCCATAGCTTTAGGGCACAGAGGGTCACGTTGCAGAACGGCCTGTAAGAGCACCTCAGAATATAAATGAAAACATAACACGAGGGGCTGACCCGGGTGTCCCTGTGTCCCTCCCACTAGAGCCTTGGTTG
The DNA here is from genome assembly GCA_013400335.1 of Eurystomus gularis. Lineage (NCBI taxonomy): Eukaryota > Metazoa > Chordata > Aves > Coraciiformes > Coraciidae > Eurystomus > Eurystomus gularis. The sequence goes on along the minus strand of VZZY01009110.1, from coordinate 81,125 downwards.
GAATTCAGCATCAGGTGACACAAGTTACACTTGAGAACAGCGGTACATTTAGCACAAAACATTGAAGAGATGCTTTCCCGCAGTCAAAGACCTTTTTGGTACACTATGATCATCTTCCAAAGAGTGGAATCAAGTCATTCGGTAATTTCCACTCCTGAAGGGCCAGCCCTGATTGCTAAACAACAGTGTCGTGATAACAAGCTGACCCTCTTTTGGCTGGAAAAGACAGGGGTTGCCAAAACCTCAACAGGATGCTAAGAGAAAGGAATCTATGTTCATTACTGTCCCTGGTTAAACTTGTGCTGAGGGTACTTTTAGTTTACACAGCTCTATAATCTTTGGTAACATTTTGTTTGCAAGCAAACCTAAAACAATACATAAAAAAGATGCGCAAATTCCATGCAAAGCCTACAGCAGTTGCTGGCTGACTGTTATACAAGCCTAAATAATAGCTCATGACAAAACAGGCATTTCAGTACCAAGCAAGGCGTATTTTTTTTGAGGAAGGAGAAAAAGCAGAACTATCAAGTTCAACAGGCAAGTACAAACTAGAACCTGTTCAGTCTTATGAAGATTGACTAATCTGACAGGATGACCAAAGCACATTAACAAAGGGGTAACAGAAAACAGAAGTACATAATCACGAGAAAAAGGAGAACGGATGCACATCTGGTGTGCCCAGAAGGCACTAAGTGTCCATTCAGTAATCAAATGGTATCTACACGGTCTGAAAGAAGTACCTTGGTTTTGGATAATAAAACAACTACTGTAATTTACACAAGGATAGTGTTACCACAGAAACTTACCACTTAAGCCCTTGCTTCGCTGTAAAGAGATCTTGGAGAAATAACATTTGAGAGTCCAGCTGAGTTACATGTTAAGGCTACACTACTCATGGCCCACTGGACCACTGCATCCACTTCAGAGGACTCAAACTTCTAAGAAAAATGCCTTCTCTGATATGTAGAAAACCTCCATGGTGATAGCTACGCAACTAAGAAAATGGTTTCCACATCCATCACTGTGCTATGAAGACACATGAGAAAACACAAAAATAACTTATTTTTAAGGTCTGATCTGGAGACAAAGTATTAGCCATCACTTGGTCATCGAGAGCATGGAGAAAATATCCTCACCTCTGACAACCATCTCACTACAATCCGGTAAGGACTTAAATTAACTAAAATGTATTTGTATTGAGAGCACCTTACACATCAGGAGAGTCTCCCACTACGTGTCAACATGATACATTCCTTCTTATCATTCATTTTCTGTGGTATCTCCCAAAAACTGAGGGTATCTCATTTAAAAAAAAAAAAAATCTTGTTTCCAAATCAAACGTTAAGATTAATGTGATTTTTTTTTTAGATTCCCATTTATGGGTTCCTTGCTTTCTTCCGATTTAAATTGCTTAAATTGTTATAGCAAAATTTTACACTGTTTTTTAAACTGAGTTCCTACTCATTAATACAATTCCAAATATCACTAGCATTCTAATAGGAAACACAACAGTTAAAAGGCTCCTAAGCCCATTTTAAAAAGCACATCCCAAAGGCAAGTCTCATTAGAACCTTCCCCATGTGAACTGTAAAATTCAACATGCCAAGTAGGGTGATCACAGCCTGTGTCATATTGTCAAACATCACCACTGTCCCATACACTGGATTTCTATTCTTAATACAAACGTGGAATGGTCCACTCACATTTAACAGTGACAGCCCTCTTCTGAGAGGTGAGAAATGGAGATACAGGTCCTTTCAGGCTAAGGAGACAATGTTGGCGAGAGTTCCATTTCCAAATCAACTGCTAAAGCAGGTATTGACATCACTATCTTGATGTAAACCTGTAAAACCTTTCATCCCAAAAAATTTTCAACAAATATTCAACTAACTACTTTCAAATATGTGTGGCTTACCCTTGAGAAGAAAATATTCCATCTAGATAGTTTTATTGCACTAACTGGGCATTTTTACTACATTGAACTAGTGTATTAAAACCACAACTAAAACATGTTTCATCTAAGATACCTTAAAAAGACAGTTTTCCTCATAGCAAATTTGGACACTTGCTGCTATGACACGGAGGAGATTAAGACATAAGTATTTTTCCTCCAGACCACTAAAATAGCTGGATACCAATTTATTCATGAAATGAATTGTGAAATTCCTCTCAGGGGCTGGCTCAGGTATAACACTTATTTCAGAAAAGCTGGGAAGGTGTAGTATTTTTTGTTCCAAGCTATAGACATATTTCTTTAACCTTATTTTCACTTACAGAAGCTTGAAGAATTTACGGACAGCAAATTAATTCCCTTGCCCTCAAATCATAAAATAACAGTGTAAATACAAACCTATTTTCTCCTGGACAAGAACAAAACAAGGTGCCAACAAAAACTTGCTCAGCAGCTTAGTGCTTTGCTTTGTACTGCCTTGGGAGACTAAGCTACAGGCACAACAGAACACCCAAAGGAGAACTTCATAAACAAAATCTTAACTCTAAAATCTTCCAGCAGCAACACCAGCAGATTAAACTTCACTCAATTTTGTCATTTGGAGACATTCTGCGGAAGGGCTTGTCCCAGGCACCGCTCTCCTGTGCCCAAAGAGCCAACAGCCCACACTCTAAAACCTCTCATGTTTCTGTGAAGGAGGAATGACTATCGGTCAACAGCTAATGCATAAAAGAGAATATTCATTTTGCATTCCTCATTCTGCCACAGCATCCATGTGCATCCAAGGGCAAAGTAGGCTTTGTCTGTATTACAAGGGTTTTGTTTGGTTTTTGCTTTTGCACTAGTGTGGTAGCTCTATCAGTACTATCCACCTGTGTAGAAGGGCTTCAAAGCTTTAACTCTCCTTAACTTCAAACAGAAGTTCTTCACTTAGTGACCTCAAAAAAGTACAAGTTAGGTTTATGCTACTCAGTGCAAGAATCTCTGCAACTAACTGTACATTTGTAGCTAAGAAATGTGGGCATGAGTTCACATGCTTTCAATATCTGGTTGTAATACACAGCTTAAATGTAATTTCATCAGTAGCTTATCTTTTTGATAACACTGCAGGTTATGGCAACAGCCTTTTTACAGATAGCCCTCCAGAAATTGCTTCTGAGAATCAACAAGTTACAATACTACTATTTCTAGGTTTTAAGCAAGCACTTGAAAAACCACAACATCTCTCCAGGCTAGTTTTCTTCCACTACTGTGGAAGAAAGGAGCAGGCCCCAGTTGCTCGAGACAGTTGTCTCCTGCATGAAATACCCATCACCAGTTTCATCCATGAAGAGCAGTGAAGTAGTTACCATCAACGGCCAAAATGCGTCTCCGTGAGGAGGCTGACTCAGTGACCCCCAAACCACCATCACTCAAACTGAGCTTGCGCCTCCTGCTACCGTGCAGGCTGCAATGCTGAAGAACAGCAAAAGGAAGGGTCAGAAGAATGAGAGATGGTACAAACAGTGCTTTGCTGCACAGGCCTTTGAAATTGCCCGAACACTTCCATATGTTTGTATAAACATTCTTTGGCTGAGGATTTGCACTCACCTCTCTTCTCCATAACAAAAACAAACTGAACACAGTAATTAGCTTCAACACCATCTGATTAAGTAAACAGGTTTTTCCATTTCCATTAGTAGCTCATACAGACAGACACTAATATGAGCACAGCTCGGGTCACTGCCCTGCGGTGACAGCTTTATAATCAAGCCAAAATAGGCTCCGCTGCAACAGCAAATATGAGAGTCAAATTCCCTGGTAGGACAAGTGCAACGTTACACAAGCACACTGTTACAACACTCACACCAAATCACTCATATACTTCCCCAAGCAACTAATCACAACTTCTCACAACAAGTCCTATCACTATTTAATAGATACACCTGAAAATAAACAGGGGTTTCAGTTTGCTAGAACAGATTCTCCTGCAAAATGTCTTAACACCTATTCAGAAAGTTACAACTGACAAAGTACAGTCTACAAGAGATACTAAATTTGGCTAACAGTGTGCTCACAATTGTATTCCTGTCTCTGCGCCAGGAAAACTTAATAGACCTTCCCTCTTTTTTCTTCTCATGTACAATCACTGCAATTCCATTAGCCTTTGGTTCTCTTAAAAATCTACCTTCAGAAAAAACTCACACCACAGAAATTATTAGTAGTAGCCACATGGAAATACAGCATGAGATCAGTCACTTTTATTTTAAATTGTCAAAGAGCCAGCCTGTTAAAAAGTAACATGCAGGCATGACTTCAACTTCAAAATTAACCTCCCGTGGTTCACCTCCAGAACACTTCAGTGTTGACTCACTTAGAAGAAAGAGAAAAATAACCAACACAAGAAAACAGTGGTAGGTTTAACATCACTTTGATTGCATCTACATATATAAAGAATCATCCAAGAAAGTAATCATTTTACAGTAACTGTAGTTTATTTTCCCTTCCTTGCTTTTAACATCTACACATAGTGACTGGATACTTGGCAGTCTGCATCCCATGCCAGTTCCTTCAGAAGAATTCACTGAGGAAAAAGGATTTTTTTTTTATTTGACTATTTCTTCAAACTGTATTTTTTGAGTTGGTGCTTAATTATCTCAGAGATTTAGATTATTGTTTATTTCAAGAAATCTAATTCGGTGGACGAAGAACGTGAGAGCATAATTTTAAGAAATTCAACGGGAGATTGACTAAAATAACACTAGCTGATGACTACTCATGAGATAGCAGGCTATTCTACCCTTGTCAGCTGCATATATCTTTCTGAAATATTTGCTGGAATATCAGTGACAAACCATAACAACATAAAGAAAGCAAATATAGCTCAACTTACGCTTCACTGAAAAATATTTCTAATCTCCTTTTTGTCACTCAAATCACACCTAGCTGTAATGATTTCCAAATACTATGGGCTGCTACCAGTGGCTTTCCCACGGAAGCAACATCAATCTAAATAATGGTTTTAAGGTAAGAACATTCTTTCAGCAGCCTACGAGAACTATCAAAGAATTTAATGCAGTAGGTCATTATTTGAGGTGTAACCATACTAGCCAGCTTCATCCAGTTAGGAAAATACCTTGTTCAAGATAGAATCCTAGAAGTCTCTGGACAGGATTCTGCCTATTGCCTTTGTCAACTTCTAGCTATGTCATGTTACCAACAAACCGCCAAAGCAAAGTGCAACTGATAGTATACAGCATGTCTGAGCAAAGTCTATTCTTAGCCTGCAATTCAATCAGCACTCTTACAACGGCTACGATTAAAGCCCAAGACAGCCACGTTACTGCATATAGGCCAATGCAATTACATGTTGAAACATGTTGAGAGAACGTGATGGTAAACCAGAGTCAACGCTGGGAGGAGCAGCACTAGACAGGCAGGTGCTCTGTGCTAGCGGATGCCTTCACTGGCAGAGTGTACGCTCGCATCTCACCTGTCTTGAGTAATGTCCACAAAGGAAAATATTAAAACAAATGACAGTTTTACACCAATTCCTTTCAATATGACTTAGTGCTTATGAAAGACAGACAATGTTTTGGCAACCTTGAAAAATCAATATCCTTTTACCTTCCTTGGCAGCTGCTCAGGTGACTGAGCTTCGTCAGTGCTAAAGCAGCCCACTTCCATCCTGCCCTGAACACACTACCAATGAGGAGACAACTCAGTCCTCACCCTGCATGCTCCTGACCACCTGTGCTGAGGCAGCAGTTAACAGGACCTCCCTTGAAACATCATTTGCAAGGGTGTTTATAAATACATGTCTTTTGTAACACTAAAAAAAATAAAACTATTTTTAAATTGCTTTTCTTCAAGCCAAGAAGTTTTTATTCAGGGGTTAACACTTTTTAAAAAATGTTAAGCTCTCACTGTCTTTTTAATCTTCATGAGTCACATTTTCAGGCTTTTCGCTTTTCCCCTGCAACTATACAGGCTTTTTCAAAAAAATTTTAAAAACTAATCTTGCTGTGCAACAGACAGCTTCAGACCTAGGATCTATAGGACCTAATGTTTTGAGACTATGAAAACAAAAACAAAAAAAAAGTGACACTACAATGCAAACACTTACCTTCTAGAATATGGCTAAATGATCTGTGAAAGAGTAATGACTTTCACACACTAAAACTGAAGTTGAATACTAATCAATGTGGGGAAGAATAAGGCCACATTTCATTATCAGTTTCCCAGGACCATTGATCTCTTTTCGTACAGCTTCTGGAAACTAGTCTAAACAGTATTCCCCTTCCTCTTCATCTTTGTACAGATGAAGATTAGAAGATGTTTCCTCCAGACCCCTTGACAAGAGAGAAAGAAAGACTACAGGGCCATATACACATTCTGAAGATTTTCAAGCTGAACACACATATAAATTAAGGCACATCTAATTAGCAAAGAAAACCTGCACCTTGAGACAATTCTCTCCATTATCGTAAGCTTTCACATTTCAAACTTAGTACAGGTGGTTGTTCCTCCAGAGCGCACCTTTTTGAGTGCTGATCACTTCTCTTCAGCAAGTGAAATAAAAGCACCAGAAAAAAATGAACTCTGAGAATCTGAATAGTAAGTTCCAAACATCAAAGATGTGGGCATACTCTAGGCTTCGCACAAATTCACATTCATAACTGTGGTGGCTTTTTTTGCCCCCGCTTCCAAAACAAGAAAAAAAAGTCCTTTGAGAAGACAGGAAACATAAAAGCTTAATTAAGTAGCATCTGAACAGAGAAACACATCCTGAGTCTCAGAAACTGTGCTCCTTTACATTCTAAAAGAGATCAGGATTTTCTTCCACCACTTCCCCCAGACCATTCAGCTTCATCAGAAAAAAGGCTCATTTACCTTCTTAAGCCAGAATTCAGTCTAGAAGAAGCTTCCTAGATACAGTAACACAGATATAAAGCAGAACAACACCCAGTAAAACCACCATACAGTAACTGAAGAAATATTGCAACAAGGTAACTTTTTAATTAGGCTAAAAAAAAGCAACAACTGAACTCAGCATCTAAACAAGAAAATATTACCATCCACAAGGTAAGTATAACAAATCTAAATGCATTACTTGCAATAACTGAAGTTCACTTCTGCTCAAAAATGTGGAAAGGAAACATAAGCAGACCCAACAAGGAGTATTACAATATACAATGAAGGCTGCATAAGGCAGGAAGGGAATTCTTGGGTCACAGGCAAACAAAACAGTGCATACTAAACCCCGAAGAGCTGAACTTATTTCTGCCTTGTACGGCCACAAGAAATTCACAGTAAAATGACAGTCATTCAGCTGTGACCAGCAATGATCTTCACAATACATTAATCATTTATAATACTAATACAGGTCATGTCTGTCTGAAATAAAATGCCATGCTTTGCTTATACCCTGCTTTTCCACTTGTGAATAATTCCTGCCTAGCTTACTTGTGGTCACAGTAGAGCTACAAGCCTTCCATGCTTGTAAGAGAAGCTGAACTCAACTGGTAGCATGATAAAGAGTACTTGAAAGAAAGGATGATGAAAACAAGGAAGAAACCTCTGTAGAGATTGGAAAGTACAAAGTGTCATTTGCCCTAGCAGTACCTTTTCTTCCTCAAGCACAGTTTTCCAGAAAACACCCATTTTCAAACCTCATTACAGTTTCCTATGTATATGCCTAAAAGAGTCAAGAGAAAAAGTGCCTCATGAGACAAACTTTTGAAATTCAGAAGGCAGTAGCCTTAGGAACAACACACTTCCATAATCAGACACAGTAAGTCTGCAGCTCACTGCCTTTCCTAGGCACTCACCACTGTCAGGTTTCTCAGTCCTTGCACCCTTTTGAAAGTGATCAAATTTAAAAAAAAAAACAACACAACAAAACACACACAAAAAAAACCCAAATCCACTTACTTTTGAGAGGCAACAGTCAGCCACAGAGGTCCTCACTGCCTGCACGACAGGACAGTAGATGCAAACCTCATAGTTTCAGCAATCTCCCTTCCAAGGATCCCAGGAAACAGCACCATTTCCTTTCTCCCCCATGCTGCTTCTGCCCTCTTCTTCTCCAGATGCTCATTGCCTTTAATTGCTCAGGCCCTGCAGGATTGCTACACCTCTCAGGTGCAAAGAATAAAGCTCAAGAGGTATCCTTGATTCTCTGCCTGGCAAACCTAGGACGGTCTCTCCCACCAGAGACCTCCCATAAAGAGAGTAGAGGACTCCATATTTTTGCAAGCCAACTCCTTTCACGATGTTAAGAGATGAAGGGGAAAAAAAAAAGCCCTTTGTGCATAGAGCCAAAGGTCAGGCCCAAGGGACAGATGCTGGAGCATGGTAATAAACAGAGGGTAGATACGTAGCTCTTTCATTTTCCCAACTTCCCATAAAATGCCAAGTGTTTCCGAGTACTAGACGTTCATTTATGTCTACCCCACAGCTAGAATGGGGTCATCACTGGTACTCTGGAGAAAATTCAGAACTTCAGTTCCACTCTGACAAAAACCAGGCACAAGTCCCCATTTGGCACTCCACTAGCACAGATGAGATTCCTGTTAGTGTCCTGATTGCACGCCCTGGTATTATGCTCTTTCCTTGCAAACCTTGCTGTAAAAGAGCTTTGTAGTAACGAAGTAAGAAAACAGACAGGACACAGGACATGCTTTTTCAGCTAGTCATATCTTGCATATGACCCCTGGATGAGCAAACTAGCTAGCATAGCTATGAGAGCTACAGCTGACTCCTTTGCAAGCACCCAATTCATGGCAGGTGGTTCACAACAAATGCTGAGCAGCCCTACCAGAGAGGGGCCAGGAACTTCATCTTCTCCTTGCTGGCAAGAAAGCCATTAGAAAAAGGTAGACATACAAACCCCAGGCATCTCACCAGCAGCTGAAACAGCTACTTTACCTCTAAAGATGTTACATGTAGCTGCAATATTTCATTTACAATTCTAAGGAAAATATCATTTTCTTGATTTCACTTACAAAGGCTGAAGGGCTCATTAGTAAATCTGAGGCCCTTAGCTTCAAAGAACACTGCTGAAACGTCCTGTGTTTTCATTTTCGAATCAATGTCAGTTACTTACAGGTACCTTTTTAACTCCCATAGCAGAAGATAGCACAGAAACCAAGATGAAAGCATAGCTTGTATTTCCTTATTTAGGAAAGAAAGTTATCTGTAAGTGCATTTTATTCCAATATAATAATGCTATGTACAAGAGGAAAACCGTACTGCTTTATCAGTACCAATAGAGTTAAAGCAATATAACTGCTTTACCTACACAAAGAAGATGTAGCTTACTACTACTGTGGCTGACCACCATAAAGCTTCAAACCACACACACCCCTCCATTACTGCATGTAATCACACATACCTGACTTGACTTTGTATTACAACTTGTTCATGTATATAGTTTTTTCTCATCTTCCTGATCAAGAGTTTAACTGTTAGTAAACATAAGGCAACGCTGTCCAAGTCTCATTTCTCCAAGTAAATAAACTTTGCCTTAAAAACCACTCTAGAACTATGACTAAAAGGAGATGAAGCTGCTTTTCCAGTCACTCCATTCTTCCCTAATAGGCCTACTGAGCACTACTGTGTAAGATGATGACCAATATGACAAAAAGATTAATAATAATGCATTGCTCTTGTTTAGCAATAGTGACTAGGCACCCAGGATCAAAATTAGAGATTTTCCAGGACTTTGTAATTCAAATAAATATCCTACTCACAAAATGGATAGGGGGCCAGTTTAGAAGTATGACTACTAAACCAGTCATACTAAAAGTAAGGAAAGGATCTAAGCCTTTTTTTTCCTTCTTCTTCTTTATTTAAGCATTCTTAAAATGCTGGGAATGACAGAATTACATCTTCCTAAGTGTATGGAATTGGAAACTGCAATGCATTTTTTTAATATATATGTGTTAAGCTGATGACATGTGGAAAGTGAACTTTCAAGTCTCACTCACCTTTACTTCAATAGTTTCATGTGCCAGATGGTTGCAGATGTTTCTAGGTAGCTGGACCTACTAGAGAGCTCATGGCTAATTTTGTCTCAACTTGTTCCTCTGCTAAAAATATATAACAACATTCCTTGCTGTCTTATTAATAACTGTAAAACAATATAAAGTTAATATTAATATAATGCAATCCAGGTGGTGTGGGAAGTGATGACAGAGGTGTACTAGCTAGCACTCTTCCCTCTAAGCTGGTAACAAAGTAATATCTTAGCACACAGGTACAGCCTACTGAAGCACTGGTTACCAAAAAAAGCATACAGCCCCAGCCGAGACCACTTGGGGTTACTGAAAAATATATGACACTTGTTGAAAGAGTAGAGGTACTAACATGTCCTAGCTGAATTCTGGTTAGAGAAGTAGACTGTGAAACCAAGTAGTGTTGTCATAGGTAATAATGCGATGGACGGGTGAAGTGCTGGGGCCTGAGCTGTGGGCCTCAAGTTGACCTGTGAAGGAGTCACAACCTAGCAGAATGTTTTGTTTATCCTATTGGCTTCATGTTCCAGAGGCAGAACCTGACCCACCTGTGTCTTTGTGGCTCTGCCCTCACCCAGGTGGCTGCGGCTGGGGNGTTGTGTCCAGCAGGCGATGGCAGGAACCTATGGCAGGCCTGTCTGAAAGAAGACCTCTGAGGGGCTGTTGCTGAGTTCCGCATTGGCCAGTGTGATCAGGCAACTGATGGCAGCATGAAATAATGATGGCTGAACCAGCACAACAATGGGTGACTTACAGCCCAACTGCCTCGCACACAGTTGCAGAAAGGTTGTAATATTCATCCTCACAAGTGAGTGCGATCAGACAGAAAAAAAAGACTCTCATTTAGACCCTAATTACTGGTGAGGTAGGATGACTGTGCAAGCACTGGAAAGAGAAAACCTTTCCTGAGAGTTTTTAGAACTTCTGTTCTTATTTGGGACAACTTGGGAAGAAGAGATTACAACATGCCAGGTCTCCCATCTTTCTCTGAATATTCCTCCACCAACACAGATACAGACTGAAGTTGTCTTAGTCTCTTGCTGACTGAAGCCGTTAGCAATCTTCATACAACAATTTTGGAAGAATTTGGAGGAAAGGAGATATCTACAACTGGTTTTGAAAGAAAGCATCAGGGTTTGTATATATAAGTACAAGTCTTGAGGAATGATAACAGCAAGGTCTCGCTTCTTCCTATTCATCTCCTTCGTTTGACTACAAACCTCCGGTAAATACACGGTGATGAAAATTTCCAGAGGCTGTATCTGACCAATCTGTGATTTCAAAATTTAGCAGTACCCTGAGAACTATCAGCATGCTCATTCCCATCCTTCTTGACACTAAGCTATACAAAGACTCTTGAGCTATGAGCAGCCAAACTGAGAGACTTTCAAGACACAAGTGTCAAATTCAAGAAACTAAATCTCTGGGATAGTTCTGTTCCCTTCACTTTCACAATTTGCCTTTTAAGCCAAGATCAAACAACTGAACTGTAAGTTGTCTAAACTATAACTCATCAGAAGAACCTTGCAAGAACTTCAAAGACATCTTATGTTAAACTGCTGGAAATAAAGCTTAGCATTTGATAGCTAGTATCTGCTCCTTAGAAGGCCCACACCACAGAAGACAATAAGCTGCTGGAGACAGGGCAGCTTTTCATATCTGTGCTTTTGAGCACATACTCCCTTAGCAGAGGACTCTGTTGAAGCTTGTGCTTTCAAGCCAGAAGACAGAGCTGGATCCTACCCGCTTTGCCTTCATAAATACTTCCCTGGAAAATTCAAACACACCTGACCACTACAGGGTCAATCTCTTGAAGCACAGGGTTTTGTCAGCTCCAGAAATACTTGGCTAGTTCCAGAACACTTTGGAAACCTGCTGGAAATAACTACTGTGTCAAATCCCCTCTCTCTCAAAGGATGAGAAAGGGCTGATATCCACCTGCCTCGGGGAGAACACGAAAGACCTAGGAATCTTGACAGCCTTCAACTAAAATATTTCCCAGTCTTCAGCAGTGACACTTGCAGAAGATATCAGCCAGTTTCCCCTGCCTTTGGATCCATTTTCCCTGGGACAATGATGATATTCCAGTTTCCGTCTTCTATTCTTCAGCTCCCATGAAGAGGATAATGACCAACCCAAAAGTGCTCTCTTCAGAGAAGAGCTGCTCTATTTACTGCTATCTCCAGCAGGATCAGGATTCAAACCATCCTCTCTTCTTCTGCCTCTGCCTAGCCTCTGTGCACCAAGGCATTTCCTAATGCCACTGTGCTTCAAGGAAATCCTGGGAAAAGGAGCCAGCAGGTAAGTTTTCTGCTCTTCAGAAAACCTGAGGTGGATAGCCTGGCACTGAGTTCGATGCAAGAGCTAAACTCCGTGCCAGAACATAAGCTGGTGGAACAGCCCCTGCTATCATTTTACATCACACCATGCCCCAGAGTCAGCCCTGGCTTTAATCTAGGGCTAAATCACAGCAGGTGAAGATGGAAATCTGGATGGTTTCCTTATGAATGAAACTCCCGAATCCTTCTAGTGCTCATTGGATTTATTTCCTTATACCACTGCTTTTGAATGATACTGCTCCTAATTACAAATTCTTGGAAGAGATTTAAATACAGAAGTTGCCTCCAGTTTTGTTGAAGGGAGTAAGAGGTCAAAACAGCTATCCTTATAGCTCTACATCTCCCCTTTCCACCATGACCATCAGCACCCCATATGCACAGTGAGATTTTTTTTGTTTTCCATTATGACACAAAGTAGTTCAATTACATTCTCTTGATGAATTTGATAGCATGATTTCCTATATTATTGTAAACATGTATTTCTTACAAGACTGCCCCAACACTGAACAGTACTGTGGGATGTGAAAACAGAGTATCGCAACATATTCAGTGCACTGTAATTATACAAATAATTTATAATGAAGAAGATGTCTAAAAAAAGCACACCACTTGACGTTGGCCATGTATATATATCCACTCTCCTGAACGACCCTGTGTCAGCAAGTCAGAAGTATCAAGTAACTCAAAGCAATTCAAAACCAACAAACCCAAAGTACCAAATTAGACTCAAAGTGCATTATTGGCACTGGGTCCAAACTGCAAATTTAGATCCAGTTCTGAATTTTCCCAAGGTTCACAGAAATGGGCAAAGGGACATCTGAGTTCAGAGTCCAGACTACATCCAGTTTTCATTCACAAAAAGGACAGTAAAAGAGACCTAAAATCCTCAGAAACAAAGCAGTAAAAGCCAAATCCAAAATGGCACCTTGGGCAACCAAATCAATGTAAGCAACCCAAAAAATCTCTGTAACATGGTGTAGTTATTCAGCAAGAACTTGTAGATGTGGCTAAAAATACATTAACAGAATTTGTGGTACTTCATTGCATCAGCAACTAAGATAGTGTGTTATGACCTAGCACGAGGGTACCTGAAACTGTTAGAGCGTTCTTTTACAGCCGACTTTTTCAGTATCAAAACCACAAGGGATATCCAAGGCAAGTGTCCCTGACAGCAGGGCCCTGCCCTGCTGGGTTCTGTTTGGCACACGTGTGTCAGGCACACCTGCTACACGCACAAGGCAGAGCTGAACACAACCCAGGGTACAGCAAGCTGCTGCATCCAGAGACAGGGCTGTAGGGTGTGCATGGAGAGGAATGGGGGAAAAAAGGGAGGAGGTTATAATTAAGCACCTAATTCCAAGCACAGGAAAGACCGCAGACACCTTTCTTCTCAGTTTTCCCTCTCAACTGGTTTGTGGGCTCCAGTTCATCCAGATACTTGATGCATTCAGGGCGGTAAAGCTCTTTCTAACCAGTGTTCATGGAACTCAGTCACTTAACTTCACTGCGCTCCTCCACAAGGACAAGGACATTGCCACTCAGAAGACACTTTATAGATCTAGACTTGCATCCAGACTCAACTATACTTGTAAGTTCAAGGAGAGGAAGTAGTAGAAGCAATGTATGAGATCAAGAAGTGTACTCAGAATCATGGAATCATTTAAGTTGGAAAAGACGTCTAGGATCATCTAGTCCAACCTTCTTCGAACATCTCCTTAACCCCTAGACCATGTCTTGAAGCGCCACATCTACCCATTTTTTGAACACCTCCAGCAATGGTGACTCCACCACCTCCCTCAGCAGCCTATTCCAGTGGCTAATCACTCTTTCAGTGAAGAACGGGACTAAAAAAATGCTGCCCTTTGGAGTTAAACTGTAACATTTGTTGGTTACAAAAAAAGCTACTAACGACACACTATGACAGGTCAGAATGTCAAAGCATCTTTCATTTGCGTTTTACATGGTTTTCTTAAATTGTTTTTAATTTAACCTACAATGACTTGCAACATACAAGTTATTTTATTAACTACAAAAATATCATTGTCACTACAAATTTCAACTCAGCAATAGTGATTCCTGCTACCGCCCTCACTCTCTCCAGTACATCCCACAGCAGTACATCGTCTACGAAGAGATGGACAAACCAGCCAGTGAGTTGAAGGCAGCAAGTTGGCACCCCTCTTCAGAGAGTCAGTGAATATTCATCCAAGTCAAAAGATGGTAACTTAAAAACTGATGAAAGAAAACTAACATCCGCGTTACTATGTATCTGAGATATAAACTCCTCAGTCTGTTTCAAGATATTTTGCTCTAGTCGCCTTCAAGACACTAGCTCACTATTTTTCAAAGTATTGAATCAATCAAGTCTCAAATGTGTCAATGCGAACTGACACCTGAATTTCAACCTATGCTCTGCTTTGACAGCTGCATTCCTCCAAGATCACAGTTTGTCCTGATCTCTAAGAGAAACAAGGCAAAACCCTTCTCAGTCAAGCAATGTGGTGATCTTCTAGAGACCAGGTGAATACAGACCAGAGGAAAAGCTGCAGAAATTATATCCCCACTTCTGAAAAAGAAAATGGAAGCCTATCCTTAGAAAGTGACACAAATCAGTTGGTTGTACAAAAATCACACACACAAAGACATAACACCAAACACAGAAAGGCTGCACTAACTGTAAGTGCACACAAAGGACTAAGCTTTTAGTAAAACTAGTAAAGGTAAACAAGGCTAATCAAACCTTTTTGTTTTTTTTCTTCTTTGTAGAAGCTAAGAGAAAGCCAAGAGACATAATTAAGGCACTCTAGAAACAGGCCCTGGTTCTGCAAACACAAAGGTAACTGTAGCCATGTAAGCAGCTTTCAATGCCTCTGCCCACATCATTACAAGGGCAGAAACAAAATGTTTGCAAGAGTCAGATCCTCAGATTAACAAGTCACTGAGTCAGGACTTGCCTTTAGCAAAGCCGAATTGTAAAAGCAGGGGAACAGACCTATCCCAGAGATCTAATTTTTGAATTTGACATTTTATCTTTCAATAGCCAGGTTTGCAGCACCTCTAGAGATTTATCCTGTCAAAGTCTGCAATTCCAGTTTCCAAACATTAATTAAACTTGAGAAACATGTTGCACACTGAAACACAGGCAGGAGTTAAACGTATAGAAGTGGACATGGATTTTGGGTGGCTCCTAAGACACTGAACTGTGGGGGAGTTTTGGTTAGTATAGGGTTATTAAAAAAAAAAAATTGCCAGGACTGTATTCAAAGCAAAACACCACACCGTGAAATATCCTTGAAAATGAGGTTGAATTAACTGTAAATCCAGATTTTAAACTGTCTTTTTATTTACCTCATTAGGTGTCGGAATCTATCCTGCCCTTCTTTTAATTAGCTCTGACTCCAAAAAAAGGCTCCCTTGAAAACAATGGGAGCAGTCTCTGAATTGGGGACAACTGAGCACGTGAAAACAGAATTGACCCAGCGCACCAAGAGCTTCCAAAGGTTTTGTGCGTTAGGCAGAGCTCTGTTCACTGGATGCTGTATCCTTGGCAACTATTATGTGAGAAACCGTTCTACAAATGCAAAACTTCTGTCTGCTCCAAGAGCTTTTCTCTGAAATACTTTTATGGGGTTTGGATATCCTCACATCTAAGGGCACACACAGCCCTTTGTCATCCTTCCACAAGCTCCCAAGAGCAAGATATAATAAAACAAGTGATGTTAAGAGAGTATTTTCCTCCCACTTCATCAGACAGCGAATAAAAGCTTTACAACATTTACTTTGTTTTCTTCTGGGAAGAAAAAAGAAGTGGGCATATTTCCTCTTTTCTTCAGTGCACTCTGCACAACTAATGTGCAGATACAAGATAATAATGAAAGGACGTTGTTATTATTGTGCCAATCAGTTTTCAAACTGAAAACTGAAAATCCAAGGCTCGTTCCGCGGTGTCTGCCTGGCTTCAGGGGCTGAACGACAGATGCCAGCAGACATATTACAAGAAGTATGCGAGAAGAGACAGGTAAGATTTAACTAGGGCCACGGCAGTAACAAGCTGCAGCTCAAGAGGGACTAGCAGTACCAGTTGTTCCAAGGGCAGCAGACACACGGCTTGCTGCTCTCCCCCAAGCCCCGGCTGTGACCGCCGGGCTCACCGAACCCCGGCCCGGCACAGCCCGGACCCTGCCTGCGCCACCGCGCTCCCCACAGCCCGGCTGCCCGGGCACAACGCGACATCCCCCAGTGTCCCCAGGTGTTCAGACACCGCTGGCGGGGGGCAGGCTTGGAGCATTTGACACCCAGCTAGGGCCCGGGGGGGCTTTTCTTCTCCCGAGGAAAACGTGCTACAGCTACAGCTGAGGCAGCAGCTGCCCTTCCAGGCGTCGGGGAGCACAGGGGAGCAGCGGGGCGAGCCCCTCCGGCGCAACCCGGGCCGTGAGGCAGCATTCATACTGCGAGAGCGAGGGCTAACGCCGGCGGGG